>VZTJ01001441.1:265267-305279 GCA_013397795.1 Orthonyx spaldingii
CCGGGGCGGGGCCTGTCCCGCGTCCCGCGTTCCGCGTTCCGCCATGGCCGCGCTGCTCCCGCGCCTCGGGCTGCGCCCGCTGCGCTCCCGCCTCCTCCGCAGCCTCCTCCCCGCCCGCCGCCTGCAGGTGAGCGCCGCCAAGAAGGCGAGGGAGGCCGGCGATGAGGCGAGCCCGGCGCTGAGCGCGGAGCAGCGGGAGCGCATCCGCAAGAACAAGGAGGCCGCGCGGCAGCTGCTGGCGCAGCGGAACGTGCCCCCGGGCTTCGGCGACAGCTGGCGGCGGCAGCTGGCCGCGGAGTTCTCCAAGCCCTACTTCGTGGAGGTGAGTAGCGTTCCCCGATCCCCCCGGCAGCGGCTCCGCAGCCCCCGCTGAGCCCCCGCTGCCCCCACCCGCAGCTGATGGCGTTCGTGGCCGAGGAGAGGAAGCGCTACACGGTGTACCCGCCCCCCGAGCAGGTCTTCAGCTGGACGCAGATGTGCGATATCTGGGATGTGAGTAAGAGCCCGCAGCGCTCCGGGGAGTTCAAAACCGTGAAGGTGCAGGGTGGGTGCACAGACACGTTCCTGCAGTGTTTGGTCCCTTACACTTGGATCCCGTGGGGTGTGGATGCTGTTGTTTGGCTCATCTAACTCATAAATCCAGCTCTCCCTTTCATGTCTGACACCAAACTGTGATTTTATGGTTTTATTACCCTCAGAGGCCACAGAGCTTCCTCTGATCCTTTTGATCTTTTTTCTGGTGTTACCAGCTTAACCTAGTTCGTAGTTTCTTGTACATCTCTTGTTCTTTTAATTGATCAGTAACAGACTGTAATTAAAGGAAAAAAAGACAGCATAAGGTAATGTCATTTCCAATAAAACCTGTCAAAAATATCACAGCAAGTGTGGCATAAAGCTAAAATGGGATGAAACCTACTTGGAAAATAACATAATTTAGGATAAAGCTCATTGATAAAGCTTTCTTTTCCCCACTCTCTGGGGAATAAAACTGATTAAAATTCAGTGCTAACCAAGGTCTGCCTTCAGGTAAAGGTTGTCATTTTGGGACAAGATCCATACCATGGACCTAACCAAGCTCATGGGCTCTGTTTCAGTGTCAAGAAGCCTGTTCCACCTCCCCCCAGGTATGAAAATTTACAAAATCCTTTTTGTTCCTTCATTATTTGCAGTTCTCTGTTGCTCAGGGCTGGGAGCCAGAAAATTGATGTGAAGTGGTTTGCAACTACTTGAATTTGAGTTGTGCATTGCCTGGAAAAAATAATCACTGCAAAATATGGATAATTGTGTGTAGTTTTGGTGGTATTCTGGATGCAACTTTTCATTTCCAGTCTCATTAAAGCTTCCAGACACACACAGTCCTTGCTGCCCTGCCTCTACAAATGGCTTTATTATCTTAATAATAAGATTCAAATCAATGCTGTTCTTGCTAGGTTGGAGCAATAAGTGGTGTTGCTTGCTCTTGTCATATTAAAAACCTTCTGGTGGTTTGGTTTGCAGCTTGGAAAATATTTACAAGGAGCTCTCTGAGGACATTGAGGACTTCACCCACCCTGGCCATGGGGACCTGACAGGCTGGGCCAAGCAAGGTGAGCTCAGAGACACTCAGTGATGTGCCCACTGTGGAGCAGGAAAGAATCTTATCTAAAAAACAGCCCTGTGGTTGGAAATAATCCACCTGTAGGACAGAAAGTCACTTCTGAGTGCCTAGAAATGAAAATTTAATTTATCAGCAGGACAAACGCAGTTTGAATCCCAGGATCCCTGAATGGTTTGGGTTGGAAAGGAGCTTAAAACTCACCCCCTGCAACGGGCAGGGACACTTTCCACCATCCCAGGTTGCTCAGAGCTCCATCCAGCCTGGCCTTGGGCATTCCAGGGATGGATTAACCCTCGTTTCACCCCTCTGGGTGTGGTTTGTTTGCCAGGAGTGCTCCTGCTCAACGCGGTGCTCACGGTTCGGGCTCACCAGGCCACGTCCCACAAGGAGAGGGGCTGGGAGCAGTTCACGGACGCCGTGGTGTCCTGGCTCAACAAGAACCTGCACGGGCTTGTCTTCATGCTGTGGGGAGCCTATGCCCAGAGGAAAGGCAGCTCCATCGACAGGGTACAGCTCCTTTCCCTCAGCCCTTCCCTCCTCTCCTTGGTTTCTCCCTCAGTTTGGTGGACACTAGAGGGCACTTCCCTTACGGAGCTGGGAATTTGGGTTTTCCCTGCCTGAACTCTGTCAAATTGAGTTCTGCTCCAGCTTAGCCTTTGGCAGAATTAAGCAAGAAAAGTGGAGCAAGTGTGAGCTGCTGCTGTCAGCAGCAGACACGGGGACAGAGCTGTTTTTGCTGGGAGAGGGCTCGTGAATCAATGTGAAATGTGCTGGTGGCATGACAGCAGCTGGGAAATGCCAGGGCATTTTTGTCTTTGCTCAGTGGGACAGAAGTCTTGGTCCTTGTGGCTGGTTCCTGGGGTCTCAGGCTGGTGCAGGAGGAGCAGGAATAGGGGTAAATCACACCTGGCCTGGAGCAGGAACAGCCAAACCTAACAAGTGGTTTCCTCTGCCGTTCCCAGAAGCGTCACCACGTCCTGCAGACGGTTCATCCCTCGCCCCTCTCTGTCAACAGAGGGTTTTTCGGCTGCCGGCACTTCTCCAAGACAAATGAGTTCCTCAAGAAATCTGGGAAGAAGCCCATCGACTGGAAAGCACTCTGAGCTGGGGCTGAGGGTTGGGAGCAGCCCCTGGGTCAGGGGTTGGGGCATTTCTGAGAAATTCCTGCTGACCTGAGAGTTGTTCTTGGGGTGTCGATCAATAAGCAAATGACCAAACTTTCAGAGATGGTTATATTTTTGGTTTAGATGTTTATTTTTCAAGAGTGTTCTGTTTGCTGCAGAATACAGATCCAGCTCTGCTTCTGGATCAGATCTTAGCCTGGTTTGAAGCAAAAAAAAAAAAAAAAAAAAAAAGACCCCAAACCTCAAAGTTCTGTATTAATTTGTGGTGGTTGTGGCAGTGGGAATATATTTTCAGACTCTGGTGAAGGGATGTCAGTTCTTACTGAGCTGCTCAGCTTTTGTACATGCCCTGCTGCCTCCTTCCCATGCAAATCCAGTTTTCCAATTTAGGGGGAGTGGAGCTGACTCCATAGGAGAAAAAGGTTTTGGTTTTAGCTTTTTGCTACAGATTTATTACAAAAATGGCTTCTGGAAGCTGTAAAGAAAATACACAGCCAGGAGTGTTGCTTGGTGTATCCATGATCCCAATATTTTGGGATAAATCCTCATAGCAGTCAAGGGGAGGCTGTGACTGAGACCCTTGGTCATGCTTTTGAATTTTTTGTTGGTATTTAGAGAGGAAAATCAAAGGTTTTAGGTTCTTCCTGGGTGTGTAATCACCTGGATGACAGGTGAGCTGTGCTGACCATGGACCTGGGGGTACTTGCTGAAGGCAGCAGCAAAGGTTTGTTCATCAGCACCTCCCAGTTCATGGACTGATAGTTGCAAATTATTTCAGAACTTTTTAAGATATTAAAAGAGGGAACTTTTGTGCTTTGCCACCTTGGGAGCAAATTAAAGTTTCCACCTGCTGTTGGCAGTAACTGTTAGGACTTCCAGGAGGAAGAGGTGTTCGACTTCATACTCCTGGGTTTCCAGCCCATCTTTGACTTTGTAATTCCTTTAGTGAAACTGAACTGCCCTTTGTTTTTGGAAAGTACAGCAGTTTTTATACAATATCCTTGTAACCCTTCCTCTGGTGTTCTCCCTGAGGTAACACTATCACCAGTGACTTACACTGTCTGTGGCCTTGCTGTATATGTTGTTTGCTTGTTTTTTGTTTTTTTTCTCCCCAGTGTGTTTTTTTTAAATAAAAATTACTTTGTTTACGTGATCTCACATTGGTTGTTTAACAGCGGGAGGGAGGCGGGGAGGCTCTGGTTCTTCAGCGGGTGGAGTGGGGAGTCCCTGTCCCCCCAGGGAGCCAAACCCAGGAGCGTGTCCTTGTCCCCGTGACCGGGCACAGGGCCAGGCCACCTTTGTCCCCCAAGGATCGGGTGTCCCGGGCCCCCCCTCCCTCCCTCCTTCCACCCTCATCTCCAGCAGAAGTTTTCCAGACACGTTAGCAGGGAAATATTTGTGCTTGACGTGACCATCACGTGCAGACCCAACTGGAACAGCCGGCGAAGGGGGCGGGGGGGGCCCGGGACGTGCTTCCCTCGGGGGCGGCCCTGGCACCGCGTGGGCTCCCGGCCCGGGGTGTGGGGACAGATGGACACGCGGAGTGCCCGGTGAGACCGGAGTGACCGGAGAGCCCAGCGACACCGGCGGGGTCTGGCGCGGAGGGGCCGCGGGGCTGGCAGCCATGGTGAGGGGGCGGTTGAGGGGCTGAGGGGAGGATGAGGGGCTGAGGAGGCCGTGGCGCTTTTCCCTCAGCTCCACGCCCAGCTTTGACGGGGATAATCGCCCGCACTTGTCGGGATCTGGGGAGTTCAAAGCTCCCCGCTGCCGGTGTGAGGGCCGGGCTGGGGGCCGCCGTCCTCGGGGTGCTGTGAGGGCCGGGCAGGCGGGAGGCCGTGTCAGCCCCCCCGGCCCCTCACGGAGCTCCTGCAGCGGGCAGGGAAAGCAGCTCCGGCTGAGGGCGGCTGGCACCGGAGCCGCGGTGTTGGAGCTCCGCGGACGGCGCCGTGGTTTCGGGGGCACAGCCGTGACCGCGCTTCTCCCTCTCCGCCAGGGCCGGTGAATGCTGCCGGCTGCGCTGCTCTTGCTCGCTGTGCTGCTGCTCGCTTGGGCCAAAATGTCCAACTCTCGGTGCCAGCAGGAGAAGGAGCCGGAGCAGAGCCCCGCGGAGCCGCTCCCCGCAGCCGGGCCCCCGGCGCGGCCGAGCCCCCCGGGCCCGCAGCCGCGCCCTCGGGCCGGGCGGGCGGGCGCGGAGCAGGAGCAGCTCGCCGTGTACAACCCCGCCGCGCTGCGCCGCCCGGCCCTCGCCAAGTTCGTGCTGGGCTCCTTCGACGACAACTCCTCCGATGAGGAGCTGATGGCCACGGCCTTCAGGGTGGGCCGGCGGCGCAGCAGCCTGGCCGGGGTGGGGGGCACCGTCCCCGAGCCCCCCGCCCTGAGCGCCCCATTGGAGACCAGCGCCGGCATCAGGTACGGGTGGCAGCCCCGGCAGGGATGTCCCGGTTCGGGAGGGTTGGTGCTTGTGGTGGGTGCATTGTGCTGGTGCTCCTCAGAACCCCAAGGTGGTGCCCCCAGTCCTGCTCCCCTTGGGAGGAGAGCCGGTGTCCTTGGCTGTATGACAGCAGTGCCACCTGCACGAGTGTGGCGAGGACCAGGGCAGGGTGTGTCCCCCCAAAATCTCTAGTTTTGATGTGGGACAGCTCAGTCCCTGCTGGCTGCACCGGGCAGCTCCCATGGGAGCGCAGCTGACATCCAGCAGAAACAACTGGAAGCCAAATGCTGCTGCCTGCCTCCTCCGGCTGCTCTGCTCCAGCTAAAAATAACAAACCTTTGGCTGCAGGGACGTGTTGTGACACTCGACAGCCCGATGGTGGCTCTTACCACGCTGGGTGCTGCTGCCAGCAGTATCCCTGCTGCTCCTCTGTGCTTCCACACACAATGAATTTCCTTATGTCCTGCCTGAGTCACTTTGTAGATGTAGTTGGTGAGGTTTGTAGGACAGGCTTTGCAGGGGGTTTGGGGCAGGGGAGGGGCTCACTGGCGTGGCCCTGGGCTCAGTGACAGCCCCCACATCCCACCACAGGCCCAGCATGTCGGGGCTGCACCTGGCGAAGAGGAGCCACAGGAAGATGGACCTGCAGAGGGATTTTTCCGTTGCCTCCCCAGCTGAATTCGTCACCCGATTTGGGGGCAACCGTGTCATCGAGAAGGTCCCCACAAGTCCCTTTTTGTGCCTGGGCAGGGGGTCACTGCTTTTCACAGGGACACCTTTGAGTGCTGCCCGAGTGTCCTGTGTCCGCCAGGCTCGGAGCAATGGCAGCCCAGAGCTGTTCACTCCGTGGTTTCACTCGCTCTCGTGGGCTGGGAGAGGGAACCCCATGCAGCAGCTTTGCACAAACGATGGCCAAAGTCCCATCTGTGGTTATCCCCAGTACCAGCTGTCAGGAAGCTCCTGATTAACACATCCCCCCTGCTTTGCTCCACACCCATCCCTTACCCCTGCACTGCCATCCCTCGGGGCAGCAAGGGCTGGGTTCACCCTGCCACCCCCTGTCCCCGTGCCCGCAGGTCCTCATCGCCAACAACGGCATCGCGGCGGTGAAGTGCATGCGCTCCATCCGCCGCTGGGCCTACGAGATGTTCCGCAACGAGCGCGCCATTCGCTTCGTGGTCATGGTCACCCCCGAGGATCTCAAGGCTAACGCAGGTAATTCCTGAAAATATCCCACCAGGGATCCCCCCTGCCTGGGGCTGAGCCAGAGTGTCCCTTTCCTGCCTGGGATGTGAGGGCTCTGCACAGCCTGAAGGCACGCACTTTCCTCCTGCGCAGCCAAATCCTGGAGTGAATCATTTTTCCTGCTCCAGCCTCCCCAGGATGGAGGATTTGGGAAGGGGTGCCACTCAGGGATCTGGCTCCCACTACCCCCTGTGCTGTCTTGCAGAGTACATCAAGATGGCAGATCACTACGTGCCCGTCCCTGGAGGGACCAACAACAACAACTACGCCAACGTGGAGCTGATCGTGGACATTTCCAAACGGATCCCAGTCCAGGTAGTGGCCATTCGTGTGTCTCCCACCTCCTCACCACCTCCCACCTCCCCAAAAAGGGGGTGATGTCCCTGTGTACTGAGGAGCCGGGCAGAGTGGGAGATGCCAGTGCAGGGATAAGCCTCCCACTGCTGCTTCTCCTTGTGCCAGGCGGTGTGGGCTGGCTGGGGGCACGCCTCGGAGAACCACAAGCTGCCAGAGCTGCTGCAGAAAAACGGGATAGCTTTCCTAGGTAAGGTCTCACTGCTTCTCTGTGCTGGGTGTCGGGCTGGTGTGTGCACTCACAGTCACTCCCATGGACACTGCACTGGGAATGCCCCTTTGGAGTGGCAGTGCTCAGGCTGGTTTCCTGGGGCATTCCCAGGAATCCCGCTGTTTTCTGGCTTTTCTCTGTAATGCTCAGGCTGGTGCAGTGTTCACAGAGGAACACTGTGTGGGATTCCCAGCCTGAGCTCCCCTTGGAGAAGGGTTGAGCTTCATCCTGAGCTGGCCAGTGGGTTTGGGGTCTTCCTGCATTCCCAGTCCTTACAGAAGTGATGTGGGGGTGGGCTGGTGGGTTGGGTTTGGGCCCCCCTCAGCCCTTCCTTCCCTCTCTGAAGGTCCCCCCAGTGATGCCATGTGGGCGCTGGGGGACAAAGTCGCCTCCACCATCGTGGCTCAGACCCTGGAGATCCCCACGCTGCCGTGGAGCGGGAGCGGTGAGTGCTTCCTCACAGCCCCCACACCCTCCCTACTCCCCTTCCCTTCCTTCCTGCCTCTCCTTCCCCTCAAAGCAAGCACCAGGATTGGGGTTCTTGGCCCAGCTGGCCACACATACTGGGTACCCTGTTGCAGGAGGGGGTTTTGGAGATGGGAAACAAGGGAAATGGTGGAATCCTCAGCTCCCTTGGCACACCCAGTGTGCCACCCCAGCTGTGCCACCCTGGTGGTGACCACAGCCCTGGCCATATCTGCAGGTCTGGTGGCCCAGTGGTCCGAGGAGGACCAGAAGCATCAGCAGGCCATCAGCATTCCCCTGGAGACGTATGCACAGGGCTGCGTGAAGGACCTGGAGGAAGGCCTGGAGGTAAAGCTGAGCCTGTAGGCAGCTGCTTATCTCTTGCCCACCATGATTCCTCCTCAGAGCCTGCCTGCCCTGGCCCTTCTGGCCTCCCAGCACATGGCACAGTGACACGAGGCTGTGCCAGCAGCAGTTTGTCCCTCTGCACGGGTGTCACTTGGGATAATCCTACTCGGGGTGCCTGGAGCTGTGTGGGCTGTCAGGGCTGTGGGCTGGGATCCAAAACACTGCAGTCTCCCCAGCCCTTGACCCTCTCAGGTGGCCATGAGGATCGGCTACCCCCTGATGATCAAGGCAGCAGAAGGTGGCGGGGGCAAAGGCATCCGAAAAGTGGAGGCAGCAGAGGAATTCAGTGCCTGCTTCCGGCAGGTGAGAGGTGCCTGGAACCCCCATCCCTGTCCCCGCCCATCCCGGCAGGGTCCTGCTCCCACCCGAGGCACCTCCCACCTCCCACCGGCACTCTGCCTCCATCCTGGGATGAATTTCGGGGGATGATGGCAGAGCAGGACCCTCTCCCCCGCCGCAGGTGCAGGCGGAGGCCCCCGGATCCCCGATTTTCCTGATGCAGCTGGCGCAGCACGCGCGGCACCTGGAGGTGCAGGTCCTGGCAGATGAGTACGGCAACGCCATCTCCCTCTTCAGCCGCGACTGCTCCATCCAGCGCCGCCACCAGAAGATCATCGAGGAGGCGCCGGCCACCATCGCTGCCCCCGCCGTCACCGAGGTGATGGAGAAGGTGGGTGGCCTGCTCTTGGGGCAGCAGCGGGAAACTGGGCTGGGTTCATTGGGGTTTTAAGGAAGGGAGAGACCCCTGAGCTGCACAGGACTGCCTGTCCAGGGTGGTCGGGCACAGGGAAGTGGGCACAGGGAGTGTTTGGGCTCTCAGGCACACGGTGGGATTTTTGAGGTGTCCTCTGCACAACCAGGAGTTGGATGATGATGCTGCGGGTGCCTTCCAAGCCAGGGCACCCCAGGATTCCGTGATGCAGGGTTTTCCCTCTCCCGCAGTGCGCTGTCCGCCTGGCGCAGATGGTCGGGTACGTCAGTGCGGGCACCGTGGAGTACCTGTACGGGGAGGACGGCAGCTTCCACTTCCTGGAGCTGAACCCGCGCCTGCAGGTGGAGCACCCGTGCACGGAGATGGTGGCGGACGTGAACCTCCCGGCTGCCCAGCTGCAGGTGCCCGCACACACCCCTCGCTCCGACAGTGTTAGAGGAGGCAGTGTGGGGGTTAAGGGAGGAGCGCTGGGCTGGAGCCTGGCAGAGGGAAGCTGCGTCACATCCCAGTGTGGAGGGTGCAGGTGAAAGCAGTGTGGCAGCTTTCCTTCTCTGGGAACTCTCCATTCAGCCTCTCTGTCGCTGTCTGCCTGGCAGCTCAACCCTTGTCTCTCCCGCAGATTGCAATGGGCATCCCCTTGCACAGGATAAAAGACATCCGGGTGCTGTACGGGGAGAGCCCCTGGGGGGACACCCCCATCTGCTTCCACAGCCCCTCCAACCCCCCCGTGCCCCGGGGCCACGTCATCGCTGCCCGCATCACCAGCGAGAACCCCGAGGAGGTGAGCTGGGGGTGGAGTGGGGACAAGGGGACTCTGCCACCTGTGGGGTTGGTCTGGGCACGGTCCTGCCCAGCCAAACAATGTTCATGGGATTGGTGAGGTCCATGGGAGTTCCCTTTCCCTGACTTGTGCACAAGTCTCAATCCTGGTTCCTCCATCCGTGCTCTGTCTTGGCCCAGGGTTTCAAGCCCAGCTCGGGGACGGTGCAGGAGCTGAATTTCCGCAGCAGCAAGAACGTCTGGGGGTACTTCAGTGTGGCAGCAGCCGGGGGGCTGCATGAATTTGCTGATTCCCAGTTTGGTCACTGCTTCTCCTGGGGAGAGAACCGGGAGGAGGCCATCTCGTGAGTGTGGCAGGATGAGTTGGAGGGTGGGTGGCCTTGGGAAGAGTCACATTTGGTGTGTGAGCTGGGAAAAGTGGTTTTTATCCAACAGGACCAGAACAGTGCTGCTGTGCTAAGCACCTGACTGTCTGGCCAAAGCCAGAATTTTTTGGACTGTGGTGGTGCTGCAGTCCCAGCTCATCCACCTGAACCTCAAGGACATGTTGTAGTGATCTGCTGAGCATTTCTTAGTGCCCGAGAGCAGCAGTGTCCATTCAGGAACTGAGCAGCAGTTTCATTCAGGGCTGTTTCATGGCCAGGCTGGCTGGGGCTTGGAGTAACCTGCTCTAGTGGAAGGTGTCCCTGCTCAAGGCAGTGGGTGGAACATGAGAATTTTTAAGGTCCCTTCCAACCCAAACCATGCAGTGATTCTACTCTGTGAAGGTGCTGGGGGCTCAGGAGCTCATCTCCTCAGGAGTTCATTGCCCCAGGCCCTGAAGCTCCCCAGTTGCCTCTGCTGAGAGCCCAGTGCCACCTTCTCAGTCATTAGCGAAGGGCTTTGCTCCCTAAAAGGAACATGGTGGTGGCCCTGAAGGAGCTGTCTATCCGTGGGGATTTCCGGACCACGGTGGAGTACCTGATCAAGCTGCTGGAGACGGAGAGCTTCCAGAACAACGAGATCCACACGGGCTGGCTGGACCACCTGATCGCCGAGAAAGTGCAGGTGGGGGTGATCTGCCCCCAGGGTGACCACTCCCCTTCCTCAGGGTAAAACCCAAACCCTGCTATTTTTGCCCCACAGGCAGAGAAGCCGGACACGATGCTGGGGGTTGTCTGTGGTGCCCTGAACGTGGCGGATGCGGCTTTCAGGACGTGCATGACCGACTTCCTGCACACGCTGGAGAGGTGCGGAGTGGGGGCTGCACAGGTGGGGCTCAGCCATGTGGGGGGCACCTTCCACCAGACCAGGTTACTCCAATCCCTGTCCAACCTGGCCTTGAGCATTTGCTAGATTGGGGCAGCCACAGTGAAGATCTGAGTGTTGCTCTTCTGGGACATCTTCCTTCCATTTTTGCTTTGCAGATTTAGTGACAGTAGCGCTGTGACAGGCAGGGACAGGGTTATCTGGTGTGGCTCACAGCTCTGGCTCCTCAGCTATCACTTTGTCTGGAGAGTGGGAAAGGCTTCCCATGGCTGGGAAAACAGCTTGCAAGGGGAAGTGGCTTGGCTGTGCAGCTTGCTTTTGTTGTTGAATATCAAGGTTATTCCTCCAGTGTTGAAGGACACCCTGGGCTCTCCCATGCACCTTATCTGAGTGTTTTCCCAGTGCCTGGCCTCCCTCCAGATCCGGCTGTGCATGGTGCTCACGTGGGTCACTTAAGGCTGACACTTGACCCCTCTGGTCACTGTCATGCCCTCTGTCCAGGAGGGAGCACTGCTGACATCCCACATGCTTGGAGAGGCCGGGAATGCCCTGGGGCCTGATCCCTCCGTTGTGTTTCAGGGGCCAGGTACTGCCAGCAGCCTCCCTGCTGAACATCGTTGATGTGGAGCTCATCTACGAGGGTGTGAAGTACGTTCTGCAGGTGAGGGCAGGGCTGTGCTCCCCCCAGACCAGCCACAGTGCTTCTCAAGGGGTCAGGGATGTGCTCCTGTCCTGAGGGAGAAAGGTGAATTAAACACAAGGTTAAAAACGTGCAACATAAAAATGAGATTAATAACCTCACAACCTTCATAACCCCATTTTAACCAGACAGACATTTTCATACACCCTGTTGCCCTGAGTTTATTAAGGGACTTCCTTTTCTTGCTTTTAAACTCAATTAGTTGGACTTCATGCAAAACTCCCTACTCACAATGAAAGTAGCAGGTGAGCCATGTGTTGCACCAGCTCTGGGCTGAGTTGTACCAACTGTGGGCTGTGAGTTGAGCTGAACCAGCCCTGGGCTGAGTTGTACCAACTGTGGGCTGTGAGTTGAGCAAAACCAGCCCTGGGTGGAGTTGTACCAACTCTGGGCTGTGAGTTGAGCTGAACCAGCCCTGGGTGGAGTTGTACCAACTCTGGGCTGTGAGTTGAGCTGAACCAGCCCTGGGCTGAGTTGTACCAACTCTGGGCTGTGAGTTGAGCTGAACCAGCCCTGGGTGGAGTTGTACCAACTGTGGGCTGTGAGTTGAGCTGAACCAGCCCTGGGTGGAGTTGTACCAACTGTGGGCTGTGAGTTGAGCTGAACCAGCCCTGGGTGGAGTTGTACCAACTGTGGGCTGTGAGTTGAGCTGAACCAGCCCTGGGTGGAGTTGTACCAACTGTGGGCTGTGAGTTGAGCTGAACCAGCCCTGGGTGGAGTTGTACCAACTGTGGGCTGTGAGTTGAGCTGAACCAGCCCTGGGTGGAGTTGTACCAACTGTGGGCTGTGAGTTGAGCTGAACCAGCCCTGGGTGGAGTTGTACCAACTGTGGGCTGTGAGTTGAGCTAAACCAGCCCTGGGCTGAGTTGAAGCAGCTCCTCAGTGCAGCCTGAGGTTGTGCCTTGTGCCCTCCCAGCACAGCCCCATCCTGTGGCCGCAGCCGTTGCTCTGAGCGTGAGGAGGTACCCCCCCAACCCCCAGCCTCGCTGTTGGGTGTGTTTTGGGGTTGCACTGAGGGTGTCCCCTGCCCGCAGGTCGCCCGCCAGTCGCTGACCACCTACGTGGTCATCATGAACCGCACGCACATCGAGATCGACGTGCACCGGCTCAACGACGGCGGGCTGCTGCTCTCCTACGACGGCTGCAGCTACACCACCTACATGAAGGAGGAGATCGACAGGTACCCCAGGGCCCCCAACCCCCCTCCCCGACGGCCAGCAGCCGGCTGGTGACACCTTTCCTTCTCTCGTAGGTACCGGATCACCATCGGCAACAAAACGTGCACCTTCGAGAAGGAGAAAGACCCGACCGTGCTGCGCTCGCCTTCCGCGGGGAAGCTGCTGCAGTACACGGTGGAGGACGGCGGCCACGTGGACGAGGGGAAGGTTTTTGCGGAGATCGAGGTGAGTTTTGCAGAAGCGCTGGAGGAGCAGCGTTTGGCTAAGGCAGAACCCCGCAGCGCTGCCGTGTCGCTCGTGGGATGTGCTGCTGGCTCGGTGACGGTGTCCCCCTCGTCCCCAGGTGATGAAGATCATCATGACGCTGGCGGTGGAGGAGGCGGGGCGGCTGCACTACATCAAGCGGCCGGGAGCGCTGCTGGAGCCCGGCGGTGTCATCGCCCGCCTCCAGCTCGATGATCCCTCCAAAGTGAAGTCTGTGAGTCTGCCGGGGACCTGCCACGCTGCTGTCCCCACCCCCCGGCCCGGTCCCAATGGACATCCCGGGAATGCTCCCTAGGGGGCAAAATGGAGGAGGTGCCTTGATGGGGCATCACGGTGGTGGTCATGCCATGTCTTGGGGCTGTGCTGGGGCTCAAGTGCTGCTCCACATGGATTGCTGCTTCCTCGGTGTGCAGGGGCTCACATGCACTAAAAATGTGCATTTATAGCACTAAAATCGACAGTTTTTCTGTGTTATTTTCATGATGAGGCAGAGCCACAACGCTGAATGTGAGGTGCTTCCTCTGTATCTCACCCAAAGCAGGGACTGTGCTGGTTCCTCTGGGGCAGCTGCAGCTCTCGGGGAGCTCTGTCTCTTGTCAACAGGGACAGTTCAGCCCACCTCCCTCTGCCCTCTCCAGGCACAGCTGTTCATGGGGAGGCTCCCAGCCCAGCAGACCCTCCCCATCACTGGTGAGAAGCAGCACCAGGTTCTCCGCAACGTGCTGGACAACCTGACCAACGTCATGAACGGGTACTGCCTGCCCGAGCCCTACTTCAAGACCAAGGTGGGTGCCAGGCACCCGGTGTCTCACCCAGCTGCCACACGTTTGCCACGAGGGCCTGGCAGCACCAGCAGCTTCTCCTGCAGGTGAAGGAATGGGTGGCACAGCTGATGAAGACCCTGCGGGACCCTGCCCTGCCCCTGCTGGAGCTGCAGGAGATCATGACGAGCATTTCGGGCAGGATCCCGCTGGCCGTGGAGAAGTCCATCCGGAAGGTGATGGCGCAGTACGCCAGCAACATCACCTCGGTGCTCTGCCGCTTCCCCAGCCAGCAGGTGAGTGCCAAAGGGGGCTCAATCCCCTTAACTGGAGCCAGTTGAGAGGTCCTACCTGAATTTGTGCTGTCAAGATTTTATAACAAATTAACTAAGTGAGGGAAATATGTGAAGGTTGGTGTTTTCTACGAGTGTTTGGATTTATATGTGTATTTTCTTCCATGCGTGCCTTTCTTTTTATGTTCATTTGTCGCTTTGCATTTTTCACTTTGGGAAAAAAAAAAAATCAAGGAAAAGGCTCTGGGTGGAGTAAGGAAAGGGGGAGCTGCCAGCTTTGTGCCCCCAAACCACCCCAGACCCTGTCCCCTCTCCCCACAGATCGCCAACGTGCTGGACACCCACGCGGCCACGCTGCAGAGGAAGGCTGAGCGGGAGGTCTTCTTCATGAACACACAGAGCCTGGTGCAGCTGGTGCAGAGGTGAGCCCCGTGCTGTCTGTGACCCCCCCCTGTCCCCCCATGGCCACCTCCTCACAGCAAGATGGGCTCTTTGCTCCCCAGGTACCGCAGCGGCATCCGGGGCTACATGAAGGCCGTGGTGCTGGACCTGCTCAGGCGCTACCTGCAAGTGGAGACACAGTTCCAGCATGGTGAGGGCTCGGGGTTCTCTGGGGGCTTGGGGCTCTCTGGAGGAGCTGCAGGGCTCTCTGGAGGAGCTGCAGGGCTCACCAGGCACTGCCCCACAGCTCACTATGACAAGTGTGTCATCAGCCTGCGGGAACAATGCAAACCCGACATGAACCCCGTGCTGGAGAGCATCTTCTCCCATGCCCAGGTGGCCAAGAAGAACCAGCTGGTGATCATGTTAATTGTGAGTACAGCCCAATTGTGAGACTCCGGGATCAAAGACTGGTGGCAGGGAAGACCTGAGGCAGCTTTGCATCGCTTCAAGTATCCATTCCTGCCTCGTTATCTCTTTATTTTAATTATCTCCCCTCTGTGGTGTTGTGAGACTACACTTGGGCCAAAGAGAGCCCATTTCAGTGCCTTGAGTCTTGTCCCTATTGGCTGCACGGGACTGGGGGTGCAGGATGAAGCCATCCCATGTGGGGCCGGGGTTTGGGATGAAACCATCCCATGTGGGGCCGGGGTTCGGAGTGAAGCCATCCCACACAGCGAGGAGCCTGAGCTGAGCCGTGGTGATGTGACATTGCAGGACCAGCTGTGTGGCCGTGACCCCACGCTGACAGACGAGCTGACAACCATCCTCCATGAGCTGACACAGCTCAGCAAGACCGAGCACTCCAAAGTGGCACTGAGAGCCCGGCAGGTCAGTCAGCACCGTGCAGTGCCATCCCATTCCTGTCCCCATTCCTGTCCCCATCCCTGTCCCCCACGCTCCCAGCTCCTCTCTCCCCTGGCAGGTGCTCATTGCCTCGCACATGCCCTCCTACGAGCTGCGGCACAACCAGGTGGAGTCCATCTTCATCTCCGCCATCGACATGTACGGACACGAGTACTGCCCTGAGAACCTGAAGGTTGGGAATTGTGTGTTTTTCCAGAGGCAATTTGGGTGGCTTTGGGGAGGGGTCTGGCTGCAAGTGATTTAGTCTTAAAAATAGCTAAAAATCACTCAAAGCCTTGCTGCAGTGGCTGTGTGGAGCACCCCAATGCTTCCAGTCCCCATCAGTTGCTCCACGCTCTGTTTGGCAGGGAGCAGATGTGTGGATCCCTGTCTGTCTCTAGTGGTGTCCCCATGATGGGCTGGGTGTTCCATGGCACCCTAGAGACCAGTCCTGCACAATTCCACATTCAGGGACTCCCTGAATAAGGCAGGGAGGTCTCACTTCATCCTTGCCCTAAATTTTGCTTTCTTCCCGCAGAAACTGATCCTGTCAGAAACCTCCATCTTTGACGTGCTTCCTGTGTTCTTCTACCACACCAACGAGGTGGTGCGCATGGCAGCGCTGGAGGTGAGGGCTGGGGGGCACAGGGGGGGCCTGAGGGTGGCATGGGGGGCCCAGGGGTGGCAGGGGCACAGAGGTACCCCCTGTGTCCCCTCGCAGGTGTACGTGCGGCGGGGCTACATCGCCTATGAGCTGAACAGCCTTCAGCACCGGCAGCTCTCCGACGGCACCTGCCTCGTGGAGTTCCAGTTCATGCTGCCCTCCTCCCACCCCAACAGGTACAGGGGTCCCTCCCACACACCTGTCCTGCTCCCCTGGATGTGGTTTTTGTCACAAAGCTGTGGGGTTTGTATCGTCCCCTCTGTGAAGAGGGAGCTGCCACCGCGCTGTCCCGTTGCCAGTGGAGCAGGATGAGCCCTCTCTGGGTCAGGGTCCCTCATGGTGCCTCCCCCACAGCTGACACTTGCTCCCCATGGCAGGATGGCCGTTCCTATCAGCATCTCCAACCCTGACCTGGCCCGGCACAGCACCGAGCTCTTCATGGACAGTGGCTTTTCCCCCCCGAGCCAGCGGATGGGAGTCATGGTGGCCTTCCGCAGATTTGAGGACTTCACAAGGTGGGGGTGCAGGGACTTGCCTGACCTGTGTTTGTGCATTCTGGGTGCCACTGCAGTTGCTGGAGAGCAAAATGGGGTGGAAGAACCACAGCTGGGAGCAGCTGGGCAGTGCTAGAGGCAGCTCCAGTTCCCACCATAGCTGCAGACTGGGTACTCTCAGTACAGCACTTACCTTGTGGGGACATGAGGTGGCTTTTGGGGATCATGTGGAACATGGCAAGAGCTTACATGGCACAGGTTAAACCCCTCTGCACGTTAATACAGCAGAGCTCAGAGCTGCAGTTCATGAGCTGTGGGTTTGCCGTGGGATGGTGGGGCCGTTGTGCTGGTACCTGTGTCCCTGTCACACTGTCACAGTGGGTCCCTGGCACTGTCCCTTCAGGCAGGGGATGGGCACAATGTGCACTTGTGACCCCATCCCTGCTGTTCGGGCAGGAACTTTGATGAAGTGATTTCATGCTTCGCCAACTCTCCGTCGGACAGCGGGCTCCTCAGCGAGGCACAGGCCACCACCTACGATGAGGAGGATGCCAAGGTGGGCATGAAGCTGCTGCTGATACCCCCAGGTGGTGCTGGGGACAACACTGATGCTGCTGGCCGGGGTTGACTGTGGGGTTTTGTTGCCAGAACATCCGTGAGGAGCCGATCCACATCCTCAACATCGCGCTCTGCTCGGCTGACCACATGGAAGATGAGAAGCTGGTGCCCATCTTCAGAGCCTTTGCCCAGTCCAAGGTCTGTCACTGGGGCTGGACCCTCTTTTTGCAAACCCTGCAAGCCAGAACACTGTACCCCAGGGCACTGCCTCCTATCCATGCAGTGCACCCCAAATTGCTGCAGCTTGGGTTTTTTTGCTCCTTTGGTGGAGATGTTTAAGCTCTTGTGACTGGTGGCATTTTCTGTTTCCGTGTAGAAAAATATCCTCTGTGAATATGGTCTCCGGAGAATCACGTTCCTCATTGCCCAGCAGGTGAGTGCTACTGAGCCCCTGACATCTATAAATACCTTATAGACACAGCACTGAGTGATGGATGGACCCACTGTGCTTCAGGAACTGGGAATTAATTAATGAGCAATTCAGTGAGTGATTCATCTCCTGTGTCATCCTCTATCCTGCTCATGTTTCCAGTAAGGTGGTTCCTGCAGAGCCACTCCATAGCTTTAAGCTGCCTTTAAAAGCCATTGCAGAGTAGAAGCCCAGAATGCTTTGGGTGGGAAGGGACCTTAAAGTTCATCCCGTTCCACCCCCTGCCTGAGATCTTCTCTAGGAGAGCCCTGTGGTGGTGGAAGCTCAGAAATGCTGAATTTTATTAATGAAGTTCAAGAAATGTTGAGTTTTACTCGTTTTTAAAATTAGGGTTAGGGGTTACGGTTAGAGTTAGGGTTAAGGTTAGGGTTAGGGATGGGCTGGAACTTTCCACTATCCCAGGTTGCTCCAAGCCCTTTCCAACCTGGCCTTGGACACTTCCAGGGATGGGGCAGCCACAGCTTCTCTGGGTAACCTGTGCCAGGGCCTCACCACCCTCACAGGGAAGAATTTCTTCCTAAAATCCAATCTCATCAATCCCTTCCAGCCCTTTTCCTTTTGGGGGAGAACAAACCCTGCAAGGTTTTTTCTTTTTAATGGAAACTCAGAACAGCCTTCTGCGGGCCAGGACTATTCACATTGTCTTCTCTCTCTGTTTTACTGCAGAGAGAATTCCCCAAGTTCTTCACATTCAGAGCCAGGGACGAGGTGAGATCCGGTGGGAGCGGTGCCGGCGCGGCGCCGGCCGGGCCCTGGCTCACGGCTGTGCCCGGCAGTTCGCAGAGGACCGGATCTACCGGCACCTGGAGCCGGCGCTGGCCTTCCAGCTGGAGCTGAGCCGCATGCGCAACTTCGAGCTGACGGCCATCCCCTGTGCCAACCACAAGATGCACCTGTACCTGGGCGCTGCCAGGGTGCAGGCGGGTGCCGAGGCCACCGACTACCGCTTCTTCATCCGCGCCATCGTGCGCCACTCCGACCTCATCACCAAGGCAGGGTGGCACGGGGCGCAGGGGGGGCACAGAGAGGGTCAGGGGTGCCCTGGCCCCTGCTGAGCCACCTGCTCCATCACAGGAGGCTTCCTTCGAGTACCTGCAGAATGAGGGCGAGCGGCTGCTGCTGGAGGCCATGGATGAGCTGGAGGTGGCCTTCAACAACACCATCGTGCGCACTGACTGCAACCACATCTTCCTCAACTTCGTGCCCACTGTCATCATGGACCCCTCCAAGGTGTGTTTCTGCTTTTTCTGTCCTGGAAAGGTTCTTCTGATCTGGGGATGGAGGTTTTGTCATCCGCTATGCTTGGGACCGCTGCACGGATGGGCAGCCACTCCCCACCATCTCTCCCTGTCCCCAGTGGAGAGGGTGGATATCAGCACCAGGCCCAACCAGGAGGCATGGAGAGAGCGAAGGGGCTCACCCAAATCAAATCCAAAATGGCTGTTTGGGGTGGAGAGTCAACAGGGCTGCTCCAGCCTTGGCACCGTGTGCTCAGTGTTGTCCCTGGGGCCGCTGAGCCACCCGTGTGCCATCCCTGTGCAGATCGAGGAGTCGGTGCGCTCCATGGTGATGCGCTATGGCAGCCGCCTCTGGAAGCTGCGGGTGCTGCAGGCCGAGGTGAAGATCAACATCCGCCTGACGCCCACGGCCACCGCCATCCCCATCCGCCTCTTCCTCACCAACGAGTCGGGGTACTACCTGGACATCAGCCTCTACAAGGAAGTGAGGGACCCCAGCACTGGCAGTGTGAGTAACCTCAGCGGTGACTGCAGGAGCCCAGCCGTGGCTGCCCGAGCGCTGCCAGCTCCGGCAGAGCTTTGGGGGGGCTTCTGCAAAACTCCTTGTGCACCTGCAGTGCTGGTCTGCCCAGAGCCCCCAGGCTTCCAGCAGCATTCCCACAGCTGGATTGGTTTAATTCCTATCTGTCTGCATCCAGCTGGGTTCCTTGGGGTGGTGCTTTGTTCAAAATGTGCTGAGCTCCATCCAGTTGGATTCCTCGGTGTGGTACTTTGCTCCAAAATGCATTGAGCTCCATCCAGTTGGATTCCTTGTTGTGATACTTTGCCCAAAAATGCATTGAGCTCCATCCAGTTGGGTTCCTCAGTATGATACTTTGCTCCAAAATGCATTGAGCTCCATCCAGTTGGGTTCCTCAGTATGATACTTTGCTCCAAAATGCATTGAGCTCCATCCAGTTGCGTTCCTTGGGGTGATGCTGGTGTGGAGCTGGGCAGTTTTGAGCGCTGGAGGTGAAGGTCAGTGTTAGGGTGTCCCTGGTACTGGCAGCACAGCAGTGTGACAGTCCTCTCAGTAGCAAAAAATGGGTGGAAAATCACCTTGGCCAAGCAGGGCTCAACAGTGCTCCAGAAGAAGAGTCACCATGACATCCAGGGAAGGCAACCAACGCTCTGCTCTCCTCTCCAGATCATGTTCCAGTCGTATGGGGACAAGCAGGGGCCGCAGCACGGGATGCTCATCAACACCCCCTATGTCACCAAGGACCTGCTTCAGGCCAAGAGGTTCCAGGCACAGTCCTTGGGCACCACCTACGTGTACGACTTCCCAGAGATGATCAGGCAGGTGAGTCTGGCTGAGCAGAAAGAGGCTCCAAATTACTGCATTTGCTCTTCATCCCCACCCTCCCAAAATATTCCCACCTGGGGAAAAGGTGCCTTTCTTCGAGCTGTCAAATGAGAAAACAAAAAGAGCCCAAGCCCCAACATTTTTGGTCAAGTGAACATTTCTAAACCAATTCCTAGCTCTTGGAATTCCTGAAGCTAGATAGTCTTTAAGGTCTCTTCCAACCCAAACCACTCCAGGCTATGTGCTGTGTCTCCACAGGCTCTCTTCAAGCTGTGGGGCTCCTCAGACCTGTACCCCAAGGACATCCTGACCTACACTGAGCTGGTCCTGGACTCACAGGGGCACCTCGTGCAGATGAACAGGGTCCCTGGAGGGAATGAGGTAGCAGGGAATGAATTATTTGGGAACTGGGCAGGGAAAGCAGGTGGGAGTGGCTGGTGGCTCAGTCTGGCTGTGTTTAAAGCTTGGGAGATGCTCCTCAGCCATTTTGTCTGTTAATGCCACCTGCAGCTCAGCCCCTGTGTCTCTTGGACGTGGCACTCAGTGCTCTGGTCTAGTTGACAAGGTGGTGCGTGGTCAAGGCTTGGACTCAATGATCTTGAAGGTCTTTTCCAACCTAGTTAATTCTGTGGTTCTGTGATTCTCTGGAGGATTCTGCCCTGTAACCTTGTGCTGTTTCGAGGCAGGTGGGGATGGTTGCTTTCAAAATGAAGCTGAAGACCCCTGAGTACCCCAAAGGCCGGGACATTGTGCTCATCTGCAACGACATCACGCACAAGATCGGCTCCTTTGGGCCTGAGGAGGACCTGGTGTTCCTGAGGGCCTCGGAGCTGGCGCGGGCCGAGGGCATTCCCCGCATCTACATCGCTGCCAACAGCGGCGCCCGCATCGGCTTCGCCGACGAGATCAAGCACATGTTCCAGGTGGCCTGGGTGGACCCAGCCGAGCCCCTCAAGGTGTGTGGGCACCTCTGCAGCACAGGAAATGACAGAGGGTTGAGCTGGGGAAGGAATGACCAGAGCTAAACTGGGATGTCAAATTGTGGGTGAGGCCACACCTGCACCCAGCACCATGGGGATGATTCCTTTGGCTTCTCCCAGGTGGTGGAGGTGAAGGTGCCAGTGCTGGCATGGTTGCTCTGTCCAGCTCTGGTCCCTGAGCTGCTGCACAGCATGGTTTGGGAAAGGGCCATGTCCCACATGAGCCTGTGTGTGGGACTGCACAGCACATCCTCCTCCTCTTTCCTTGCAGGGGTTCAGGTACCTGTACCTGACTCCCCAGGACTACACGAGGATCAGCACCATGAACTCGGTGCGCTGTGAGCATGTGGAGGAAGGCGACGAGTCCAGGTGAGTCCCATATCCCATGAGACACACAGAGCCACCCCTAAGCCCCGCCCTACACCCCACCAGGATGCAGCTCCCACCTCCTGGCTCAGCATCCTGCCAGGCACATCATGCAGGTGAGTGCTTCCCACACCATGGCTCTGCTTTCCCCACAGATATGTCCTCCTGGACATCATTGGGAAGGACAATGGATTTGGGGTGGAAAACCTGAGAGCTGCTGGTACCATTGCTGGGGAATCCTCCCGTGCCTACGACGAAATAGTGACCATCAGCATGGTACAGCTGGGCCCTTCCCCTCTCTGCTCCTCCCCCCTCTCCTGGGATGCAACAAGGAGGCTGAGCCCTTCAGAGCAGCCTTCTGCAGGTGCTCGTGGTCTGTGCTGCAGCCCCAGTGACCCCCCGTGTCCCTGTGTGTGTGCCCAGGTGACCTGTCGTGCCATCGGCATCGGTGCCTACCTGGTGAGGCTGGGCCAGCGCGTCATCCAGGTGGAGAACTCCCACATCATCCTCACGGGTGTCACAGCTCTCAACAAGGTACCAAGCTCTGGCCATGTGTCCTCCATGGCACTGTCCTTCCCACCACTGTGTGGGCTCTTTCCCTGTCCCGTGGGAAGAGGTGGCAGTTCCCTGTGTATCACCTCATGGGACCTCTCTGAAGGAGCTGCATCTGTGCTGGTCTTACTGAACAGGGAGAGAATGACCCCACACAGCTTTTTGTGTTGCTTTGGGAGCCAGGGAATTGCTCCTGAGGCAGGGTGGGATGGCAGAGGTGCCTTGGGACAGCTGGGCTCCAGCTCCAAGGGCAGAACCCATCTCTGGGCAGAATCCCACTGATTTGATCTGAACTGAAACCTGGTTCACTAAACCCGTGCACTAAAGCAGGATCCCTTCACTTTAACATCAGCCTGGACAGAGGTGGAAATTCAGCCTCAGCCCAGAGGGAATGTGCCTGTGCAGAGCTTTGGACTGACAAACGGAGCAAGGGAGCAGCTCCTGTGTCAGCAGAGCCCCATGTGTTTCCCTTGGGAACTCTGTCTAGGTGCTGGGACGGGAGGTTTACACATCCAACAACCAGCTGGGAGGAGTGCAGATCATGCACAACAACGGTGTTTCCCATGTCACCGTCCCTGATGACTTTGAGGGGGTCTATACCATCCTGCAGTGGCTCTCCTACATACCCAAGGTAGGAGGGTGCTGCAGGGTGGAGGTGGGGGTGTCACCCATACCTGGCTGGTGACCTACCCTCGGGGTGTCTCTTGCAGGATAACCAGAGCCCGGTGCCTGTCACTGCCATAAGTGACCCTGTTGAAAGAGAAATTGATTTTGTCCCTTCCAAAGTCCCCTATGACCCCAGGTGGATGCTGGCAGGGAGACCCCATCCAAGTAAGTGAGGACAACCCAAGGCCTCTGCAGCACTGCTCCCAAATGCATCTTTGAGGTGCAGAAGATGCTCTTGGCTGTGGGTTGGTGCCCAGGAACCCTTCAGTGCTCACCCTTGCACCATTCCATGTTTTCCTGTGCTCTGCAGATCTCAAGGGGACCTGGCAGAGCGGCTTCTTCGACCAGGGCAGCTTCATGGAGATCATGAAGCCGTGGGCTCAGACTGTTGTGGTTGGCAGAGCGAGGTACTGCCAGGAGCGGGGATGGAGCTGGGACTCAGCTTTGAGTCCTGGCTGTGACAGTGCTTTTGGGGTGGTGGAGGGGGAGCAGCTCTCTGGTGGAGCTGGGGTGGAGGGGAACTGGCCTTGCTGAGCCCCTCCTGCCCTGCTGCAGGCTGGGAGGTCTCCCCGTGGGTGTCATCGCTGTTGAGACCCGCACCGTGGAGGTGACGATACCCGCTGACCCTGCCAACCTGGACTCAGAGGCAAAGGTGAGTGGGAGACATTAGTGAGGCCAGGTGGCATCTGAGAGGAGGCTGGAGGGAAGGGAACAGGAATAGCTCAGTGTGATCCTTTGGCATGTCTTGCTTTTCCTTAATTCTGGTGAAATCAAGGATGCTGGGGCAGTTTGTTTTCTTCCAACTGTTTCATGCCGTGTGCCAGGAAGAACTGGCACAGTCTCAGCTGCTCACTGTCTTTTCCAGATAGTCCAGCAGGCTGGGCAGGTCTGGTTCCCAGACTCTGCTTTTAAAACAGCCCAGGCCATTCGGGACTTCAACCGGGAGCACCTCCCGCTCATGGTCTTTGCCAACTGGAGAGGCTTCTCCAGTGGCATGAAAGGTACCCGTGCTTGGGATGCCCCAGGTTCCCATGGTGTGACAAACCTCTGGCACCCCTGCAACCCCACAGGGTCCTAGGATGGCCCAGTCTACCAGGGTCTGCACCACTCTGGGATGTGGGGTTGGGCTGGGGAGGTCATGGGTCATCACGGGTGCCGAGGGTTGGTGGCTTCCTGCTGGCTAGTTTTGGGGTGCTTTGTCTCTGCAATGGAGAAGGTGGCTTTGGGCAGCTGGGAGGAGGCTGGGCCAGTTGGGACACCCAGCCCCTGAGTCCCTTTGGCTTTCATTCAGACATGTATGACCAGATGCTGAAGTTCGGTGCCTTCATCGTGGACAGCCTGCGGGACTTCAAGCAGCCTGTGCTGGTGTACATCCCCCCGCACGCGGAGCTGCGCGGCGGCTCCTGGGTGGTCATCGACCCCACCATCAACCCCCTGCACGTGGAGCTCTACGCCGACAAGGAGAGCAGGTCAGCACCCAGAACACCTGTGTGGGTCACCCAAAACACCTGTATGGGTCACCCAGATCACCTGTTGTGTCATCCAAAATACACGTGTGTGTCACCCAGAACACCTTCTGTGTCAGCTGTCTGGACACCTTGTCCTAGGATTTATCCTCCCACGCACACCAGTCCTTGCTTTACCAAACTTCCCTTCCAGGGGAGGCATTTTGGAGCCTGGAGGGACAGTGGAGATCAAGTTCAGAAAGAAGGATTTGGTGAAGACCATGAGAAGGATTGATGCAGTTTATGCCAAGCTTGTTGAGCAGCTGGGTAAGGAAGGGGAGTTTTGGGTTGTAGGCATTGGTAGTGGGAAGTTAAACATGAGGCTCAAGCACTTTGGTGGCAACCACCAGGAGCCCAGAGTGTCCCTCTGGAAAAATTCTTCACGTCTTTAGAACATACTTTAGAACACCTGTATCTCCTGGGGGCTCTGTCAGCGAGTTAAATGGGGTTGGGGTCTTCTCCCATGCTTTGAGATGAAGGATGGCCATGGCCACGTTGAGTTGGTTCCTGATGCATTGGCAGCTCCTTTCCCCCGTGTCCCTCCACCCTGCTACAACACAGTCCCACGAAGTCCTTGCAGATGCCACCTTCCCTCTCATGTGGCAGGCGCTGAACACAGTGTGACCTCTGTGGCTCTGGTGTCAGCGTGCCAAGGAAAGAGCCGTGGTGGCTGATGTGGGAACACAGAGGAGACCCCGTGGTGGCATCCCCGGGGCGCTGCTCAGCCCGCGGTGCCCCACAGGGACCCCCGAGCTGTCGGAGGCGCAGCGCAGGGAGCTGGAGAAGCAGCTGAAGGCGCGGGAGGAGCTGCTGCTGCCCGTGTACCACCAGGTGGCCGTGCGCTTCGCCGACCTGCACGACACCCCGGGCCGCATGCAGGAGAAAGGGGTGATCACGGTGAGCCGGGCGGAGGGGAGGGCTCCGAGGTGACAGCCAAAGGTGGGGGGAAATCCCTTCCCTGTGACATCCCTGCCCCGGGGCTGCTCTCTGCCCTCCATCCCCCCGGAGCTGGGAGCGAGCAGCCGCCGGCAAACCCGGGCTGTGCTCCGGTTCCCGCAGGACATCCTGGAGTGGAAGAGCGCCCGCTCCTTCCTCTACTGGCGGCTGCGGCGGCTGCTGCTGGAGGAGATGGTGAAGGGGGAGGTGCTGAAGGCCAACAGCGAGCTCAGCCACATCCACATCCAGTCCATGCTGCGGCGCTGGTTCATGGAGACGGAAGGAGCCGAAAAGGTACCCCCAGCCCCGGCTGCCTGAGGCACCTCCACAGCCAGGGTATCCCGAGGGATCTCACCTCGCTTTCCCATCATTCAGAGGTTTCAGCGGTGCCTCGATGTGATGGGAATGTGTGAGGATGGGTGGTGGAGCAGCCCTGGGCTGGGACTGGCTCTTCACCCAGTTCGGTGCTGGTGCTCAGCGATGGCAAAGTGGTCCCCAAATACACATTTTCTACCATGACAGAGCTTCCCAGGGCAAAAGTGGGGTCTGTAGCATTTGAGCTGCTCTCAGATGACACACACATTGCTGTGCCTGCCTCAGGAAGCAGGACCTGCAAAGGAACCACGTTGTACCTTTTTGCATTTTAAATGGTTTGCAAGTATTTCCTGAATTTCAGTTTGCAGACTGAACCTTTTACCCCGTGGCTGTAACGTGGGGGAGTGTGCTGTGCCATAGGTGCAGGACTGGGAAGGAAAATCCCAATGCCTGGATTTGAAGCTCCAGGAGGACGGGGGAGCTTGGGCTGTGCAGGCAGCAGGACCCCCTTGCCCACGGTGCTGCTTTCCCCAGGGCTACCTCTGGGACAACAACCAGGTGGTGGTGGAGTGGCTGGAGAAGCACATGCAGGAGGAGGACAGCACCCAGTCAGCCATCAGGGAGAACATCAAGTACCTGAAGCGGGACTACATCCTCAAACACATCCGGAGGTGAGCGCCTGTGCGAGCTGGGATGGGAAGGGGGATGCTGATCCCTGGCGTGGGAGCAGCAGGTGGTGGAGACCAGGCAGTTCTCACTTGGGCCTCTCAGTAAACTGCCCTGTGCCTTGCAGCTTGCTCCAGGCCAACCCTGAGCTGACCATGGACTGCATCGTGCAGATGGCTCAGCACATCACCGGGCCACAGAAGGCCCAGGTCGCCCATCTCCTGTCCAGGGTGGACACTGATGACCCCTCCTGAGCTGGGCAGTTGCCACAGGGTAGGAGAAGCACCAGGACATGACCAGACCTCACCTGCCCATCTTGTTCCTCAGCCCTTGAACTGAAGCCTTGGACTCTTGCTCATGTGCCTAAATAAAGGATGCCAGCACTTGTATTTTAAGCCATGGAGATGGTCTTGCCATCCATGCAGAGTGTGGTGCTGCCAGAGGGGCAGCTTGGCACAAGATGAACTTGTCCTGAGCCAAACCTGAAATCTGGACGTGGTGCAGAACTTGGTTTTCAAAAGAATCTAAAATATTTTCCTGGTTTAGTTGCCAGCCCTGGCCCTGGTGTTTCAAACAAGCACCAGGTCAGACACATCTCACGAGACTGGACAGAGCTGGAGGCACAGACCCCCTGGCCCAGGTGCCACGGGGTGAAGGGGGAGGTGTCTGGCTGGCCAGGTTCAAGCTGATCAGGCACCAAGACCAGGAAATGAGAAGCAGCCTCCAAGTGATGCTTTCTAAGCTGTGAGAAACAATTTCTCTTATCCTTCCCCTTGCTGGGGGTGAGGAGTAGATGTGACCATGAGCAGCTGACGGCCCAGGAAAGACCTAAGTGAGCTCATCTGGGAGCTGCTCCTGTGGGAATGTCAAAGGATCCACCAGGGTTTGACTGACCTGACTGTTCCTCCTGCCCATCTCGTGTCCCTCCTGGCTCCTGCAGAGCATGGAGAGGAGGAAGGATGGCTCCAGGTGCTCCTGCTTCAGTGACCTGGTTCCTGCTTGGAAGCACCAGAGCTGTCACCTGCTTGGACCTGCACCCTGCTGCTCAGGTAGCCTTTAATCCTCTTGGTCATGGAGGGGAAACTGGAAGTTTTCCAGTGCCTCTGGCTGTGTCATCTCCCAGCACAGATTTCCCTTGGGCTCAAAAGGAGGAGGTGGGATGGTGATGGAGCGTGGGACACCTGGCTCAAGTGCAGTGCTGGTATTGCCATGGGGTGAAGGTGTTGGGCACCTCCTGGGGCTGGGCTGGGCTGAGGGGTCCCATCAGGGTCTGTGGGAGGTCTCCCTGTCCTGGGGTGGGGATGGGAAGGGTCTTGTGAGTGGCTTCCTGGCTGGAAGGAGTCACTGCTGACAGGCAATAAAGTGAGCTCAGCTCCCAGGGAACTCCCTGACCTCTGTGTCTTCTGTCATTGTCCTGAGCAGGGCCTGGTGCCCCTGTGGCCCTGTTTGGGGTGGGGCAGCTCCAAACATCCCTCCTGTCACCCCCTGTCCCCACTCCAGAGTTTTTCCAGGCATTTCAGAGGGTTTCAGGAACAGGGTGACACCAGACAGGAAGAACTCTCACAGTAAATACCTGTAAACTCCTACAGTAAATACCTGTAAACTCTCACAGTAAATACCTGTAAACTCTTACTCTCCTGGATGATTTGAGCCAAAGATCCACCTTCAATTCGGCCACAGGGTCTGTAAAAGGAATGAAGCCTGGAAAAGCCCAGCATGACACCAGGGAAGGCACCACACAGCACATCCAGAATGCCCCAGGCGTAGTGCTAAGAAATATTTATTTAAAAAAAACCAAGACATCGTAGTGACACCAGTCACAGCAAAGGATCATTAATCACATTTGTCCTTGGACAATAAATTATGACGTGGAGCGTCCTGGTGCCTTTTGGAAGAGGTTGCCATGGAGGGATTCGCTGGGAGGATACAGGCACAGATGTTTCCAAACCCCTGATCTTCATATTTTCAAGCAAAAAAAGTGCCCTTTGGGGCTACTCCAGCATCCTGCACCCTTCAGCTTTAATCCAGGGATGGGTGTGGGAGAGAAAAGTCTGGGAGCACCTGGATACGGCACCGGGAAATTCTCTGAATGCACAGGAACAGACAAAACCCAAGATATAAATATCACTTTCTGCTCACAGAGGTATAAGTAGACTAAATGCTAAATTCCAACATATTTCAGATGTTTCATCACATTTTTTTGCAATGTATGTTACCAAGTACAAAGCAAGGTTTGAAAAATCTTTTAAAAGCTACATTAGAATCAGGGTTTTTTTAGTTAATTAGCAAACACTATTATGAAAGGTACAGTGACAATATTTGGTCTCTGAATTTTTAAAAAAGCATGAGTTTCACAGTATCAAAAGTGCTTGTTAAAGAAATGTAGTGTAAAAACTGTGAGAAGATGGTTGTGGTTCTGATGATGAATAATTTAGTGGCTGTAAAACAGGTTACTGCAGCATCGTACAAATTGAACAGTGCTCAGTTCACATAATTTCTTTTCATAACAATAAATATAAATAAATTTACAAATAGTAATACTGCCTAGCACAGGAACAGACAGAAGCACAATACACAAGACTATAAACAAATCTATTTTTTTTTTTAGAAAAATCCTAAAAATAGGTGTATCTCCTAAAATCCTCTAGCCAGTGATCAGTTTAATAGTTCAGTAGTACCACTTCCTTCAGGGGTGAGGACTTTTACAAATCTAGATATAACAGTGGTCTGCTAGGGAGGTGAGTTTTCTTTTTTAGTGGTTTTGCTCCTTTATTCCTACCTCCTAACAATAAATTAACAACAGTTACGTCAGAAAAGTGTTAGTGGTGCAAATGTCTCCAGGAACTGTGGGAGGTCTCTGTCCAATATGGCAAATTAAGAAAAAATGAGACACCAGGGGCACAGTCAACCAGCCTGGGGCTGGCCAGCCCCTTGCCTTGTGGTGGCTTCTGTGACCGTGGTGACACAGCAGCTCCACCACGGCATAAAATAAATTTATTTCCCTTAACTGGGTGATTTTTAGCTCAGTTACATTCCAGTGAAAGTTCCTGCTGCCTTCCAGGTCCTTCTGGAGAGCTCTCCAGCCCCACAGCACAAATGTCCGTGCCCTTGCCACGGGGGAAAGTGGTTCCACCAGTCCCAGCTTGATTTATTTTGGCCTCACACGCTGGAAGCAGCCAACACCTCCCAAAGCAGGACGAGCTCTTGTAGCTTCCCAGTGGGATTTTAACCACGGGCAAGAACCGTCCCTGGGGATCCGTGGAACAAGCTCAGAGCAGAGGGATGGGTTTGTTGCCTTGGGGGTTCATGTACTGAGCAGCTGCCACATTGTCCAGGGTGGTGTAGGTGGTGTAAAGGCCAGTGACCTGCAGGTCGGAGAAGGAGCGGTCGCTGCCGCCGGACACGGGCGTGAGGCCGGGCGTGCCCAGCTCGCAGTCGGAGAGATGCAGGGGGGAGTTGCTGAAGGCACCCAGGGTGTCCAGGCTGAAGCTGTCATCCTTCATCTCCTCCCAAATGTTCCCTGGAAAAGATGGGATCCAGCTCACAGCAGCACATTCCCCACCCCCGGGCACTTGGTGGGGTCAGGCCGGGACTGAAGGGCTTCACTCGCTGCTCGAGGGTGGGACTGCTGTGGTGCAAGGGGGGCAAGTGTGTCTGATTCCCCAAATCCTGTGATTCCAGTCCTTTCTGGCCTTAAGTGTGTCTGTTCCCATAAATCCTGTGATTCTAGACCTTTCTGGTCAGTGTGTCTGATCCCCCAAATCCTGTGATTCCAGTCCTTTCTGGTCAGTGTGTCTCTCCCCTCAAATCCTGGTGATTCCAGACCTTTCTGGGCAGCAAGTGTGTCTCATCCCCCAAATCCTGTGATTCCAGTCCTTTCTGGCCTTAAGTGTGTCTGATCCCCCCAAATCCTGTGATTCCAGACCCTTCCAGCCAGCACCTCTCTACCTGTGCTCCCGGGGCCACGTCAGGCATCGCCACAAACCAGGGAAGTTCTCCTTGCACAGAAGGAGAACCCCAAGGCACGAGCAGAGCTCTGGTTTCCCAGGGGCTGAGGGATGTGGTGTCCCAAATCCAGCTGGTTTGGACATTCCCTGCAGTGCAGGAAGGTGCTTTGCTATCCCACCTGCCAAAATCCGCCCAGGAATTCACCCTGCAGATGCCAACACCCAGCACCAGTCCTGAGCTCAGCCCCACCCCAGAACATCCCTGTGACAGCACAAAAACCTCTTTCTCGTGAGAAAGAATCTATTTGTTTATGTAAACAAAGATAAAGGTTTTCGAGCTCTCATGGACCCAGGTGGCCAATTAGCTGCAGGAGGCGTACAGCCAATGGCCAATCAAGTGAGAGTCCATTTTGTATATAAAAGCTGAATTTAATACATAAATTAACCTCTTTTGCCACTTGATCTCGAGCGCTCACAGCGACAGATCCCGGTTGGATATTCAGCGCTAACGCAACCTCAAACCCCAGCTCCGCCCTCCCCCAGCGCCGTCCCTCGTACCTTGCAGTGCGAAATCCACGATGCTCGGATCCAGCGCATCCACCTCCGTGCTCATGTCCACCGCCACGTTCGGGAAGTCCGGGGCGCGTCCCAGGGGATGGTGGGGCAGGGGGCTGTGGCTCATGTCCGGCAGGGTGTGCAGAGGGGGGGTCTGTGCAGGTGCTGGGGAGTGCGGGGCGAGGCGAGCCTGGGTCTGGAGCTGGTGGTGCAGGGGCAGGGGCTGCAGGGACAGCGTCATGATGGGCTGCGGCTGCAGCTGGGACACGGAGATCCGGCCCAGGGAGGGACCCTCGGGCTCTGCCTGCTTGCTGGGCCGCCTGCAGCTCTCGGGTCTGTCGGTGATCAGCTTGTCCAGCTCCTCTGCCCGTTGCAAGGAGGAAAAGAGATGCTTTAAAAGCCGTTTGTTCAAGCAGGGACTGCCCAAAGCACAGCCACACATCTGTGCCACCCTGTGAGACCCAGCACAGGCTGTGACTGTGCAGGGAGCAAAGAAATGCCTCCTAATTCCATTCATTCCCCAAATCCACCCGCAATGGCACCTCACCCTGAGCTGCAGAACTCTCTGCTCAGAGGAACACTCAGAATTCTGCTTATCTCCCAAAAAAGTACAAAAAACTCCTGTTTCAGTGGCCCTTTTGCTTTTAAACAAATAATGTTGTAATTTATCGCTGCTACTGATTTTGTAGCAAAAAAACTCCCACTGATTTTGTCAATACTGAGCTCCTGAAAGCTTCAAAAATATGTGAGAAATTTTATAAATAAGGAAAAAATAATAAATAAAATAGAAATATATTAATATATTAATAACAATCTATTATATTATATAATTATAAATATATATTTATGGCAATATATTATATTATATTATATTATATTATATTATATTATATTATATTATATTATATTATATTATATTATATTATATTATATTATATTATATTATATTATATTATATTATATTATATTATATTATATTAATATATACTAATAAATAAGTATAGTTATAGATTTATAATATTATATAATACATAAATATGTTGATATATTTATAATGATATACTGTAATACATTATAAATATATTTCTAAAAATATGTTATAAATAATAATTTCTATTTTATAAATAAGAAAATGTCTTAGCAAAGGCAGAGTTTTGCAGACGAACAGGCAAGAAACAGCATTAAAATGCCACTCTATGAAAAGTGCATTAAAACGTGACTAGATATTAAAAACCAGCCCCACCTGGGTTAGCCATGCTCCTGTGAATAGCAGCCAAATCCTTCCTCTTCCACTTCTGCATCTCCTCCTCCATCTTGTCGATCTTGGCGGGGTTGAGGGCCCACAGGCAGCCCTTGCGGGAGGTGCCGCTCAGTTTGTTCTCCACCTTCTCGAAGCACTTGTTCAGGGACAGGTTGTGGCGCACGGAATTCTTCCACCCGTCGGGGGCCGTCTGCAAGGGGCGGCAGGGAGGGGTTAATGGCAGCAGCCACGGGAAAAGGGGCTGGAATGTGGCGCTTGCAGCCCGGGAATGCTCAGGTACCTTGAAGTAGGGGAAGTGCTCCTTCATGAAGCTGTAGATCTCGCTCACGGGCAGGCTCCCGGTCTTGCTGTTCTTCAGCGCCATGGCGATCAAACAGCTGCGGGCAGGGAAACCCAGGAATGGCTTGGAATCGTGGCATGGCTTGGGTGGGAAGGGATCTTAAAGCTCATCCAGTTCTACCCCCTGCCACCTTCCGCTATCCCAGGTTGCTCCAAGCCACGTCCAACCTGGCCTTGGACACTTCCACAGCTTTTCTGGGCAGCCTGTGCTGGGGCGTCCTCACCCTCACAGGAAAGAATTCCTACCCAATATCCCATCTAACCCTGCCCTCTGGTAGTGGGAAGCCATTCCCTGTGTCCTGTCATGGTCTAGCAGCCTTGGCCGTCTTCAGACACAAACACCTGGGATTTCTGTTCCCAAGGGCTCAGAAATCACAGAATCACAGGATAAGCTGAGTTGGAAGGGACCCACAAGAATTATCGAGTGCAGCTCCTGCACCATCCCCCAGAATCACACCACATTCCCAAAAGGATTGTCCAAACCCTTCTTGGGCTCTGCCAGGCCTGGTGCTGTGACCGCTTCCCTGTGATCCCCAGATTTTACTCCTCTGTGTTCTTACTCCCTGACTATGCTGCTCTCCAGGAATTAATTTGCTTGTTCACTCCTGCTACCCCTCAGAGGCAGCTCCCACAGAACTCCTGGATGGATGAGGGGATTTTTGTCCTCTTCCAAAGGACTCAGACACTCCTGCAGTGTCACAGCCATCCCAGGACGGGCTGTAGGCAATGTGCTTCCTGCTCCCCACTCACCTGTAGGAATAGATGGGCTTGGGATAATGCTTTGGATGCAGCTCCTGGGCAGAGTGGGGAGCCAGGCGTGGCTGGGAATAGTGTGGCTGTGTCCCATAGGATGTGTTGTAGATGGCTGCTGGGTTACACTGCGTGCACAGGGAAAAGAAGGGAAACAGTGGATGCAGAAAGTCTGTGGGTGTGTGCAGCTTTAGGGATATTTTGGTTTTCTTTTAAAAGACACCTAGGTTTGATCTTGGCAGCTACTTCAAGACAGACAACAAGCACATACCAGTACCTGCTGGGGGTTCTGGGCCAGGGCAAACACCTGCTGGGAGTGAGGAGGAGGAGGAGGAGGAGGAGGAGGAGGGAAGAGCTGTTGCTGTGTTTGCAAACCAGGGGACAGTTGCCCACCCACGGCGTAGGGGCTCATCTGCCGAGAGAAACACAACAGCCACGGAGTTACCAACGCCTTGTCCCGGGAGCTGGGGCAATAATGAGCCATCAGGGCCTGCTCTTACATTTGCTCCGTGTGTTGAAATGGAGTGGAGGCCCAGGATTCCCTGTGGGAGGCTGGCCTGGACGTGGATCATTGCTCCGGGTGTCGAGTGCATCGCGCTCCCCACAGGACCTGGCGTGGAGAGAGGAAGGCAAGGAATGCTCCCAGGTCAGGAAAGGGGGCTGCCACTGGGGGTTAACTGATGCAGCTGAACACAGGGAAGCTCTGGAGTGGAGAATCCCCTCCTCTCTGACTTTCCATCCCCAGAGGAGCCAGAGCATTTCACAGCTTGCCCAGACGGCATCAGCTGCTCCCAAAACTCGTTAGGCAGGCAATGAAAGGTGGCAGCTGTTTAACAGCCCACGGTGGGGACACAGACACCGAGTCTTACAAAAGAGAAACAACACATTCAGCATCAGCTGGGTTTGTGCTCCCAGGCAGGCAGGGCTGAGCTCTCCCTGTGGAATGCCACAGGGAATGGTGTGTGTTTACCTAAAGGATGTTCACAGAGGGAAGAAAGGAGTTCAACCAACACATGCTGCAAGGCTGCATGAAGCAAAGAGGTGTGAGGCAAACGAGCTGCTCTTCGTTTCATCCATGTTGAAACAAAGCAGAAAGATTAATTACCTAATTTCCTAATTCCAGAGCTGTTGAAAACCTCTGCAACCCAGGACTTAAATACCTCAGCCCAACAAGGCACCAGCAGCTGCACTGAGCAGAAATTCCCATGGGATCTGAGTGTTGCCAGTGCTGGAGCCCTCTCCCTCTTGGAATGAAGGGAAGGCACCAGCAGAGCCTTTATGAGAAGCCAACAGGCTCCAGGCCTTTGGCCAGGAAGCAAAATGCAAAGCACTTCAAAGGAATCAACTGATAGGAAAAGGGAGCTGAGGGGGGGAGTGGCAGGGGCAGGTTGTGCTGTTGGAGGAGCAGTTATTCCCATTTCCCATCCCAACAGTACCTGGCTGCTGGAGCATGGCATTCTGGGCCCCCAGGCTGAAATCCATTCTGCCACTGGCCATCTGTTGGAGCCGGGGCACATCCACGGATGTCAGCCAGGACAGGGACTGCAGATCCCCTGGGAGCTCATCCTCGCTCAGCTGGGACGGGTCTGAAGCCAGGAGTCTGCAAAGCAGCAGGGAAGGTTAGCAGGGGGCAGGGATGGGGCTGCACTATCCCTGGAAAAGGTGGCTGGGATGCCCAAACTCCTGTAGGGAAAAAGCACCAGGCTGGAATTCTGTATCCAAATCCAGATGTGCCCTGTGGTTTCACAGCTGGTTGCTGACACCCTTTACCTGGGCTCGTGTTCCTTTGTCCTGTTTGAAACATTTTGGTGAAGAAAACTTCTTGTGGAGCATTTGCAGAGGAAAAGGGCCCAGGAACCCAGCAGAGTAACTGCCTGGAAACAAACCCAAACTGATTCCTTATTTTCACATCTGTCAGAAATTCCCACTTGCTTGGCTTTGATGGGGGAGAAACCTGTCAGGACTTTGAACCTGATCATTCTGTATTGACCCTGAAATCCAGAGCCTGGGAAGGAGCTCTGTGCCCAGCCCCTGGGGAATGTGTGTGTTGCTGCTGGAATACCTGGAAAAGCTTTTCCCAGCCTGGATCCTGTCAGTGGTGACAGATCAGCACAAAGAGAACATCACAGACTGAACTGCTGATCTCTTCCATTCAAATGCATGCAGTTATTGATACTTAAAAAAACAATTTTTAGGCAGTTTTTGACAGAATAAAGGATCAGAATGAAAGGTTTGGGACTGGAGGCACCGGATCTGCCAGGCTGCCTTCAGCAACAACACCAAGCACAGCTGTGACAGGCTGCTTTTGGTTTAAAGCTCTGCTTCTGACACCTTTTACATGCTCCAGATCACCTGTTTTGCTTTGCTTCTGATAGAGCATGCAGTACAAAACGGGAATATTGGAATATATTTACAGTACTCAGAAATTCCTGTGTGGTCCAAACTCCCCGTTACACTCAATAAAAGAACTCTTGCAAATGAAAGGCTAAATTAATTAATTTATGTGGAACAGTATTACAGGAGTCACTGGTACCTTGAGCAGTAAAGCAGTAATTAGGACACGTCAGGAAGTTGTCATCAGACACCCAGGGTAAACCTAAAGGGATTCACATCCAGGAAAACATCTTTATCTCTCAGAAGAACATAATTTAGTTGGATGCAGTTGATTTTGCCTTCAAACCCAAGGCTTTCAAGAGCTCTCAGAGATGTGTTAAAGTGGTGTCTGCTGCTGATGTGTGTTTGCTGCCAACTGATACTGCAGAAGCCTTAAATAAATCTGGTTTCTTGCTGAAGCATCTTTTATGTTTTACACGACTCTAAATCAGCTTAAAAGAACAAGGCAGAACTCCAGTGCCTGCCTGCCCTGGAGCTTTCAGCTCCTCTATTCAGGAATTCCAGAAACACCTATCAAAGCTCCCCGAACCGGGAGAGATCTTAGCAGCAGAATGTCATTTGTTTGTAAAAAGACTTTGAAAAGAAGAAAAGGGGGAAAAAGAAATCAACACAGGACCAAGAGCCAAAAGCTCAAACCTTGTCCAAAAAGAACTCCTCTTCAAATCTCCCTCCCAGCACACCCCGTTTTCCCTCTCCTACTGTAGTTATCGGGCAATAATTAGCATTGCCATGGTTACGCCGTTCAGTTATTTTGCGAGGCCTGGGGAACTTCAATCCATTAAAAAAAAAAAAAAAAAAAAAAAAAAAAAAAAAAAAAAAAAAGCCCATCAGGTGACGGCTCTCCGGGCGCGGAGATTGGCTGGATTGGAAGAAAACAGGGGCACGAAATGGTTTGAAAAGCTGGGCAGGCTCGGCTCGTTCGCAACAGTTGGTTCGATGGAGGGGGAGCCGCGGGCGCTTTGTGCGCCCAACGCCCGCCGCCCGCGGCACGTGGCCCCCTTTGTCTTGGGGGACCCCCGTAATTGTCCTGCCCCCCCCGCTCCTCTTTACAAACCTCCCATTAATCTGCCCGAGTGACAGGCGACACACAACACACGTCCCCCTCGCCATCTGGCACCGCGGGCGCTGCCAGCGCTGCCGGCCCAGGCGGCACTAACGGGGTCAGGCGGCCGCCGGGGTCAGCGCTCCCCGCACGCCCGGCCCGGCCCGGCCCTGCCCGGGCAGCGCTCCCGGCTCACGGCGGCTCCTGCCTCAGCCTGGCCCGGGATGTGCCCAGCCCGCGGCTCTGCCCTGGAGAGGCCGTCGGGAGGTGGAACTGGTCGGGAGAGGGGCTGGTGTTGACTGAAAAGTTGTTATCACGGTCATGAGGCTCTGTTTGAAACAGATGTGGAGATGCAGTAATGTTTAATGACTGGACAAGTGTGCAAGGCAGCTCTGTCTCCAAGTCACTTCCCTTCCCTTCCCTTCCCTTCCCTTCCCTTCCCTTCCCTTCCCTGTTTACAGTTCTTTTAAAACCACCTCAGGCTGTTCGCTATGATCTTTTTTTTAAATGGATTTGCTAGATATCAGATTAACATTCTGTTAATTATGGGGGGGGGAAAGCATATTAATCAGAATTACATCCCTGCCCATGGCAGAGGGTTGAAACAAAATTATATTTAAAGTCCCTTCCAACCCAAACCATTCTGGGATTCTGTGATTCCATGATTTTAGGATTCCATTATTTGATAATTCTGTGATTCCATGATTTCAAGTTTAAGGATTATTCTTCAGGCTGCCTTCAAAATCAGTGTTGATATCTCACATGTCTTAAAGAAGGTGAAATTTTAAAGAATTTCAGGCCATTGCTGCCTGCCTGAGGTGTTTTAAAAGCCCAGGGATATTCTGTAGCATAAACCCAGCACATCTCCCAGGCCACAGGCTCAATGTGTGCCCTGCTTTCAGTGAAGAAATTCTAATTTAACTGCAAAAAAAAAAAAAAAAAAAAAAAAAAAAAAAAAAAGGAGACCCAAGCACAGGAATAACCAACATTGTCATCTCCTAGGGTTCAGTCTTCCTGACCCAAAAATTGCCTGTGCTGAGGCAGCTACAGATCCATAAGTACATGTTGGAAGATCAGGTGGGATTGGATTCTGTTGCCCACCACCACCCTGCTTGTCTCACTTTGGAGGGTAAACTCCAAGGGGATAAACTCACTCCAGGGGGATAAACTCCAGGAGTCAGAGCTCCTGCCTTTGGCTGGGTGTGCACAGCCCCTGGCACAATGGGGCACTGTGGTAAAAGCAGCCTTTCAGTGCATGTAAATGAGATAAATAGTGATAGGCTGTAATTAATGCACTGCTGAGCCTCCCCTGCACATTCCCAGGGCTCCTGGAGCAGCCACGGAGCCACTGAACCCCGGGAAGGGGAGGGTGCAGCCCCACCAAACGTGTTGCAAACGTGGTGTTGTTTCTTGAGGTGTGGTGAAATTACCAAACTTCACTTTTACCTCTCTGCAGGAAAACAGCCCCTGCCTCTGTGTTTCTGTCCTAGAAAGGCACCTGCAGGGATGAGAACCCAGAGGGTGCTGAGGATTTAAGCCCCAGCTCTCCTGTGTATCCCAGGATGCTGATCCAGAGATCCTCCTGTGAGAAGTGCCTGGAAAACCGGATGTGATACAGAAACGCTCCATGGCACTGTCAGTCTTTGCTGTCTGCTCTGGGGTTATCTGCCCAAAATATTTGTCCCATCAGGGTAATGCTGGATCAGGAACACCTTGGAATGAGACCCCTTTCCAGATCTGATGCTGGGCTCACCTGGCAGAGTTCACCAGAGCAGCACAAATCCTCACTCACAGCTCCCTAAAGGGATCTTTACCTTTCCCCCCCTCCCCGCCCCCAAATTAAGAGCACCCTGCTAGTTCAGCCTGGAATTGGAGTCATTCCTGGCCTGACCTTGCAGGAATCAAACACCAGAGCTGGATCTGAGTCTGTGCTCATCGGTGGGACTTTGCCACCTTTCCTCAGGCTGAGCTGGTGGAGGGAGCTGGATCCAAGGTGGCTCCTCACCTCGGGAACCACTGCCAGGGGAACTATCCATGAATTATCCATGTCCACATCCCATCCAGGGATGGTGAACTCATCCCTGGAGACTGTAAGGACCATCTCAACAACCCAGGGTGTGGTGACAACTCATCACCTCCATCCTAAACAAAGCCAGGCCAAACCCCTGCAGCTGCCTTTGGGATATTCCACAGTTTTAAGTGTCTCCCTCAATGGTCAATTTTTATTCCCATTCCCAGCACTTCCAGCTGAGTTTTTAGCCCAGGCTTAGGTGACACAACTGCTCAACGAGCAGGAGCAGTTGGGTGATAGGTTGTTAATCAGCTGTTTGCAATGGTTTATCCAGTGAGAGACAAGGGGACAGGAAGAGTCCGAAGAAAACCTCTTCTGGAAGTGGTGATGGGAAACTGTTTTCCTTTGTCTGGGGTTACACAACGTCCTCAGGACAAGCACAGGGAGTTCTTAGATGCAAGGCAAGGAGCAGATTTGTGTTGTGGCTCTCCATGTGTCCATGGTGAGAAGTGCCCTCGGTTTTCCTGGGGGTTCAACTTCCCCATCTCCTTTAGCTCCTCATTCCAACTGCTCTGCTCCTTCCCATTATGCCCTTCCCATTTTCCTGCCTTCCAGGTGCTTTTCCCCCCACTATTTTCTGTTTTCCACACTCACAACCAGCTGCTCTTCCAACTTGTTTCTGTCTCAGCTCCTCTCCTGCTTCACCCAGCAGCTCCCAGAATTTTTGATCTGTTTCCTCCCCAAAGGCACAACACACACCCAGTCCCAAACCATCATCCCACCCTTCTCCTCATCTTCAAGGTCTCTGAGTTATTCCTGGCCTTGCTGGAAATCAGAACAGAAATTAAGCAGCTTTCCAGGGGCAAAGAGAGTTCCTCCTTATCTCTAACTCAAGAAATATTGGGTTATCAGAACCAAAACTAGCGAGGAAAAAGCAAATAACATCATTAACCTGCAGGTGTTGCTGGTCTCCTTTCCTTGCACCATGCTGGGCTCCCAAAAAACTCCTGCAGAGGTACTTGGCACTAAGAACAGGCTATAGCTGCACTCCTGCAGCCTTTTATCCATCCCAGCTCCACGTTTCACAACCCCCATTGCACCAGTTTGCTGTGGGGTGAGTGGAAACTGGATTGAAACTGGATTACAGTGAAATGTGTAATGTATAAACCCGAGAGGAAATGAGGGGTGATGGCAGCACTGCACCCCCAGCCACTCATTCCCTGCTCTGCTCTAACCATCCCTAGGCTGGGATTTGCCAAGTGCAGCTGGGATCTGACTCTGGAACCTGTTTGGTAAAAAAAACCCAAACCAAACAACCCAAAAATCAGACCCGTGACTGATGTCAGCACAAGCAAAACGCGCTGCAGCACCAGGCACTGCAGGGACGTTGTGTGTTACAAACAGGACTGTGCTCTGACTGGGAAGCTCCTTTTTCCTTGGACACTGCTGTTCATTAGAGCTGGAACTCTGTGAGGGTGTTGCTGCAGTGTAAAGGGAATATCAGCTCTACAACCTGGTCCTTTGGTGTAAGAACCCCCTCAGTCTCTGGGCCTGCAGCAGCTCCGCTTCCTCGCCTGTAAATGGGTGCAATGAGGCTCTGAGATCCCCTGGAAATGCTGGAAAAGTCCCAACTCCCTTTTTCTTTCCCTGTTTCCGACCAGCACCGTTTCTGAGGTGAGGGATGAACCTGTTCTGCTCTCACAGGACCCTGAGGGGCTGCTCCAGACCCTTCCCGTGGGACTTTGGGAGAAGCAAAAGGCCACAATTTTTTATTCCTCCAGATCAGCACATTTCAGGAGCACCGAGGAAACAGTTGTGCTAATCCACTTAAATCAATCCAGTTTGACTGATTCCTTAGAGGTTTCTCACTTCTTTTTTTT
>VZTJ01001441.1:310125-368301 GCA_013397795.1 Orthonyx spaldingii
GTACCCGGTGCCTGATGCTCAATCCCCGGTACCCAGTGCCAGGCGCCCAGTGCCGGATGCTCAATCCCCGGTACCCAGTGCCGGGCGCCCAGTGCCCGATGCTCAGTCCCGGTACCCGGTGCCGGGTACCCAGTCCCCGGTGCTCAGTGCCCTGTGCTCAGTCCCCGTACCCGATGCCCGGTGCCCGGTGCTCAGTCCCCGTACCCGGTGCCCGGTGCTCAGTCCCCGTACCCGATGCCCGGTGCCCGGTGCTCAGTCCCCGTACCCGATGCCCGGTGCCCGGTGCTCAGCCCCGGTACCCGGTGCCCGATGCCCCGCTCGGCGCTGCGGGAAGCGGAGGGAGGCAGCGGCCGAAGCCGCGGGTCCCCGCCCGCCGCCGGTGCCGGGATGGCCGCGGGAAGGGGCGCGGGCGCGGCTGGAGCGGGAACGGAGCCGGGACAGCCCCGGGCAGGCACTGCCCGTTCTGAGCCTCGGCGCTGCGGGAGGTGAGGGATGAGGATGGGGGGGATGAGGGCGGTCAGGCCCTGGCACAGGGTGCCCAGAGAAGCTGTGGCTGCCCCTGGATCCCTGGAAGTGTCCAAGGCCAGGCTGGACAGGGCTTGGAGCAGCCTGGTAGAAGAAATAGAATCATTCATTCTGAGCACCATCATTCTGCCTCCTCTTCCACCAGAGGCTTTTTAAGCGTGGTTCAGTCACCAGAGAGTGAAGTCTGACAATAATGACTTAAATTTGGGACAGTTTTACCTCCAAGTACCAGAAAGACATGGATCAAACAGCTGAGCCAAGGTCAAATCCCACAGCAGCAGAGATCCAGTCCCAGAAAATATTGGCTTGGACTGTCCAGGCCTTTTTTTGAGACCAGATTTTCTTTCCTATCAGCCCATCATCAAAATGGGGACCAACCTTCTTTGTCAGGAAAGTGGCCTTTAAGCAGAGGAGGTTTGAAGTCAGTGATGACACCGGGTCCTTTGGGCTCTGCACAGCAAAGCTGAAATGTGGAAATACTCCCAATATCCTTGCACAATGAAAACCCAGAAGATCCATGCTGAATATATTTCCTTGTGCTTGACAGTTTACCACAGACAATGGAGGGGATGAAATGTGAAGACAGATCTTTTTTTTCTGCCCTTAATGAGAATCTGTTCACTTCGATGAGCATCAGATCTCTCTCTGTTAATTGCTGTCAATAGAAGTGGAGATTAATCAATACTTCTATAAATCAATTCCTTTATCAGGCACCTCTGGAGAACTGAAATAAGAGGAAAAACCGCAGTACTGCCAGAGCCTAAGGCATGGACTTTGCACAGTTGCAAGTGTTCCCTTAATTACAGACTCAATTAATTAATTAACGTTGGGCTGTAACTCATTAAAAGGTCATCTCAGAGTTGTCACATCCTTACCTCGTAAGTTCCAAACCACTTTCTAAAAAGGCTCTCCTGTAGCTGAGTATTTGCAGGAGGGGTGAGGACGACTCACAGCGTTCCTTTCCGATCCCCTTGGAGCTTGTTCAAGCCATTGTGCTGAGTTTCCTTGCAGGAGCACATTCCATGCACGGCCTGGTTCCTCCAGGCTCGGGGGATTTGCAAACTTGGAAGGGCAGGATTGCACCAGGTGAGGAGCAAAGGGTGGCTCCTGCCCCGTTTGCTCACTGGGGGAGCTTAACCTGCAACAGGGAGGGATCAAGGGCTTAGTTCCCCAAACACCTGGAGGAGCAGGAGCAAGTTCCAACGAGGAAAATTCCGGTTAATTGGAGCAAAGAGCGTTTTCACCATGAGGGAAGTCCAACACCTCAACGGGCACAGGGAGGTGTGGAGTCCTTGCCCTTGGAGGTGCTGGAATTGGACAGGACAGAGCTTTGAGGAGTTCATGGAATCACAGAATGGTTTGGCTTGGAAGGGACCTTAAAGCTCAGCTTGTTTGAACCCCTTCCATAGCCCAGGGAGCTCCAGCTGCTCCGTGTTCCATCAGGATCTCAGCTGCAGGTTGAGAAATTGTTCTTTTTTCTTGTTTTTGGTGTCTTCTCACCAGTTCCTGTCAGGCTGGAGAAATGGCGCTGTCCCTGGGAATGGCATGGAAAGGAATATTGGTGTGTATTTTCTCCTGGTATCCATCAGCTGTGTTCCTTTCTGCGATTTAAAACACAAAAAGACAAGATATGGACAATTTCTGGGTTTATTTGTAGTTTTATCTCAGTTAAGGAACAGGTCAAGTTCACCTGTCACAGCTGAAGTTATTTTTACAGGGAATATTAGCAGAGAAATGTGCATTGGGCATTTCTACTGATCCACTTTCTGTCTGATTTATTTGGTGGCATGCAAATTCACATATAGCCTTTAAATTAACATTGTTCAGCAGTTAACTTCTTCCTTTCTTTGGACTGACTGCTTTGTAGCAAACAAACAATGCACTACAACAATAGAGGTAAAACAGGGATTTGTTTTTCAAAGGCATTCACTTTCTTGTTTGTGAATTTCTCCTGAAATGTCTTTAATTTCTATAGATTTTCTTTTAAACGGTAGGAATTTCTTTTGGATGACAAACTGAATTCATTTTGCTACCAGCTGAGGTCATCATAAAACAAGTTTGGTTTATTTTCCACGCTCTGCTCTGCTTTGGGAGAAAAGCTGGGGGAATAAAAAGCAAGGGAGAGTTGAGAAACCCTCAAAAGCAGAGATTTCTGAGAACTCTGTGAAGGTTTTGGTGACCTCTGTGTGGTCAGGCTGGAAAACCAAAATATTTCCCTCACCTCAGGCAGTTTGAGCTGGGACCTGTGGTTTTTGTGGTGAACCCAGAATGGCTGAAAAGCAGCTTCATGTTTATTCATCATTGTTTTCTTTGTGAAAGGACATCGGTGTGTCCTGACCTGGATCTTCCTACTCCTCCCTTGGCCTTTTTTTCCTGATTATGGTTTTCATCCCTCTCCTCCTGAGTATCTAAAACATGTGGGGAAAATGCTGATGTGAATTCAGCTCTAAAAGCATTTAGTGCTTCCTAGAGAGGAATAATTTCCTTGCACACTTCCAGCCAGCTTTGTTTTAGGGGGAAGATTGAATTCTTGATCTCCTTTATTTACCCATTTTAATTTACCCCTCCAGTCCCCTCCCTGCAGAAGGGAAATATTCTATTCACATTTTAAACTTCAGCCCCATCACTCGGATTCTCAATCCCTGACAGAGATGGGAATTTTGTTACGTTTCCTCCCCTTTCCTGCACTCGGATTTGGGGTTGTAGCCTCACCCCCAGAAATAAAAAGCAGCTATTTCCATTACCCACAGGCTCTTTTCCCAGGATGTGTGCATTCATATGGGAATGAAAATGTGCAAATGGATTCTGTCCAAGCCGCTGGAAACACAGGAAACTCTACAAGCTCCCTCCTTTTATCCCCCTGCGAAAGCACCGACCGTTTGTTTTATTTCGGGATACTGTATCCTAACAAATTATCCTGAAAAATCATTTAGTGTGAAATTGCAGATTAATCCCACCGGGACGGGGGTTTAGCCCTCGTCTGGCCACTCGGGAGCACACAGATGGTGGCTGGGAGTGTGACAAAAGGCACAATCCCTGATTACATGCATGGATGTAACGGACAGAAAGCTTTTCCTCATGGCCAAGGTGAGGAAAACACCGGAGGTCCCGGAGCCCGGCTCCTGCAGGGAGAGCAGCCCTGGAAAATCTGCTCTGGAAAAGTTTTGCAGCGTCTCCCAAACAAAGGGAAACCTGCTCTGACTCCCTTTAAAATCCCATTTTTACTTCCTAAGGCAGTTACTACTTTTCTTACTCTTTTTTTCTTGTTGTTTTGTTTTGCTACCAGCTGAAGCAGCAAACACCAACAAATGGGGATTCCTTTTGGAGTCTGGCAGCTTCTTGTTCCCAAAATCAATTCTCTCTATTCCACAGGGAAAATGCTGTTCTGCTCGTGAAGTGCTGGAAGTCTGGCCTGGAAGAAATGAACTTTTATCCTTGTGAGACGACGTTGCTGCCCTGCACAGCCCTGAGATTCCACCTGCCAGCTGAGCTACCAGGCTACCAGCTGGCTTTAATGTGAAATTGTTCTTCCTTAGGAACAAAATCCATCGTGCTGCTTGCTCCTGGTGGGAATTCAGGTGTGTGAGTGCAATGCCCCACCCCTGGAAGTGTCCAAGGCCGGGTTGGATGGGGCTTGGAGCAACCTGGGATAGTGGAAGGTGTCTCTACCCATGACAGGGGTGGAACAAGAGAAGATTCAAGTTCCTTCCAACCCAAACCAATCTGGGATTCCATGATTTGCCTGGAAAACTGAGCCTGGGGCTTCTAAATGCCCCTGCAACAGAAATCCTGCAGGGCCAGGACTGTTTGTGCTTTAAGAGGCGGCAGAACCCCAAACCCAACCCACAAAGACACACAAAGCCTGACAATGCATTTCTTATTTAGCCAGTTAAACCTAAGCTGAGCACAATTTTTACCTCTGTGAGTGAACTACAAGGATATTTTGTCCTGTCTGGGGCAAAATGAGTTTTTAGGTGCTATAATTGTGCAGTGGTAATTCATATGAAGCAATGAAATTAAAACAAATCCTTGTATTATGTCAGCATAGAATTTATACTTCTATTTTGCATTTAGGGGATGAAATAAATACTTTTGAAATAATCTCTTTTTTTTCCCCCAAAACAGAGGGAAATCAATATGCTGCTGGCTGATGGATGTAAATCATAATTTAGTTTGTCAATGGAAGAGACACCTTCGGCCCCAGAGCACACAAAATTGTCATTTCTGATCTCTTTATTGCTCTTTTGTAGCCTGTGGTTTATTTGCAGCTGAGGAACTGTGCAGAGAATCCTCTTTAGGTCTCACCTACTCCTTCATCATAGTAATGAGCTTTTCCTTAATTAATATCCCTCATTGTTTCAGCAAATCCCCATGGATTGTGTTGTGCAGATAATGGCAGTCAATGCTTTGTCTGTACCTGTGCTCACATGAAGAGTTTTCTCTTTGTAGATGAAAAGGAAAGATGAAAAAAGGGGAGATTTTGGAGCTCTTCACTTCCATCTTTAGGCAAACACACAACTTTTTGTTGCAGGAGCAATGAATGCTGAGTGACTACGGAAATATTTTGGGAAATTCATCCCTGAGGGCTCAGGTGGCCTCAGCTGGAGGCACAGCTCATGAAAAACTCAATCAGCTGCTGGAGCACAACTTTCAGAGAGCCTAGTCTGGCCCATTCTGCCTCTCAGCAAGGGAATTCCATTGGCAAAGGGACAGGAATGGTCTGAGGATCCCAATCTGGCCACGTTTAAATTGATATTTCTTACACAGAAATGCAGGGATGACAGGGAATGCCAAAGGCTGCTTTGGGATTGGAAATACTGCAAAACTCAAAACTCCTGATGGCATCAGGGTGATCAACCACGGCTGGAGATACTCAAGTAGAACATTCTTCAAGGTTCGTGGGGAAAAGTGTTAATAACAAACACACAATTCTCTCTTGGTTTCTATTTCTGCCATATTTTCAGTGTATTGCAGACACATTTTATCTCAAATAAAAAAATAGCACTCATGGGATGTCAGAATGACATCCAAATGTGTAAAGCCCAAATTCAGTGTGATAGAACCCAAATTCAGTGTGATACAGCCCAAATTCAGTGTGATAAAGCCTTTCAGAAGGGACAGAAGGTTTGATTTCCGTTTTCTTCCTGATTTCTGTAAATCTTTGGTGAGTATATAACTGGTTATACCCACATATCATCCCTCATAAAAAGGGGGATATCGTCCCTACTTTCCTGCCAGGCATTCCAGGGTCTTTTCTGGGATTCCTGGTTCCAAGGATTTGTGTAACTGGAACTCTTCCCAGGCAAAAGCATCCATCAGAATCCAGCAGTGACCATTCCTTTGGAGCCAGTGAGAGCACCCACATGAGCAAAGGGAAGCTTGTGAGTAACTTTCCGAGGTTTTTAAGAGTGAAAAGTTAAGATCCCTTCTCTTAATAAGGCCATCACCAAATTAACGTAATCAAGAAATCGTCAGCTCCATTGTGAGCAGCTTCTCCTGCTCCCTCAGCAGCTCTGCCCTCACCAACCCCATGATTCAGTGAATATTGTTTCCTGCTTCCACGGCACACAAGTCTAATTAAACCATTTCTGCACCTTCCCTGGCCATAACTCTTCATTCCAGTAATTAGAAGACACCCCAGTACAGAACACGCTGCTTCATCAGCTTTTAGACTACGAGACTTAAAACTAACATTTTCAAAAGCATTTCATGGTTTGAAAGAATGGTCAATTAACCTTCAGTTTCCTGGGGGGAACCCTGCAAAGAACTGTCAACAGTTCAGTTTAGAGAGATTTGTCCAGTGACCTACGAGGCCACGAAGTTCACGAATGCATGGAACGGTGTCATCATGGATTTGTTCCCTGGGTTACTGTCACAAGGGAATAAACTGATTTTTCTGCTACAGTAACAAGTGACCAAGGGGCGACTGGACGACCCCGGTGCTTCCACGGGCTCCTGGGCAAAACCAGGGCCACTCAGCAGGAAAAAAAACCCCCCTGGTATCTTCAGGATGAATTATGTGTCTCTTTCTCTTCCTCCCATAAGGTTCTTTTTTAATCAGAGGAGCCCGGGGGGGGATTCCTCTGCTGCCTGCTGGGTTTCTTTGTATTTGGAATTCTCTGCAAACGGCAGTGTAAGATAAATGCCTGATTATTGTGGTGGTGACAGTCTTCAGATTTAAGTGATAGCAACATCTCGCTCTTTATGGCAAATTAAGGGCTTTTTGTGGAGCAGTAGGGATTGGTTTGGGGATGCACCTGCTGGAGGAACCCGTCCTGAACCTTCCGGAGAGGTCTCACCATGAGCTGATTTTATTGTGGGATTCCAAAGGAGCTGGGAGTCTGCTCCTGGCCATTGAAGGTAAAACAATCTCTGGTTTCATGAGGGAGACAGAATTAGCCATAAATAAAATTATGTTCTGTGTAGGATTTGATACATGGAAATTTGGCTTTGCTTTTGCTTCAGTGCTCTGGAAACACAGGGTTTTAGGGCCATTTCAGAAGCTGCATGGAGAAATTGATTTTATTTTCTTCTACTCATCATCACGATGTTTTCCTTGGCTAACCTGGCAAATCCCTGCATTAAATCTGATTTTCCTGGCTTTTCTCATTTTGTCACACTCGTGACACACAAGGGCCGGGCTGTTGCTCCATGACTGGAACTGTCTCTAGTAGAGTTTAAAACATTTCAGTTGGTTCTATGTAACGCTCCAAACTTGAAATTTTAAGACACGAAGTAATCAGGGGGGTTTTTTAAGGACACATATCCTTGGAGTTAGAGAATCCTGGAATGGTTTGAGTTGGAGGAATCTTAAAGTTCATCCAGTGCCACTCCCTGCCATGGGCAGGGACAGCTTCCACCATCCCAGGTTGCTCCAAGCCCTGTCCAACCTGGCCTTGGATGCTTCCAGGGATGGGGCATTGTACTCACACACCTGAATTCCCACCAGGAACACTCAGCTGTGAATTCCAGGAGCACTTTTTGTACTGAGTGCAAATATCAGAATTCTCAAAATCCCGAGCGCTGCATGACAGGAGCTGGGTACCCTTCAGAGGAAATGGACACATCTTCATAGTGATTTTTAAAAGCTAGATCATATTTAAGGGTGGTAATTGAAAGTTCCTCCCTGTTTTTGTGGGTTTTACACAAGTGCAGAGTCGTGGCTCAGGCTCCAAAGCTCTCCCTGCCTGTGGTGATTCCCATCTGAGCACATCCTTTGGGGCAGGTCAGGAACGTTTCCCCCCAGACCTGAGTGTCTGTCAGGGCCTTCAAATCCGATAAAACCCTGGAGGAAGGGAATAGCGCTGACCCTTTGTATTGCCAGTAACCCTGTGCTGTATTTTGGCAGTGACACATTTGTCGTTCTGTGTCCCCTCACGAGGTCCTTGGCGAGCAAGAAGGGAAGGACGAGGAGAAATAACGGCTCCAATTAGAAATTTACCCATTTTTTCCAGAACAGCTGGGGAGCAGCTCAGCCCCTGACCCGCTCTTTCCCTCCTCAGAAGCCCCAGAGCAGAGATTTAAATTCAAAGCATGACTTTGCAGCCTGGGCTGCGAAGGGGGGAGGGGAGCGGGGGTGAGGAGCCGCGGTGCACGAGCAGCGTTGGACACGGCGAGAGAGAGATATCATTAGATTAAAAAAGTGTCTTCCCACACAAACAAAAGGAGAGGCCAGCTGGGAGCGTCAGGATTGCCCACCACGAGCTCCAGAGGCACTGCTGGGACAGCAGCTGGGCAGCCAAGGACAGGAGCCTGTTCCTGGGCCCGGAGCGTGGACACACGCGGAATGTCCCACACGGGCCTGGGCCTCGCTCAGGATTAATTACTCATCCAAAATGACAGCCACTGTCTGGAGACCAAGAGTTGTCACCCATTTGTGCTTCCTCAAGGGTGGATGGTTTCTCTCCTGAGCTGGTCTGGCTGCTCTGCCGTGTTTTTGAAAGGAAAAGTTGGCAAATTTTTCCAATTTTTATTGCCGGAAGCAATCAATTCACCACACAATTCACGCCTTGCTTGGTTTCTTATTGCATTCTTACTTCAACACCTTGGTGAACACCTACTACATTCAAATCATCATTCCTGGGTTGATTTTTTTTTGTAAATAAAAAGCTCAGTGGTTTTGCTACAATTTTTGTGTCAGGACAATATTGATCCTGCTCAACTCCTTGGAATATGAAGTTGGGCCCTTTTTTTCTAGTTTCCTTTTGGCCCTGCCAAACAGATTTAACCTTTATTTGTTCCCTCTTTGGTTTCAGAACGGGCAGTTTAATGCTCAGATGAATTTTGATATACGGGGATGTAACAGGGGAAAAAAAAAAAAAAAAAGAATCTGTTGGGGTTATTCATGTGCTTTTGGATTTGATTTACTTCCTACTTCCTTATTTAATAACCAGGTTCCTTAAGACTCCTTAAGCTTGACTGACCCGTGTTTTGTTGGCGGGTCTATTCCACTGACCCCTGCCAAGACCCCTGCCCCAGTTCGTCTATCAGACAAAAATGAATCTATTCCAGGAGCTATCACTTCCCATTATCTCTAATTGAGCCTGACAGTTGGAGACAGGCCTCATTATTTTTAATTGGGCCCTATAGTTCTAGAGTTAAATTAAACACAATTTAATGCAGATAGCTCATCTACATCGCTCTGACAGAGTCAAATTGTATTTTAAGTTTAGTGGAACGACAGGGTTTGTTTGCAGGCTTTGCTTTTGCAGAGTGTTGCTGCTTGGAGCTCTGTGTTGTGTAAAACCTGCCTGGGGTGTGAGGACACGTCTGTTAATTAGAACCTGACCTGGCCCTGCACATGTTGGACCTTTTCTCTACACTTTTATACCAAAAATCCAAATGTGGGCCCAGGGTGGTGATGAACAACTCTTTAATAACCCCAGAGAGCTTCATATGGTTCAGGTAGTTTTGAACAGATGTGCAGGGATGCCATGCAAACAGAGAAACTGCTGAAAGTTTTTCCCAAATTCCTGTGGGAAGTTTTGTTCAGGATTTAAAAGTGACGATACCTCTCTCCACCTCAACATGGGCGTTTTTACTGCTCCATTCAGAGCTTTTTTCTGCCACGAAGGAACACTTTTATCACTATCAGGTGGTGTTTTCTCTGTGAAGACACCTCTGAATAAAGAAGGAATTGAACCATCCTGGTGCTGTAAATATCACAAATGTTCACGTCTTAGATTTTCATTGGGAAGGAACATTCCAGTCCGTGCTGAGGAAGGAGTTGTCTCACCCTCCTGGTGGTTTTCAGCCACACAGGAGTTGGAAAATCAGTTTGGTAAATCGTTCCCTGAGCTCTTTCTTTGAGTCAGCTGTGGGCTGCAAGACCAAGTCACTTTTTATGGAATCTGTAACTTTGCCAGAGTTCTCAAAGCAGTTAATCCATCAAAAAACTCTTTGGATTACTCATGGAACAAAGATTCCTAATTACAGAAAGCTTTGGTTAAATATTGGATTTTCCTTTGCACAGGTGAGGTTAAACACTCACTCCAAAGGACATTTCCTTTGATATAATTTTATTTTCTGTACTTTCCTCTTCAGCTTTGCTTGAAGGTCAAATAAACAAACTACAGCACTTCTCCCATGAGAAGTAACACATCCAATGTGTCTTGAGGAATCCAGGGTGAAGATCCTTCAGTTTGGAACAGTGGGATCTCTACTCTTCTTAAAAGTTCAGGCAGCTTGCACCAGTAATTATATACTGTGTGTTTAATTAACACTTAATCATGGGAATTCTATGACATCAGGCCCGGAGGCTGGGATTGTCCTGGAGAAAATGAGCAAGGATTACCCAATGTTTGCACAGTCCCTGCTCCTTCCTGACTGCTCTCCCTGGTGTCAGCCACCCTTCCCAGCACAAGCTCAGTCGTGCCTCACTTCTCCTGCTGCCTCTGGCATCTCTTCAGGAGAAGGAAATTCCTGCAGCAGAGAAGCTCCTGGAGAAGCTTGGAGCCTGGAGAAGCTCCTGGACGAGCCCTTTGCTCCCTGTTTGTGCTGCATCTCCAGCTTTTCTCCTGGCACTGCTTTTCCTGGACAGAGAGGCCATCCCTTTGATGCCTTTTCCTGGGCTTACCTAGAACAGAGGCCAGACAAAATTAAGAGAATAAAAGCAGATATTTATTCAAAGGCCTTCTCAGAACATTCAGGCAGTCAGAGCCCACCCAGGGCTGCACCCAAAATGGTCGACAGGTCATGGGTTTTTCGTGCTTTATAATTTTTGGTTCATTTGCATATCAGGGTCAGACCTCCAATTATAACCTCAGCTAATGAAGTCATCTACCCCAAGATTGCCCCCCCAATTTCTCTGCTGTTTACATTTTTTGGGGCCTAAGACAGTGAGGTGTCCTTGAGTTTCAGGCCTAGAGAGAAATTGTTTTGTCTGAGATGTGAGAGCAGCAGCTCCAGAGTTACATGAAAAACAGAAGCTAAAAATCCTGAGGCATCACCTTCTGGTGGGAGAGCAAAAACAGCGACCAAAACAGTGCTTCTCTTTCAGCCCAACCACTCACTCGAAGGTTGATGTGATGGCACCTCTGGGATGATTTTCCATGCCCACAGCCAGCCTGGAAATGCTACTCCAGGCAGCAACAACTGCATGAACTTCCCAGCTTTTCCATTCATTAGGTGTTTTTATCCTGGCTGGCAGAACTCCCCTCCTTCCCTGGCCCTGCAGGAGGTCCCTGCTGTGACAGCCTAAAATCCCAGGAGATACAAGGCTCTGTCATGGGTTGTTTTTGATTGAACTTGGAGAGAAAAGGCCTTTGTCCAGCTTGTGGCCAGTGAGCAGCACACTCCCAAAATTACAGCACAGATTTAGTGACCTGTGTGAGGAGTGAGGCTGAAAGGGATTTATTACAGCTTTCCGTACCTCTGTGTGTCAGTATTGGGGATTCATGACAGCTTTCCATGACCCTGTGTGTCTAAATTTGGGATTTTTGATGGCTCTTGCACGTCAGCATTTGGGCCCTGCGGAACAATTCACGCTGGAATATTCCCTGCAGCCACACAAGGGAGAGGAAGGATTGTCAGCCACGTTGTGGATGTGGAGCTGAAGTTTTGGGGGTGTGTTTTCATGGGAAGATTGAGGTGAGGGAGACTGGAGTGCCTTGTCCTGGGTTTTATGCATGTGCTTGTTCCATACAGCATTTTCTGGGAAAATTCACGCCAGAGCTAAAGGGTTTCAGTGTCCCCCCTTCTATTTTTGGCAGAAGAACAGAGTTAATAAAAATATTACTCCCATATTTGTTCTAGCAATCAACTTCTATAAATTCCAGCAACCCAGTCAGGGCACAGCACTGCCAGCTCGCTGAAGATCTGTCTGAATGTTTTCCTGTCAGGAAGAAACTTCAAATCCTTGTCCTAAGAAATTCACCCCAATTTCAAGTGCAAGGAGAAGGATTTGCTCATTTTAAGAGAAGTTCGCATTTCCCTGATGCCTCTTTTCCTCATGAATATGAACTTTTAATGGGATTCATTCATGATCCGATGGCCTGTGCAACACCACCTTGGTGTTCCATGAAACTCATGGATTATCGTGGCTGTGCTGGATTGATCCCAGAATTTCAGAATCACTGAGGGTGGAAAAGACCTCCCAGACCATCGAGTCCAACCTGTGACCGATCCCCACCTTGTCTGGGCTTTAAATGCAACGTAAAAATCTCAAATTCCAATCTTACAACAACAGAATTCCCTCGTGTGTGTGACTGTTCTGTTCCAGAGGTGCAGCAGGGTTTGGAGAGGCTCATGGAGAGCAGGTTGTGGTTTTCCTGTATTTTACCAGGATCAAATTATCTCCTGTTCCCTCTGTGTAATTTTGGGGTGGGTTTGTTTTTTTTTTTCTTTTTTGTCTGCTTTGTTTTTGTTTCCTCTCAACCAGCCTGAGAAAGAATGTGGGTTAGAAACAAAAGGTGTCGAGGATTTAATTGAGCCACACAAAAAAATACTCTTTTCAAATGTTAAAACAGGCTCAAAGAGAGGTCTGAGGGCTGGTTTGAAAGGACAGGACTTTGTTCCCAGTGCTGTTCCCAGCAGTGATGGGAGACACTCGGATCCTGAGCTGCTGGATCTGCCCTGTGCTGCCTCCTCACTCTCCTGGCCTGCTAAGCTGCTTTATTCTTTAATTAATATCTACATTTATATTCCATAATTCACCGGCCAGCTTGCAGCTACCTGGAGAAGAAGAAAAATACTTGGGAATTTTTGACAGCAGTAGAGCAGTGCCGTTCATTACTTGGGATGTTTGGAATTACTGAGGACGGGGGTGAATAATTGATAATCACTTTAACCCAAGCAAGAATTCCATTAAATATGAACAAGACGAGGCTGGACACGTGGTAAAGGATTTCTCTTTCCCTTTTGACTGCAACCAATCCCTTTGGATCTGAAGACACCTGGCAATGGAATGGGTGTGTGAAAGAGGAGGAAACCAGATATTATGTTACTTAAAAGTCATTCATCATGGCACAGGAAGGCAGGAATCTGAACTCCTGCAATAAATAATCGCTGAAGGTGATCTCTGTGCACAAAGGAGCTGAGACAGGGAGCCACTGCCAGCTGCTGAAATGTCCTTCTGACAGCAGGCCAGGAGCTGGGGCTGTGCTGCAGTGAAGGCCAGGGAGAACAGGACACAGGGAAATGATTTCCTGGGAGCCATCCCATGAGCTGTCCAAAGAAATGAGCTCCCCACTCCCTGATTGTGCTGGAGGGAAGCAGGAATCTGGGTTCAGTCTCAAGCCTGAGCTGCAAGAAGTGTTTGAAGAGCTCCATGTGCCCATCACAGCACCCTGGCTCCAGCTACAGAATTGTCATTTTGCATTTGTCAGCAGAGAACTTTATTTCCTTCTCTCTGTTAATTCCATGCTTGGCTTTTTGCCTAGTTTTCTTTGCTGAAAGGGTGGTCAGGCCTTGCAAGGGGTTGCCCAGGGAAGTTTGGAGTCCCCATCCCTGGAGGAGTGCAAGGAAGGACTGGATATGGCACTCAGAGCTCTGGGCTGGGGACAAGGTGGGGATCTGGCACAGGCTGAACTCAGTTTTCAAGGTCTTTCCCAACCCAAATGATTCTACAGTTCCCACTCTGTGCAAAGCAATTCCTCAGCATTCCCCGAGGAATTCCCTTTCCACTGGTGGCATGGAAAGATCTCTTTGCGATTTTATTTTAGATGGTGGCAACTTCCAGCTGTAATTGTGTGAGAGAGGACAGAGCTGTTCTGGTGGACAGGGTAACACCTTCCTGGCACATCCAACAGTCCAGGTGGTCAAGGGATGTCCACGGCACATCCAACAGTCCAGGACAGTTCACTGAAAAGATCCTCCTTGTCTGTGTAACCAGACAGCAACTTTGGGATTTTCTGTCAGCAAAAGAGGGGATTGGGAGGGATAAATTGGACCTACCTGGCCACGAGCACCCTTTGTTTTCCATCTCTTGTAACTCTCAGTGACACCCTCAGCTCTGCTCCAATCCCTAAAAAAATTAATGAGTTTTCCTCAGTGTTTCTGTCCCAAAGTCAATGACACACACATTTATATGCTTTTTGTGTCTGTATTACACCATCTCATCTTATATTAATTTCTCTATTTTCCTCTCCCTCTCCTGGAAAGTGTCCAGGATCTAAACTGAGTGGCTTGGCAGTGCTGACCTGCATTTCCCAGTTCATCCCTGGGATTTTTACCCTGAAGTTTCAGTGCTGCTCAGTCCTGTAAGTGCTCCCTGCCCTCTGTTCCGAGTTCAAACACCCACAGCAATGTGTCCCCACGCTTCAGATGCACCAGGGAATGCCTGGGATAAATCCTGAATGAATTTAATGGATGTCTTCCCTGTTGAAGCAGCTGTAGGAATCGCTTGGAGCTCGGGGTGTAGTTTTTCAGCAGCTGATGCTGAGTGAGGCTGGCGAGGTGCAGGTGGAACGGCCTCTCTCCAGATCTGGTTACAGCACGTCAGGACCCCGGGGAGGAAAAAGGCAGAATTCAATATGTGCATGTGAGAGTGGAGCCCACACCCTCCTGTTTTATTCCAATTTCTTCAGGGAGAGTCTGCACCCACCCTGGGCCCCGTCCCAGTGAGGTGGAGAGATCCCAAAGGTTGCAGCAAGGCAGGGAAGCTGCTAAAATTGACTCTGCAAGCTGGAATCACATGAAAGATTCATGTGGAGTCTTAGCACCTGCTCCTCCTTTGTGGGATATCTGCACCGTTAATTTTTAAGCACGTCTTAGCCTGCGGAAGGGAGATCCTATAACCACGGGAATATACATTATTAACCTTAAAGCTCCCAGCTCCAGGCATCTCCTGCAGCCTCGGCCACTCCGGGTTCTGAAGGAGCAGCAGAGCACCCACCACCTGCTCTGTGGTGGCATCAAACTGGGGTGACTCCAGCTCAACACACCCAAAGCTGCACTCCCTAATTTGGGTGGTTTGTAATTAACGCAGAGACCTCACACCGACTCATCAAAGATCCCAGGTGCAACCTAATCTCGAGCAAGATACAGTTTCTAGTTCTTATCTTGGAAAAGTGGCCACTAAGTGGATGCAAGTGCCATAGGCCCAAGTCCCTGGTCCCAGTAAATTATTAAAGGTGCTCAATTCGGGTGAGGACGTCGTCCCTGCCCGGCTGCCCAGAGTTCCGAGGGACCTCACCCAGGTTCAAAGCCCCTGGTGAATGGTTTCCCTGGAATAATTGGTAACAGCAGCCAGGATGGACACCCAGGTAACTTTAATTATCGTGGCTGTAGTGGGAGATGCATTAACAGAGAGATTTATTCCATTTCCTGCAGGGGGTTGGAACTGGAGGATTTTTAAGGTCCCTGCCAACGCAGTCGCTCTGGGATTTTGAGGTTTCTATTATCTGTATTAGTATGGATTTGAGTGGTGCATTTCCATAGGTTAAATGAGGGGACAATGATCTGAAAATTATAATTTTATAAAGCACACAAATTATGTAATTCAGTCACAAATATCAGGACTCATTTCCTAAACTTCCTCCTGCCGAAACATTTACTGAGTTTATCCTGGACGTTGTGGGGTAAGAGCGACTTTTCTCCTCGATTCCTGTGTGCTCCTAAATGCTCCCTTTCCTTCTCTGCTGGCTAATGGCATTTTTGGACTTCAACACAGAAATATCTTGGAAGCTGGGACTGGGATGACTTCTCACTTGCATGGTAATGAAGTCTTGACAGAGGAGATGACAGATGGAACTCCAGGATCAATCCAGCTCCTTTTCTTTTTTTTTTTTTCCCAACAAAATACTAAAATGGGAAGGTTTATAACAAATTATAATTAAGGTGCAGGTTTCTTGGTGTCTGCTGATGACTTTCTCTCGTCATAGACTTTAGGAAAACTTCCAGGGGAAATTCTGCAGTGCTGCACCACTAACACTGGTGCAGGCTGCTTTCTTTAACAGCCCGGTTTCGTTTTCCTGAATGCTCCCGAGGTTCAGGAGCTGGGCTCTCTGGACAGAGGTCACTGCCTTGGCGTGGTGCTCTGCAATCCCCACCAAATCCCATCACAAAACCTGGGCATGGCTTTTGCAGGACAGACATCCAGGTAACCTTGACATTCTCTGTCCAGAGCTGCCTCCTAAGGAGCTGGACGAGGGTGAAATTCCTGTGGTCTCCTCAGCAAACCTTCCACCTGCCGCGAAATAACTTGGTTAATCCTCGGTTTATTTACTGAGCATCGGTGTGTTGAGACCTGCTCAGAGGCAAGAGGCTCCCTGGGCATCTCCTGACCTCCTTTTCCCGTGGAAAACCGTGGTCAGTGCTGGGGAGGGACACGGAGCCCACGCTCATCCCAGGAAGGTCAGTCCTGCAGCAGCGCCGGGGGCTCAGAGAGTGCTGGAAAAGCTTCCTGGGCTGGAGAGAGGCAGCAGGGAGGGAGGCCCTGCAGCTGGGGGGGCTGGAGGGAAGGAAGGAGTGACTCTGAGGCACTGGGAGAGGAGCTGCAGCCAAGGTGGTCAGCTGGGAGCAGCGGGAGCAGAGCGGGAGCTGCGCTCCGCAGGGCAGGTGGCAGAGCTGGATGCAGAGGCCAAGGAAATTATTCCCAGGGAGAAGGTGGCAGAGGCAGAGCGTGACAGGCTGAGGCAGAGAGAGAAATACAGTGACCGAAGGCGAGGGAGGATTTAATTTTTAATTAGCCACAATTAATTCCTTCCACATCTGAAGTCTGGTGAGAACACGGAGTGAAAGGAGGTAACGGTGGGTTTGCTTCGGTGGGTCCCATCAGAGAGGGAGGCAAAGGGGTCCCTCAGGGAGCTGAAGTCCCGAGGGCTGAACTGGGAGCTGCTGAGGGTGTCTGGCCGTGGCACAATCCCGGTAAATCCCCGGAGTTTTTCCTTTTTGCAGGAAGGGATTTTTACCCTGCATGTGGTGCTGCTCTCTGCATGGTCTGGCTGAGTCAGAAGTGGTGGAGGATCCCCCTGCTCAATGATCCAAAATTCAGCAGGAGAATGGTCCATCCATTGTGGTGAGGACCTTGCCAGTGAGGCTTTGAGCTGATGGAGGAATGAGGGAATTTCTTTTCAATAATGGTTGTAGGAGGCTCAAAAGCAATTCCTCCTCAGAAGGCTTAGAGGGGCCTTTCTCCCCCTCAGATGGGACTCCCTGTCTGGCTATTTGCTGTATTAATGGCACGAGGCAGAATTCCAGCAAACAGGATGAGCACATTCATTACTGGGATAATTACTGGGATAATTGTTCTGCTGTGGAGCCGGGACGTGGACAGAGCACTGGCTGCAGGATCTGCCTTCTCCTTTCTCCTCACTTCCCTGCTTTCCTCCCACATCCTCTCTTTGCTCCTCATCCAGCAGGGAAGTTCTCAACCTGACTGCTGGGATAATTTTCATTCCCTGTAAATAGTCCTCAGTGAGGAATTCTTCCAGGGAAGTCTCATAAAGGTGACACATCCCTTTCCTCCAAAGCCCCCCTGTGTTATTTTTAATATGTAAAACATTTCCATCTCAATCACTGCAGTTATTTCTACTTCCTCAAACAGCCTTTAGCTCTAAGTGTAAAAAACCAGATAAATAATTCATAAAGCTCCTTGTATGAGACTCCTGATAAGAAACTTGTTCATTTTAGGTACATTTAAGTTTCAAGATGAGAAATAACATTTTCTGATTCAAACATGCACCTCAATCCAATAAAATGTGGCTATTTTGACCCATTTCAACAGGTTTTCCCTGTTTCAGAGGATGACCTTTCCCTCTGTCAGCCATCCTGAAGCCTTTTAGGAATCACCTGAGTCTCCTCTGCCTCCACCTGCTCTGCCCTGCCCTCAATCCCACATGGAATCAGTAGTTCTGTGCTTCAGAAGCTGTGGTGGGGGATTAATTTTTCCCTCTTTCCTTCTTGGCTTGCCTTAGGCTGCCTTTTTGTAGCAATGTGGAAAAATGGGGTGAGTTCAGAGCTCTTCCTAAGGTTTAATGCTAATGAGTGCTTTAAACTGGGAATTTCTGGATAATGGCAAGCTGGGATCTAACTGGGAGCAGTGGTTGTCTTCCTTCTCCAAGGAACAAAGGCAGAAGAAGTTTTGGGGTATTTTGGGAAGAATGGTGAGACCAGAGGAGGACAGGAGTTGACTTTCACCTACATGAAGTAAAAGGAACTTTTTCTGCTCAGTGGAGAAGAGGGCTGGCAACACCAGAGCCTGGGAACTTGTGACTGCCTGAGGAATCTTGATCCTTCTTTAAACCCAAACCCAGAGGAGCTGCCCTTAGGTGACCCTGATGGGTAGGTCCTGCTACACTTGGAATGCTGGAGATCCCCCTCACCTTCCGTACCTGCTATGGAGTAAAACCAACCTGGATGCTCTCAGGGGGGTCACTGTGGTGCTTCATTTCCCTTCTCTGTCCCTGTGGCTGTAACGAACCAAGAGCAGAGCGTTCCCTTTCCCTCCCCTTGGCTTCAGAGCTGCAGGCAGTGATGGATGTTCCTCACAGAGCCAATAACCAGGCCCTTCCCACTCTCAAAAGTAGTTCTGGTGCACTGCAAGGTACTTGAGGGGTAGGAAAGGGATGTTATTGAAGAGAAGATAAATTATTTCCTTTACAGACACTCCTGTACTGAGTCTCCCCAACTCCTCGCTGGTTGAAGCTGCAGGTCTGGTCTGGTGCCTCCCTCCCGGGTGGGGAACAGGGAGAGGCTCTCCTGTGACTTCAGGTGGCACTCCCAGAATGAAACACTGATGTGGCCTCTGAGAATGACTCCTGAATTTAAATGCTTGTTGCTGAAGTGCTTTGTGGGGATGGAGTCCTGGAAACCCGGACCAGGGAAAGGCGGATGAAGACGTTTTCTGGAGGAGTTTGGAAGAGGTTTTTTGTTCTTTTTTCTCTTCGTGGCTGTGTCCAGGCTCAGCTGAAATCCTGCCCTGCCAGCAAATCCTCAGCCAGGCCAGGAGTCTGTGCAGCCTCTTTGCTGCCCCTCCAGCTCCTCACACCCAAAACTGCAGCCCTGGCACCGCTGTCCCCTCAACCCTGACGGAGCAGAGCCAGCACAAGGCCTGTCCTAAATCATGGTGAGCTTTGGGTGACCTTGGCTGGAGTTCCTGAATCAGACTTTGTGTTGCAGCCTCTGCAAGTCTCTGGTGTGTAGATGTTCTGGAAGCAGCCCTTGATTTTGGGGGGGCTCTTGTGGAGTGATAAAAACTGGGTTTTGCTGTGGGAACTTGAGTCGTAGTCTTGGTTTGGACTGGAATTTGTTGTCCCAGGTATCATTTGGCTCATCTGCTCTCAGTTCTGATTCTCACACAGGCAGCTCCTTTCTGCTGCCTGCTGCCCAAAGGGTTTGGTCTTTGGGGGGTGTTGGAACTCTCCTTTGGGAGATGGGATTCCAATCCTTGCTTTATCAGTGGCCTTCTTGCTGTGTCCATAAATGTGATTTTGAGGCCGTTTTCCTCTGGTTCTCTGTTCTGTCTTGAAGGTTTGTAAACACCCTGGAGGTGTGTCCCACTTGGAATACATGAATTTACTGTGGTTTAATGCTCCTCTCCCTGCACCTTAGGGACTGTCAGATACTCCAGGACCATCCTTCTCTTTCCTAGAAACTGAACAAATCTTCCTTCCTGTATTTCCAGAATATTTAACTCTGAATTTTAGTTTTCTGGCTGGAAATCCTGTGCTCTGTCAGCTGGGGAATGCTCTGGAGCATATGGAGGTTATCAGTAATTGATGTTTCCTAATAAACTGTCCTGGTCTGCAATTAATAAGGATTCAGCATTCATTAAGGAGCTGTCTCTGGTCCAGCAGTGGCAGTAAATCGAAGCATGAAGAAAACTCTGGCATTTATATCTAAAAGCCAACCACTGAGCAAATGAGCAGTTCAGTGTCTGTGCTCTGGCCTGACAGGATTTGAGCTGGGTTTTACACGATCCTAAATTTCCCAAGGGAGGTGGAATTGCTGCTGCTTTCCTCGCTCATCCGGCGTGTCTGGGGTGCAGGGATGAGCGCAGAGTTCTGGGCAGCACTCTGTGTGTGTGAAACAAGCTGAGGCAGCGAAAGGCTCCTTCCTATGAGTAAAAAAAGACATAAAGAAATGTTTTATGCTCCAAGTCAGGTGCCTGAACGCTTCGGTGCCTGCTGTAACCTGGGAGCGCTGGTGCGAACTGGGAATTCTGTAGCGGGAAGCGTTTGCCTAACCTGGGCCAGGCTCGCTGGCACCAACCCAAAATCCAAGCTGCTCACATTAACCTGACAGGCCATTGTTTTATTCAAGCTGACGCGGTGAATGGGGCTCTTTTTGCCGATATTCTTTACCTGTCTCGTTGTGTTAAAGTGGGGAGCGCGGGGGGCAGGTGGGCCCAGGCCCCGGCCCCGCTCGCAGGCCTCGGAGCGCCCGGCGCGGCCGACGGGGACCCCGTGGCACAAGAAAGAGTTGCTAAGAACAAATCTCTATTGTTCCCCGTCATCTTTAAATGAGTGTCAAAGTAGGCAGGGGGGCTTTGACCGTTAACCGCACAATTTAGCCGGCCCCTTGTGTCCGGCAGCCCCCTCCGCCTTGGAGCTCCTGGGATGAGAAAAGGCGGCCTCAGCCCCTTCTAAATGGGCCAACTCTTCTCCTTTGTGTGCAGACTGCCCAGTGTGAAATCCGCAGTGACGTTAAATGTTTTCTAATGAATAATTACTGAAAGGAAATGGAGGAATATATGTGTCATGGATTGTAGCGCGTTAAAATGTTTTCTTTTGGGCACAAAAATGTTGTCCTTCAGCAGCGCCGCGATTGTTTCAGGGAGCCTTTTGTGGGGGTTTGGATTCTCAATGGATTATCTGTGAGCGCTCGCTTTTCCAATAGGAATCAAAAGGGTCCTTTGGCAAACTAATGTTTTTCAAAATGGCAGCCATGAAGCCCATTTAGTATTTAAAGTTTGGGGTTTAAAGAAATGTTTGAACTCGGGAGATTTTCTCACTTTTTTTCTTTCTTTTGATTTATGAAAGTGAAGTGGTTCACCTCGACCTCTCCTCTATTGAGAAAGACAGACAGTCACCCTTTAACAAGTCTATAGCAGACCATGCCCTGGAGACAGACAAGAGGCCTTAAGAACTCTTGGCGTTTCCCTGGGCTGTTGATTAACCTTAAAACCCTCTTATTCTGTATTCTTTTGAAAAGAAATTAGGTTACAATGTGTAAATTTTTCCACAGTATAATTGTATTTATGAATTCTCCTGCCTTGAGGAGTGTGTACAGTAGTGCCAGACAGCCCAAGTGCCTCCCTGCACACACAAAATATCCCTTTTTCCATAGCTGCTGCGTTCCCAAATACAGTCCTTGTCCAGCATTCCAGTTCTGTTAGAAATCTGAAAGAGGTTTCCAGAGATCTGTGAAAAGCCTCAGTGAAATATCTAAAAATCATCTTGTTCTGTTGGCTTTGCTGTGATGGGACGAGCGTAACTTGGTCTTGTGGTGGAATCTGCTCTGTTCAATCCCCTTTTTATGGGGTTCTCGTTTATCTGGAAACTAAGCCGAGCAGATGAATTCTCAGGAGCCACACCAAGGTTTCCTCAGGAAGGGGAAAAGGTTCCCATTGCCCTGGGCTGGCCGTTCTTCCTGGGTGGGGATGTGTCACCCCGAGTCCTTCTGCCAAGCTCTGACACTCTGAATTTCCTTCGGGGACAATGGGATGAGTCCTGACTGCTCCTGGAGCAGACACGGGGCATCCCCACGGAGCGCTGGAGTCCTGACCTCGAGGTCACTGCCGCAGGAAGATCCAGGATCACTGGGATGCGGCCGTGCTCCCCTGCTGACTCTGCCAAGTGCCTTTGGCAGGACATCTTCCTTTTCCATTCTCCGTGGTCACAGCCCCTTGGGCCAATTCCTCCTGAGAGCCTGAGAGGGTGGAGCAGAGCCCGAGGGGTTCCTTGTTTTGATCCCTGCAGTCCAGGGCTCTTAATGAGCGAATTCCTGGAGCACACGAGGGGAGCGGGATGGGTCAGGGAGCTGCTGCTTCTCGCAGTAAACGAGTGTTTCCAAAGCAGAGCTCCCACGTTCCTGAGGGAATGTGTGTCAACAGTGCTGCTCCGAGCTCAGCTGGGCTGGGCAAGCCTGAGACCCTTTATGAAATCTTGTGTCTATTTTAAATCTTGTGTCCATTTTAAATCTTGTGTCTATTTTTTATCTCATGTCTCTTTTGAGCCAGATGACTCCAGGGATGTTCACTTACTGCACCTTCCCGTGGCATCACTTTTGTTTGCTTTTATCTTGCTTTTAACTACAGAGAACAGGCAAAACCAAAAAAAGTTTGGTGTCACAGAAATTTCCAGGATGGCTGGAGCTGTGTCAGGGCAGGTTTAGGCTGGATATCAGGGAAAGGTTTTTCTCCAGAGGGTGCTGGGCACTGCCCAGGCTCCCCAGGGAATGGGCATGGCCCCGAGGCTGCCAGAGCTCCAGGAATGTTTGGACAACGCTCCCAGGGATGCACAGGGTGGGATTGTTGGGGTGTCTGTGCAGGGCCAGGAGCTGGATGATGATCCCTGTGGGTCCCTTCCAGCTCAGGATATTCCATGATTCTGTGATGCCAGGTGGAGACAGAGCTGAACAAAAAGGCCAAACTGGGCTTTACAATTCCTGTGTCCAGCCTTAGATAAGGCTCAAAGTGTTGGAAGGGGCAGGAAGGAGAAGTTTTTTGCAGAGATCGGAACACAAATGTGCTGTGAGTGGGAAAAATTAACGTTCTGTTACCAAAACCTGATTCTGTTGGGAAACAGAGGGGTCTAAACAACCTGGCTGATAAACAGGTGCTTTTTCCACTTCTCTGTGAAAATGTGCCTTACTGAGGGCTTTTTCATTTTAAGTTTTGAATGGTTTTGTTCATCACCAGTATTTATTAGCTGAGGATAACTCAGAATTGCCTTTGCCTGGCTCGTGCTCTGAGGCATGAGGGAAGAGATCCAATTCCTGAATGCTGCTGTAAGACCAAGGTATCCTGTGGCACAGGAAGGGCTCTTCCATTTCTGGAGAACCTGATCCTGCCACGAGTCCCTTTGGGAGCTCGTCATCCAGCGAGGTGGGACTTGGGTGGGAAGCTCCTTAAATACAGAGCTCTTCGTTCGTGGAAGCATCACCTGGAGAACGGAGAGGTCGCTTGCTGCTGCTCGTGGATCACTGGTTTCCCAAATGGATGGGTTTTATCCTGTTGGAAATCCGTTGGGGAAATCTCTGTTGTTGCCTTTTGCAGCTGGGCAGAAGCAGGAAGAGCTGGCTCCGAGTGGGAGTCGGTGCCCAGCAGGAAAATCATTTTTTGAGGGGAGAAGCTGCCTGTTGCATGTGAAAAATTAAGGAAAATCCATAGAAACCGCGACTTGAACTGGGTTTTGCAGTGACCTCTAGTGGGAGCCAAGCCGGGAGCTGTGGGAAGGGGCTGAGGAGCCTGACCAGGAGCGGTGGGATCTATTTTATGCCTGGATTTGCCCAAATTGCCCATCCAGGAAGGTCAGAACCCATGGGTTCACCCCCAGGCTCAGCCGTGGGTGTTTTGGTGAGAGGCAGAATCTGTCGGCAGCTCCCGGGGCTCGGCTGCTGACAGGTCTTGGATAATTCATTAAAGCAGGAGGATGGCGCATCCCTGCCCAAGCAGGGAGCGGCGAACAGCCCGAAACACGATCCAGGCTGTCCGTGGGCCTCAACTCCAGCCCCGGGAACTCTCTGTGGGAGCAGCACGGGCTGGACGAGGAGGCGAGGGGAGGGTGCAGGTAAAGCAGGACTCAGGTGTGACACAAAACCACCTCGGGATCTGCGGGGCGGTGGAAGGGAAACCTGGCAGCTCCGGGATGGTTCGGGGGTGTGGAGGATCCTCGAGGAGATTTTCTGCTGTTGTGGGTGGGATTGGTGGTCCCAATAAACCTGGGTCTGCTGCGTTGAACCTTTTTGGTGCAATTTCCTGCGTGGGTGGGAGCTACGAGGCTTTCAAAGGTCCACGGGATTTCAAAGCCCCCTTGAGGCTCTCACCTGCACGGATTGGGCTTTTCCAGTGCTTCCAAAATAGCCGTGGTCTCTTAAGTGATCCTGCTCCTCCCTATACCTTTATCTCTTCCGTTCTGTGACATTAAACCAAAGAAACATCAATGGAGCATCAACTGAAAAATGACGTTTTGATCTTCCAGTGGAGATAAGTAATAATTTTGCAAAATTTCTTTCTTTCTATTTTTTAAAGTTGTTTTCTTGCCAGGTCTTGCTTCAAACCGGTACAAACTTTGTCAAAGAAATGGGCCTGTTCTGTCTGAACCTTTCTCAGGAGCTGCAGAGCTCAGGAATTTGTCTTGTGATCCCACAGAGCTCCTTGCAGTTTCCCTGTTGACAGACAAATCCCTGTGGGAAAAGCAAAACCCTTCATTGTAGTGAGGGAGAGGTTTTCTGATAGAGCTCGATTTCTTTAGGCAAGAAAGAAATCTCCTGGCTCCTGAGTGACGAGGAAAGGAAAATAATCCTTTAAAAGAGCAGTGTCTTGCTGGGGTCACGTGCCCTGATGAGTCCTGGGGCATCTCTTACTCAGGGAAGCACAAAATCTGCAGTGAACTTCCAGAAATGGGTGGGGACAGGGCAGTAAAGGGTGCTGGGATCGTAAAATTATCAGCACCAATAAAATGCTGAGAAAATCTGGGCACAAAACGGCCCAGAAATAGTTCAGGAGTTTTGTCTGGTGGGGACCAGTGTCATTTAGCCATTAACATACACGTGAGAGACGTGGGTTAAGGAAACCTGAGCAGGTGGATGCCAAGGGTGAGTCAGGCTGATCCTTTCCTGCTTCCCAGCTGGGAGAGAAAGGAAAAGTGTCTTGTCCTGAGGGCTCTGCCAGAAGCAAAATCCTATTATTATTATTGTTATTATTATCATCATCATCATCATCATCATTATCATTATTATCTTTATTATAATTATTATCATTATTATTATCATCATCATCTTTTCTCTCTCCCTTTTCCATATTCCTCCCCGCACAGGCAGTGGGGTCTGTTTGAGAAGCAGAATCATCCCTTATTCTTTATTTTGTCCTCCAGACCGATGGAGCCTGAGCTCCACAGGAACAACAAATGGATAAATGTGGTCACGTGCAGAGGAGGGGGGGAAAAAGGACATTAGTATTAAAAGTAAAAAGTGCAGGGAACTTTCTGACAGAAAAGAGATCACAGTCAGGTCATGTGGAAAAGGAAAAATTAGGAATTCTATTCTATTTTGTGCCTATTTCAAATTTGTGAAGTTTCTGCTTTAGAAAAATCAAAATTAAATGAAAAAAGGGGGCAGAACCTGACGTGGCCCTGCACAAACAGAGCATCACCATCCTTCTAGTGCTTGTTGACAATCTTACACACAACCACAACGTCCCCTTGGGCAGTGGAGCAGCAAAACGGGACAAGCCAATGTCCCCAAGGGCAGGGGGAGAAGAGCGAAGGTGCTGGGCTGGCGATCACAGCCCGGAGCCTCCGGAGCTGCTCCGGCTGCTCGGCCACGTTCACTCCCCTCATTGTCCAAGCCTGGAACCCTCCAAGGGAGCTCCCTCCAAGGGAATTTACTCCAAGGTAAGCTGCTCCAGCTACACTGAATTCATTTCTGTCCATTTGTGCATTAGGGTAGGAATTTGTCTCTGAACTGGGTAATCCTGGTGTCTGTAAAGACAAACCAAAAGGAAACTCCAAAAACCTCACCTTGGCACAATAGAATATGTGTGATGTGGACAAATCCATGTGGACTATGTAGACAAAAAATGTTTTTCTATTTGCTAGCATGAAACCAGCAGCTTGGTTGAATTAAATAAAAAGCACAGTTTGTTCTTTTAGCCTGGGAATCGAGCTTGACCCTCAGCAGTGAGAATTTCCCAGATAAAGTCAACTTCGACCATAAAGAATCAGAAGTGGAGGGTGCAAGAGGATTCTCTTTTGCCAGGGACACTTTGTTTTTGCATCTCTCAGCCTTTGGGGAAGGATGGGGGATGCTGGGCAGGGTTTAACCGTCCCCAAGTCGCTCTTTGATCAGTTTTATCAGCAGTGGCCGTGTCTCTCGCTGGCGTGTGGGGACATCTGCTGCCAGCCCTGAAAGCTGACTTGGAGCTGCTGCCGGGAAGCACTGGGAACAACATTCTTGTGCAGAGTGGTGCTGTGGGATTCATCTTTTTTGTCTACAAGTCAAGCCCCTTGCAGCGTTTTCCAGGGATTCTCCGTTTTCATGCTTAGATCTGTATAAAGCAGAGAAACTATGGATTTGTCTGGTGCTCTCCACGGTTTATTCCAACTTTGTCCTTGCAGAAGTTGTGCCTAGACTGAGTTATTGGGTATCCAGATCCTGCCTTCATCTCCAGCGCTGGATTTGTCTCTGTTTTTATGGGAACCAGGATCTTCCTCCCTGCTCACAGCAGCGAGTTTGGGATGTCTGGACTGTGAAGAGCTCGGGTGGTGTGGAATTGCCACTCTTGGACCAGCTGGAATAAAAATCTCTTGGCATTGCCTGTGCAAGGCTGATCTGTCCCTGGAAGGGCCCTCTCTGCCCCCTCCTAACCCTGCACCCCACAACCCTTGTGTTGCAGAAGGAAGAAGTGGACGAGAACGGCGACGCCAACATGGAAGGGGCTCTGATAGCCCGGGACAGGGTCGGGGTGCAGGATTTTGTCCTTCTGGATTCCCACACCAGCGAGGCTGCTTTCCTCAACAACCTCCGGAAGCGCTACCAGGAGAACCTGATCTACGTGAGTGCTGCTGCTGGGGCTTTGTGGCTGCTGAAGTGTCCCTCAGGTGTCCCTGTGCTGGTCAGGTCCAGGAGGGAGAGCTGAGTGTCCTCTGTGTATCTAACAGTGAGGGGTTGGTAGTACCCAGCAGAGTGATCACCCAGCAGTAATTTATCTCCTTTAGCTAATTAAAATAATAATGAAACAAGTCTCTGCTTGCTCAGAGTTGCCTTGCAAAGGATGTGCAGTAAAAAGGAAGGGAATGGGAAAGGGAACACGGTGATTGAAGGAAGGCAGGACAGGGTTTGTCTGGGAAGGGCTGAGGATTTTATTGTGTCTTGTGTTAACTTTAGTAGGAAAAGGGTCCTATAAGCACCAAGAGATCCCAAATCCTTGCATTTAAAATGTCAGCTCTGAGCTTGCTGTCGTGGCTCAGCTTTACTCAGAACCAGGAGGATTTTGGAAGAAGTTTGGTATTGGTTTGGAAAGAGTTTTGGTTGGTTTGGTTCTCTCATAACAAGCTCTTTGTTATTTGTTTGTGGATAAAGTCCTGAAGTATTTGGCTCCTCCTTTGGGATTTTGTGGTGGAGCAGGAGTCCCTTGGCTCCTCCTTTGGGATTTTGTGGTGCAGCAGGGGTCCCAGCAGGCTCTCTCTCCCTGCAGACCTACATTGGTTCCCTCCTCGTGTCTGTGAACCCCTACCAGGAGCTGGACATTTACACCGTGACTCAGATGCAGCTCTATCGGGGCGTGAACTTCTTCGAGCTGCCCCCTCACCTGTGAGTGTTCCGTGGGATCTCCGTGGCTGTTGCTGATTTGGAATTTCCCTGTGATGCTGTACTGGCACCATGGGGGTGTCCACACTCACTAGGCCTGGTTTTTACTGTCAGGCCTTGAGTCAGGCTCAAGTTTTGAGCCCAGCTCTCCTGGTGGGTGTCCCTGCACGTGGCACAGGTTGGAATGAGATGATCTCTATGATCCCTTCCAATCCATTTCAGGATTCTATGACCCTGCCCAATACTAACGTTAAACCAGGAGTAAAAACTCCTGGAAACCCTTTGCTATTCCTCCTCCTGTGCCATTCCTGATGGATATTTCTCCTCTAAATTCCTCCTGTGCCCATCCCAGCTATGCCATAGCTGACAACGCCTATAGGGTGATGTGCAATGAGTACAACAACCACTTCATCCTCATCTCCGGGGAGAGTGGGGCTGGCAAGACAGAGGCATCCAAGAAGATCCTGCAGTACTACGCAGTGACCTGTCCCACCACGGAGCAGCTGCAGACTGTCCGGGACCGCCTCCTGCTCTCCAACCCCGTCCTCGAGGTGAGAAACTAAAGGAAGAACCAAAATGCAGAAGGGGTTGGAGTTGGTGGCCTCACTGCTCGAGGATTCCCTGCAAATCTGCAGCCCTGAGCAGGAATGGCTGATATTGGCACAGCCTCTGAAGGAATATTTGGGATTTAATATCATTTAATGTTAGAAAATTTAAATTTGGGGGTTCGATTTGAGGACGGCTGAAAGAAATACAAGAAAATACAAGAAAATACAAGAAAATACAAGAAAACTGCACTGTGCAGCAGTTCCTTGGGGCCTCAGTTATAGGTTAGATAAGAAAAAGCAAGAATTGGTTTATCTGAAATTCACTCTAAAGCTATGGAAATGCATTATTTGTATTTCTTTAATCCCACTAAATTCAGTGGGACTCGGCTGGAGCAGCAAATCTTTGTTACTGGAGCTGGGTGTGAGGCTCTCAGTGAGGTGAGGAGTGAATTTCCCTCTCTGTTCATCCCCAGGCTTTTGGGAATGCGAAAACCCTGCGCAATGACAACTCCAGCAGATTTGGGAAGTACATGGACATCCAGTTTGATTTTAAGGTGAGAACAAACTCAGTGGAGCGCTGGGAAAAGGAGCTGCATCTGAGAAACCTCCTGGGCACCGAGCAGGCAGCCCAGGATTTATTAATTCTCACACTGCACATTTCTGACCCTGTTTTTACAGACCTTGCATTTTGCAGGTGAGGTCACTGGTTATCCATCCTGGAAGCTTCCAGCATTGCTGGCAGTCCTGGCAGTGCTCCATGGAAAGCTGATAGAGAGTTTTATAGTTCAAGTTTAACAGCAGAATTGGGGCTTTCTGTGAGCCTGTTCCTCATTCCTGGGGGTAAAGAAACAGCAATCACATGGACTATTGGTATTTTTGGTGTTGATCTGCCTGCTTTGCTCTGCCAGGGAGCTCCAGTGGGAGGGCACATCCTCAGCTACCTGATTGAGAAATCTCGAGTTGTCCACCAAAACCACGGAGAGAGGAATTTCCATATTTTCTACCAGCTGCTGGAGGGTGGAGACAAGGATCTGCTCTGCTGGCTGGGGCTGGAGCGCAACCCCCAGAAGTACACGTACCTCATCCAGGTCAGTGGGGGCTGGAACTGCTCCGTGGCCCCCTCAGGAATTGTAGGGTTGGAAAATGCAGCTTGGGCAGAAGATATTCTGACCCTAAAAATAAAGGATGGCTGGAAGCTCAAGCTGTGCACGACTTCAGCCAATTTGTGGTGACACTCTCCACGCTCAGGGCTTTGATTTGTTTGGGGTTTCCAGTACAAACTGAAAGAGTTGATCAGAGGAGCCACGTTCAGGGTTAATAACAGTGAAAAAACTCTCTGAGGGGACTGGAAATGAAAGCAGTGTGCCCAGAAGTATCTGTGTTTGCTGATAATGAAGTTCTTTACCAATTAGTTGTATCAATTCATCTTTCTTTTACTGCCTAGGGTCGATGTGCCAAAGTGTTTTCTATCAATGACAAGAATGACTGGAAAATAGTCCGGAAAGCTTTTTCCATCATTGACTTCACTGAAAAGGATATCGAGGTACTGCTTGTTAAAAGGGGCTGAACAAAGGGATTTCAGAGAGGAGGGCACTGCTCTCTGCCTGAAGTGATGGAAGCAGCCGTGCCTGGGAGAGGGGTTAAGGGTGGAACCACTTTGAGTGCTCAGGAGCTGAAGGGGCCAGCAAGAAACATGGAGAGGGACTTGGGCAAGGGCCTGGAGTGGCAGGACAAGGGGGAATGGCTTTTCTCTTGAGAGAGTAGGTTTGGATTAGATATTGGGAAGAAATTGGGTTCCTGGCACAGGTTGCCCAGAGAAGCTGTGGCTGCCCCATCCCTGGAAGTGTCCAAGGCCGGGTTGGATGGGGCTTGGAGCAGCCTGGGATAGTGGAAGGTGTCCCTGCCCCTGGTAGGTGTTTAGTTCCACCTTAAATGATCTCTAAGTTCCTTCCCACCCCAAACCATTCAGGGATTCCATGATGCTGTGGGATTGAGGGAGTGGGTGGTGAAGAGCACGAGGCCAGTGGTGGCACCGGGTTCTCTGATTCACCTCCTTCAGCCCGGCCCAAATTCTGTTAATTAATGGTAGGAAAGATCAGCACCACCCCACAGGGCTGTGGGAACCCGTGTTCTAACGGAATATCTCCTGTTATCAGCATCTCTTTGGGATCGTTGCCAGTGTCCTGCACCTGGGGAACATCCAGTTTGAAGAGGACAGCAATGGCCACGCCATCATCCGCGACGGGTCACAGATCAAGTGGATTTCCAAGGTGCCTCTGCCCAGATTGGGTCAGAATTCCCAGTGCCAGGAGGAAGACCTTAACCTCGCTGTGATTTTCCTACAGAGACACAATGTTTATACCCAAAAGCTTGAGGATAACTATAAAAATACCCAGCTCTTGTTGTAACTCACCTTGAATTTTCTCCCTGAAATCTCCTTATTTCCTGTTGCTCCAAGATGAGGGTGGCTGGGAAGGGACTGGGGTTGTGCCCTGCTGATCCCACAGTGCTGCTTCTGTAAACAGGGACCTGTGGCTGTGCTCTGAGTGCAAATATTTCTCTCCCTGCAGCTCCTGGGTGCTCACCTGTCCATCCTGCAGGAAGCTCTCACCCACAGGAAGATCGAAGCCAGATCTGAGGAGGTACTGGGGGGTTCTGTGTTGTCCCAGATTAATCTGGGAGACTCCCAGCTGGGGGGTGGGTGAGGAGCCTGTTTTTAGTGTAAACCACATCCCTCTGGCTGTCCCTCTCCTCCTCCACATCCCCTCCTTCCAGCCTGAGACATTAAACTAAAATATATTCATAATACTGGAGTTTTATTGCTGAACAAGCTGCTAAAAAGCTGGAACAGGGACTTGTATTTGAGCCAAACAATTTCCCCTTGCCCAGTCCACGGTGCTTCCTGGGAACCTGGGCTGCACAAACAGAGAAAAACACTGGTAAAAACCACTCTTTGAACATTTTGTGGTTTTATTTTAATAATAGAAAACTAAACTGAGGTCAGAATATTTCCCCACTTGGTCTAAATTAATACCAAAATGTAGTGCCCTAAACCTGCTGGCAGGTGGGGATGCAGCAGACTGAAGGAACACTGATGCAAAATAAAGCTGTGGGTAAAATCAGGGAATTCCAGAGTGGTTTGGGTTGGAAAGGACCTTAGAGATGATCCCATTCCAACCCCCTGCAGGGATAGCTGCAGTCCAGGGGTGGCTGTGCTGTGCTGTGGGACAATGTGGCTGCTTCTCCAAGCCAGAGACGTGACCTGGCTGTGCAGAGGTTTGCTCTGATCCCCCGTGGTGTTTATCCTCTCTGGGATATCTTCATTTCCAGGTGCTCAGCCCGCTGAACGTGGATCTGGCGTTCTACGCCCGGGACGCCGTGGCAAAGGCGATTTATGGAAGGACTTTCACTTGGCTCGTCAACAAAATCAATGGCTCTCTTGCCAACAAGGTGGGTTTCTTGTCTGGGGTCCTCTGAGTCACTGAATGCTCCTAAAATGCTGAGCAGTTCCTCCAGAGAGGCCCCACAACACCCACCACCAAATATCTGGAATGTTGGATAATTGCTGCTGGGACATCCCCCAGCCCTGAGCTGGAAAACCCTTTAGTTACTCTCTGTTAAAGAGTTTTAGCAGTTCTTTACCTGCTTTAAAGTGGCTTCTCCACTGACATTTCTCTCAAAGAGGAAGTTTGAAATTCAGGTGGGAGCAGCCACCTGCAGGGAAGGAGCAATGGCAGAGCAGGGGTGTCTTTGACAGGACTCGACTCAGAAAACAGTTATTGGCCTGCTGGATATTTATGGCTTTGAAGTGCTGGACACAAACAGGTACGGGCTGCTCCTGGGGTCTGGGGTGACCTGGGGGCACGGGAGGTCCTGCATGAATTTTTGGGTGTGCCCTCAGCCCAGCAGGGCAAGGTACAGGGGACTAAAACCTGGGTGCAGGGGTTGTTGAACCCCAGGAAAAGCTTTGCCTTGGGCTGCAGGTCTGGTTTGGGCTCTGGTGCAACAGCGTGGGAGCAAGGGGTGGGTTTGGTCTGTGTGGGAATTGGGGTTTGGTCTGTGCAAAAATGGGGAATTTAGTCCCTGTGGAAATGGGGTTTAGTCCATGTAAAAATGGGGAATTTGTTCCCTGTGGAAATGGGGTTTGGTCTCTGTGGGAATGGGGGGTTTAGTCCATGGAGGAAGAAGCAAAACTGCCCCTGAAATACATCAAACCTGCTGCTCATTTAACCTCCCTGAAGCTTTGAGCAGTTCTGCATTAATTACTGCAACGAGAAGCTGCAGCAGCTGCTGATTGAGATGACCCTGAAAGCAGAGCAGGAGGAATATGAACTGGAAGGGATTGAGGTAAATTGTATTTCCCCCTCCCTTTTCCCTTTGAGCTGCCTTTACACTGAATACTTTTGATCATCAATGTGAAAGTCATCCTGCTTCCTTAGTTTGTTGTTGTTCCCATGGGAGGGGTAGGATTTGCCAGGGGTCTCTTTCTGTAACCCTTCTGAAGTGCAATTTAGCCCAGATTTAATTTGCATCATCCAAGGAAGAAGTAGGACCTTCCCCAAAACTCAGACGCTCAGCAGTGACAACGTTGGAGAATGAGGGACCCCAGCAATGTAAAACATAGGAAAATGGAGAGGATTGGTGTAGAGAACAAGAGGATGGTGTGGGCTGCTGGAAGCAGGAGAGCTCTGGAGTGGGATCATGGATCACTGATCCTAATTCACAGCACTCATTTCAGTGGGATCTGAGGCTGGATCTGATTTCAATTCCAAAGAACTCAAAAAATTGCAAAGGAAAGGTCGTAATCTCAAACTGTTCTTCCTTTTTCCCTCTTCCAGTGGGAACCCATCCCGTATTTTAACAACAAAATCATCTGTGACTTGGTTGAGCAGAAGCACAAAGGAATAATCTCCATCCTGGTAAGAACAGCCCTTGTGCTAAAATAAAATGCAGGCCTGTGCCTTGCTCTGATGGTCCTTAATCACATTTCCCCCTCTAATTACGGGATGGGTCTGTGTTATCCAGAACATAAACAGAGATTCCTGTAACAAACACCCGGAGGATGAGGCAGAGGATCCGGTTTTGGGGGGAGTTAAAGGTGGGGGATGTTCTCCTTCCCCTGCAATGGAGCTTTGGGTTTGTGGTGTGGGACAAAGCTGTGCTAAATGTTATCCAGGAGGGAATGTGAGCTCAGAGCAGCTCTGATCCAGTGCCTGCTGTTCCAGGATGAGGAATGTTTGCGGCCTGGGGAAGCGACCGATTTGAGCTTCTTGGAAAAGCTGGAAGAGAAAGTAGGAGACCATGCCCACTTCGTGACGTATGCATTTACCCTCTGTCTCCTACCCCAGACCTTCCCACCCCACATCCGTGACAGGGCTGGGAGGGATCAGCCTCTGCCTTGTCCCAGAGGGAGTCAAACAGCCCATCCAGTGCCTGGTGTTGGAAAACCCCACTGGTGGATCCGGGGTGCTGGGAGGTGTGAGCGGGGCTCCGTCTCTTCACTGGTGTGATGCTGAGTTCTGAGTCTGTCGCTCCACACCAAAATTAGGGACTAAAATTAGTTTTTAGCCCAGGAAGGTTGAAAGACTTTGGCCTCCATGGACTCCAGGGAAAGCTGAAGATGTTATGACAAGGAGCCAAATGCCTGAGGCTGAGGGGGGGATATGTAAATATTTACACCCATCTTATTCTGTGTGAGCTTGGAGTACGAAGAGGAGAGAAAATTCTCCTGCTCCTCTCCCCCAGATGAGTGACATTTTGGTTCATACTCCATGTGGAGGGGGTTTGGATCCCGTTTTGGTGGCAGCTGAGCGCGTTGGCGCCGCGCTGTGCTGGCACTGCCCTGCAGAAGCTGCTGAAGGGCTGTGACAAGTCATCAACTGAGAGTCACAGTGCTGAGCTGTCACTGTTCCCGCAGCTCTGAACTCCACCACAGCCAAGAGGAAAATTTGTAGCCAACTTCCTTGTCACCACAATGCGCCTTAATGCTGTTCTGCCTGATTAAAAGCTTTAAATAGAAGTGCTGGAGCAACTTCCACGGGATCTGCTCTTGGAAGGAGCTTTGGTACATGAACGTGCTGTTGTGACACTCAGCTCTGCTGTTTGTGACTGCTTACAAAGCTGAAACTTCAACTGTGAAGTTGCTCTTTTTTTCTTGTTCGTTTTTTTCCCCCCCCCAAGAAATCCTTGCTTTCTAAAATATTTCTGCTATTCTCGAGCATTTAGATTCCTCCTTTGTGTTTGGGTTCTTGCTCTAGGGCAAAATATCTGAAATCCTTTCCCCCCAAGTTCACTTTGGGGTTGAGGCAGCTGGTGGTTTTTTTCCCCCCACATAAGCAGTAAAAATGTATTTAAATGGATGTTATGAGAAGAAATCTTAATATTTCTGGAATGGGTGATGGCAATGAGTAGATCCCAGGTATCCTGAGGAGTTCATGGGAGCTGCCTCCTGTTCCCTGCTGCCAGCAGGGAGAGATCATGGTTTGATCATGCGCCAAAACTCCACAGTCAGAGCCACATCAAAGGGATCAAACCCCACATTTCCAGCTGTCCCCCAGCTGCGACTGTCCCCAAGCTGAGGGAATCTCTTTGCTGCTCTTTCTCCTGGTGTTTTGTTGGATTTCCCCCCGGCAGGCGCAAGCTGGCGGATCAGAAAACGCGGAAATCGATCGACTGGGTGGATTTCCGCCTCCTCCACTACGCGGGAGAGGTCACCTACTGTGCTGTGGGTGAGTGACAAACGGCCAGGCTGGAGCTCCTGAGCTCCCAAACTGCTGGAGGTGATGATGACTTGATGGGAAGAGGAATTACAAATCACCTGCTCTCTGCAGGCACTGACCTGGAAGTCTTACATGTGGCTGCAGTGAGAATTTTAAGGATGTGAATGTTCCAATTTTCTTTTTTATTTTCTTTTGATTTAATTTTTTTCCCCAGGATTTCTGGAGAAGAATAACGATCTACTGTACAGAAACCTGAAGGAGGTAAGCACAAAAGAAGAGATGCTGTTCTCTTACATCACCTGCTTGGAGCAGATTTATTTATTCTCTGCAGCAAACAAAAAGATCCTTTTTTCTTTAGCACTGATCTTTAGGCACCTCTGTGTGTGTTCTCAGGGCTGTGCTGCTCCCAGGAGAAGCAGAAGGGCTGCTCAATAGGGTGATTTTATCTCCTCCTGTTTCAGGTGCTGTGCAATTCCAAGAACAGCATCATCAGGGATTGTTTCCTCCTGTCGGAGCTGGACAACAGGAGGAGACCAGAGACTGTGAGTTTGGTTTTTAGTCTTAACTCTGAAAATCAGCTCAGCTCCCCAGGTCTTGGTTTAACCACTGATCCCTTCCTCAGTCCTGATGGCCATAAACTAAAACAGAGGAAGTTCCACCTCAGCCTGAGGAAGAACTTTCCATGGAGGGTGGAACAGCTGCCCAGGGAGGGCCTGGCGTCATTCCAAACCCACCTGGACACGTTCCTGTGTCACCTGCTCTGGGTGACCCTGCCCTGGTAGGGGGTTGGACTGGGTGATCTCCAGAGGGCCCTTCCCACCCCAGCTGTGGTGGGGTTCTGGGGTTCCTGCACTTGGTGGATGTTTTTGCTGCCATCCACCCCTGAGAGCTCCCCGGCAGCGGAACTGTGGTGCTGCTGAGACAGCAGCCGGTGAAGTGACATCCCATGACACATCCCCAAGGAGCAGGGAGCTCTGAAGGGCTGCCTGGTGTGTCCAGCTGCGTGGCCAGGGCTCAAATGCTCCAGCTCAGCACTGACACAACTGACCACACTCCAAAAACTCCAGGCTACCAATGCACCATCAGCTTTTACTTCCAGGTTTAAGCTGGATGCAGGGGGTTGATGTCAATTCCTGCAGTGAAGAGTTCCAAAGCTCCTTTCGATGCTGTCTTAGGTTGCAACCCAGTTCAAAAACAGTCTGACAAGTCTGATCGAAATCCTGATGTCCAAGGAGCCCTCGTACATCCGCTGCATCAAACCCAATGAGAACAAGGAGCCTGGTAAGCCTGGGGCTGAACACTCGGCTGAGTCCAAGGAATAGGAAGAGGGATATGTTTGGAGCAGGGTGAAACATGTATATGTTGTGTATATGTGTTTATATTTCTATATGAATAGCTTGGTTAAGCTGGCAGCAAATTTATCCCTGTGGGTAATCAGGGATTTGGTTCCTTCCCGATTTCCCCCAAGACATGGGCACGTGGGGGAGCTTCCCCAGACAGAGCTGGCCAGTGAAGGTGTGCTCTTGCTCCAGGGAAGTTTGATGATTTCCTGATCCGACACCAGGTGAAGTACCTGGGGCTGATGGAGCACCTGCGGGTCAGACGGGCCGGCTTCGCGTACCGGCGCAAGTACGAGCTCTTCCTGCAAAGGTGAGGGAGCTGCTTCCCCTCTGCCCAGGTAATCCTGCCCTCCTGAGGGCTCCAGAGCAAGCAAAACTCGAGTTCCAAGTGATGGGAGTTGTCAGCAGACCCTCTTCAAAAATACCCTTTGCATGTTGTGTCTCGTCTGCGTCATTTTGATCTGCGCTGGCATCTTCAGCCTTGAATAAAGCAGGAGGAATTTGAGGGGGAGTCTCAGGAAGGGGTTCCTCAAACTTCAGGTCGTTTGTGTTGATGTCCTGCTGATCTTTCAGGTACAAATCTCTCTGTCCAGCTACCTGGCCACACTGGCATGGGCCAGCAGCAGAGGGTGTGGAGAGGCTCATCAAACACATTGGTTACAAGCCTGAGGAGTACAAATTAGGAAGGTAAATTCCTTGCCCTGGCTGCTCTCCTGCTCAGTGTTTGCTGTACTGGATCCTCTGCCCCGCCTGTGACAGGAGCAAGGAGAGAGATAAAACCCTCAGATGCACAAATTCCTCATTATTTTTACCTGTTTCCATGGGATGTTGAATCCAGCCTTGTTACTTCCATCGCTGGGTCAGGGCTCCAGCTTCTCCTGCTTCCCTGCGCAGCACGAGGCAGCTTAGGCTTGGGTGGCATTACAGCTCTCTGGGGGGCTCTGAGCCTGCTCAGGGCAGCTCAAAGGGTGGCTCACCATGGATAACCTGCTCCTGGTCTCTTTTTCAGGACCAAAATATTCATCCGTTTCCCAAAGACCCTGTTTGCCACGGAAGATGCCTTTGAGTACAGGAAGCACCTGCTGAGTAAGGTTCCACTTCCCTTGGTCTGGGATAGACTAAGCAGCAGAGCCTGGGGAACCTTGTTCCTGCCTCTGGGTTGGATGGGGCTTGGAGCAACCTGGGATGGTGGAAGGTGTCCCTGGCCATGGCAGGGTTGGGATGGGATGGGCTTTAAGGTCTCTCCCAAGCCTGGCCTGCAGAGCTCTCAGAATCCATGCAAAACTCAGTAAAGTTGCTCCAGGCTGGCGAGAAATCCCTGCTTGAGTGCTGGATATGTGGCTCCTTTAGAGCTCCTCAGTCCATGCCCAGATGCACCAAGTGCCTCTCCCTTGGGATTGGGATCCCTCCTGTCTCATCCTCCAGGTGTCTGTACCTGCTTGAAAAGCACAACTGAAGGGCGTGGTACCTCCAGGGGCCACTTCTGGTCCCGTGGGTGTTGTGGCCCCTGTGTTCCCTGTGCCATGGAGTGCAGGAACTCGGCTCCTCAACGCCCTGACCCTGCAGCTGCCAGTGATGTCTCTGCCTTCTTTCCAGTTTCAAGGCTCCAGGCCAAATATAAAGGATTCCTCGGGAAAAGAGCGTACCAGAAGAAGAGGAAAGCAGGTAGGAGCTCTGGAATGGGGGATTCCCTTAGGGCTGGGCTTTCCACAGGAGCTGTAGCCTAGGGGGGTCCCAAATCCGTGGTGCTGTGGGCAGCACTTGGGGCTGTCGGGATCAGAGGAGGTGGCAGCTGCACCAAAAGCACTCCCAGAGCATTTACAGAGGTTCCTTTCGTTCTGTTTGGAGCTTCAGCTGTGGCAGCAGCTCTGAGCAGCAGCAGCACCTCCTGTCACACACGGAGGGACATTCTGGGGTATCTGGTGGTTGATCATCAGCTGCTGGGAGTAAAAACCCCTCCTATCACAGCAGACTGATAAAAGTGCAGGCTCAAAGCCACTTTCTGGGCTGTGGGCAGGGACAACAGGAGGCGGAGCAGGGACAAGGCCTGGCCTTGATGCTGAGGTGGAACTGGATCCACTACGGAGAAGAAAACCTTCCAAACGTGCTGCTCCCACCAGCTGATTTTTAGAGCTGCAGAATAACCAGTTTTAGCTTCTGTGGGGTGAATGTGAAGGCCACAGGCCCAGGACTGATCCCCTCTTGCAGCAATCAAGCTGGAGGCCTGCTGGAGAGGAGCCCTGGCACGGAGGGCGGCCAAGAAGAGGACGTGGGCGGTGCAGACCATCAGGAAGTAACTGTCCCAACCATATTTCCCAGCCATGGAATCCTGGAATGGTTTGGGTTGGAAGGGATCTTAAAACCCATCCAATCCCACCCCCTGCTATGGGCAGGGACACCTTCCACTGTCCCAGGTTGCTCCAAGCCCTGTCCAACCTGGCCTTGGGCACTTCCAGGGATCCAGGGGCAGCCACAGCTTCTCTGGGCACCCTGTGGCATGGCCTCACCACCCTCACAGGGAAGAATTCCTTCCTAATTTTTCTCATGACACTCCATTCCCTTCATCTTCCCTCTCTACTCTCCTAAACCCAGCTCCTGAAGTGGAGCCGATTCCTTCAGAACCCCAAAGCACTGTGGTTTGCCCAACAGAACTCGGCAAAAACTGCAAAAATATTCAGAATATCCTAAAGCTTGAGATTTCCACTGCTGACCCCAGGTGACCGTGCACCTGAGCTAACATCAGTGATCCTTAGCCTGTTGTGTGTCATCCATCCCTCCCCTCATTCCCATGGATTTCTGAAGGTCAGGGGGTATTTTCTGTAGGTTCATAAACGGCTTCATCAATCGGAAGAAACCCCTTTGCCCGGAGAACAGGGACTTTGTGAGGCTCTCACAGTACTACTACCTGATGAAACTCCGAGACCACCTCCCAAAAAACGTCTTGGACAAGAGCTGGCTCCAGCCTCCCTCCATCCTGGAAGAGGTGAGGGTTTCTGGAGGCTTGGGGAGAGGTGGAGGTGGCTCCTCTTTGGTGGCCATGTGTGGGCACGTTCTAGGTGGGAGAAAATGATCTGCTGCTGGCTCATCCTCTGGAATCCTTTGGAAAAGCCCGGGATCTGCTGTGTTTGGGTGGGAGTGGGAGGAATGGCACAGTGGTTGGTGTTTCCAAGAGAAATGAGGAAGATCCATGTTGGTTTAAGCAGTAAAAAGGGAAAATGCACTGACAGGAAAGTGCACTCACCAGCCCTAACAAAGACAAAAGTAATCCCACAGTGTTTTAGGCTCGTGGCACAGATTTGCACAACTTCCCTACTTTATTTTTTCCTGTTTTTTTGAACTCAGACATCTGAGATGCTCCAGAAAATCTGCGTGAGGAACCTGGTGAGGAAATACTGCCGAGGGCTCACTGCGGAGAGGAAAGTGCAGGTAACCAACCCCTGGAATGTAAATGTGGGAGTTCAGGCAGTGTGATCTCTGCTCCCTGAGGATCACCTGGAACACAGGCACCACCTTCTGTCCCCACTGCTCCAATCAGTCCCTCAGGGATGAGAGCAAACTCCTGGAGCCAGGGATTTCCTCCAGTGTCCCTCATAATGCACAGAGCAGACACGTGGGGCTTAATTTATTAACAATTGGAAGAGATCCATAAATATGAAAAATCTGTCGGATTTTCCCTGCTGCCCCTTCACTTGGCATAACACAGGAATAACCCAAAGCTGCACAATTCCAAGATTCCATGAGTCAGGCGGGCAGTACATGAGTGGAAGGATGTTGTGGAGCGTTTCCATTATCCCTGCTGATGCTCCCAGTGGAGGAATTCCGAGGGTAAAGGCTGTTCCTTCTCCCATCAGCTGCAGCAGAAGGTGGTGACCAGCGAAGTTTTCAGCGGGAAGAAGGAGGGATACCTGGAGAGCCTCAGCCAGCCCTTCCTGGACACCCGCCTGAGTGAGTTCAGCACAGCCCTGCAGGCCTCAGCCACGTGCTCCTGGCTCAGGAAAGTCCTGCTTGACCAAACAGACTCTTTTCCAAGAGAAATTCCTTCGGAGGAATTGGAGTTGGAGTTCCTCCCTCTGTCACATCGAGTGACATGAATGCAGCAATGGATCTGGCAGGTTCTCAAACTGGAGGGACTGGGATCCCTCTGGGACAGAGAGCCACAAACCTGAGCAGAATTCCCTGGGGGCTGGGATGGATCAGGGTCTGAACCAACAGCAGACTCAAGAACAGGCAGGAACTCCTGGTGTGAATTCACTTGTCAGGCAGGAAAAGTCACCAAAATGGGTTTGGGAGCAGCTGGAGGTGACCACCCTCAGTTTGGAAGGGAGCATTCCAAGGGGAAAAGGACAATTGGGATGGAGACAGCTCAAGGAGCTCTCTGGTGTTTGCTGGGGCGTGGGGAGTGTCTGTGTGGGGCTGTGGCTCTGTCACCCACACCCAGCTTCTCTTTCTGGTTTGCTCCTCAGAGGAGAACGACCTAAACCCCAAAGTGCTGCAGCTCATCCGTGGGGAGAACATCAAGGTAAGGGAAGGACAGAACTCTTGGAATTACCTTCACTGGAGTCCTGGAGCTGCTTGCTCACACAGGGACTGATGAAGAGCAGTGATTCCATTTCCTTGCTTTTCAATTGCAGACAGGTCTGAAAATACACCTAACGAAAAGTTATTTAAGATTCCTTTTAATGAAAGCTTAAAGAGCACTCCTAGCCCTGTCCAGGCCCCATCATTCCCAGAATGGGATTCTGCCTCCTGAATTTCCCAGTGCAGGGAATCCAGACCCCTGTGAGCAGAGGATTGGCAGCAGCTGCTGTGGGCTGGGACCTGCAGCTCCACGGGCAGAGCTGCTCCTTGCTGAGCTGCTTCCAGTCAGGAAAATCCAACCCCCTGGAGCTTGAGCTTGCAGCAGTGGAAATGCTGATTCCAACTCGTTGTTTTCAGTATGTGACCCCCGTGATAAAATACGACAGGAACGGCTTCAAGGCGCGGGAGCGGCTCCTGGTGCTGACCCAGAGCTCGGCCTACGTGGTGGAGATGGCCAAGATCAAACAGAAAATCGAGTATTCCACACTGAAAGGTACCAGTGGGAGTCACTGTCCAAGGCTGGATGGGTCTGGGAGCAACCTGGACTAGTGGAAGGTGTCCCTGCCCATGGCAGGGGGTGGAATGGGATGATCCTTAACGTTCCTTCAAATCCCAACCATTCCATGACGATTCTGAGTTGTTGTGGGGCTTCCTGTCCTGCCAGGCATCCTTTAGGAAGGATGAAATTCTGGAACTTTGTCTTGCAAAGATATTTGAGTGACCTATCCCTCTTTTCGTGGGGGCTGGACAAAGCCTTGAGGGATGATTTTATGAGTGAGAGGACACAGTTCCTTGAAATGTTTAAATGCAGGAGGACATCACTTTGTATCGACATAGAGGGGAGAAAAAAATAACCCAAAACTTTCCTACCCTGGTTTGGGGGTATTTTTTAATCCTGGCGCTGTTGGAACTGCAGTTCAGGAGTAAAATGGATCCTTCTCCCTCTTCTGTTACCAAAACCAAGGCATCATGGAGAAGTTTGGAACAAACAGCTCATACAGGGGTTCAAATCAGCACTGTTGGAATTGTGCTATGGACAATGGGTGACATAAAGTGACCTCCAGCAGATATTTTGAAAATTCATGTTAATCAAAGTAGGAGCTTTGTGTGTTTCGCTCTAAGAATGGGAATATTCTTCACCCTTGGGAAGGACAGAGCCCTCCTTCAGGAATGTGACTTCCCCTGTAACCACGTGGGGCTGGAGCCGCTGCTCCTGTGGGCAGGAGCTGAGGGTGGTGTGGAGCTGGGTTTGGTAGGTTTCCCTCTCATTTTGGGTTTCTTCTGAAGGGATCTCCACCAGTAACCTGAGCGATGGGATCGTGGTCATTCATGTTCCTGAGGACAACAAGCAGAAGGTGGGAAATTGGGAAATATTGGAAATTGGGACATAGCTCCTGTGAGCTGCTGGTTAAAGTGAGGTCATGAGGCTGATGCTTCTGATACCATCCTTTAAATTCCTGGAATTACACAATTCCTGATGTTTAAGTGTGTAATCAGCCAGACCGTCACATTCTTGCTGTCTCAACATGAAAACTTTCCCTTGGAATCCCAGCCTGTCGGGGAGTGGTGGAGAGTGAGAATTTTCCCCCTGAGCCTCCTTTTCTCCAGGATGAGCCCCCCCAGTTCCCTCAGCCCCTCCTGGTGTGACTGATTCTCCATCCCCTTCTCTGGACATGCTCCTGCCTTTTATTAGAACCCATAAATCCTAAATAATCCCTGGAAAGGGTGTTCAAATTGGTCACTTGTGCCCAGCAGTCACTGCTCTGGCATTCCAAAGAGTTTCTCTGCATCAGCACATGCTGAGGTGATGCCAGGGGACTTTATCCCTCTTTTTTTTGTTCCCAGGGAGATGTGATCCTGCAGTGTGGGCACGTCTTTGAGACAGTGACCAAGCTCTGCATATTGGCCAACAAGCAAAGCCTCGTGAAAGTGGTGAAGGGAAGGTGAGGAAGGTGGGTGGGCACCACTGGGCAGGGTCTATTTTATGGAAAAACCTTTCAGGCCTGGATTAGGCCAAGACTGTTGACATCACCCCAAAGCTGGACAGGTCTGGTGCAGCAGCATCTCTGTTTTCATGACTTCCAGAGGCACAAAGGAGATGCCATGGGAAGCACTGAGAGAAAATAGATTAAAAATCATTCCAATTTTTTCCCAGGCTTTTCCCAGCCTGTTTCCATGGTGGTTGCACCTTGCTAGGGGTGCTGCTCTGCTCTGACAGCTGCCCGTGCCCCACCTGCCTAAACCCAATGTATTTCTGGCTGATTGTACTTTAAACCCACTTCTTTTTTTCCCAGTTTTCTGATGTGACCTGGGCGTGAGGTCGTGGCTTTAGTGGTTCCACAGGGGATCCCATTAGTCCCAGGAAAGCCAGCTGAGAAGCTGTGGGGTCACCTCAGGACAAATGCTCCTCTCCCAGAAGGATTGAGGAGGCCCCAGATGTGATTGCAAGATCCTCCCAGTCCCAGCCCCGAGCTCCTGGCAGGTGGATGCAGTCCATGTCTCCAGCCTCTCTGGGAATTGGAGCTGGCAGGTGAAACCTGCACTTCTGCTCCAGCTTTTCTGCCTGGCCTTTGCGTTTCAGCTCTAATTAGATTTGGTGTGCTCAGTGCTTTCCTCCAGGTCAGATCTGCTTAGCTTCCAGTGCTTAATTGCACCAGGAACACTCAAAAACCCGGGCTGGGCAGGCTTGTTCCATTCATCAACCCCTTGGGCTCGCTGGGATAATGCAATTGTTTAGGAAATTCACCTAAGCTGGAGGCTGTGATCTGCTCCTCTAACGAGATTTGCCCAGGGAACAGAAATAAAGGGGGTTTAGAGTAAAGCCTCTTGTGGGGAGAGCTCTCCAGGGGCATTCTGTGCTTCCAGCCTCCGGTTCCGCGTCGGCTCCGGGAAGGAGGGGACCATGGTGTTTGCTGTGGGGCCGGAGCCTCAGGTCTTCAAGGACAAAACTGGACAGCTGACAGTGGTAAGGCCTCCCCTGAGCACAGGGAGGCTCCTGGTGCTTCCTCCTTTGGATCTCCACCTGCAGAGAGCACAGCCCCCCTCTCCTGGGAGTCCGGGAGGGACTGAGTCCTGTCCCAAAGCAGGAAGCGACCGCCCCGTCAGTGTCACCTGCACGAGGTGATGCAGGACAGTGCTGGGAGCTGCAGCTCCAGGGATTGTGCAGGAATTGTCCCAGGGATGGGGCAGCAAGGCTGGCTCCCTGGTGGGCACTTAAGATAATTTAGCCTGACCCAAACTCAGCGTGCACCTGCAAAACGAGGCCTCAGGTGGTGTTTTCCACCTCTTGTTGCCCCCCCTCCACCAAGTTATGCCTGAAACGTGTTGGGGGATGAAGGGAACTCACTTCTTGTCCTCTGAGGAGCTGACAGCTCCAAGGAAGAATTCCAGGTGGAGTTCTCCATCCTGCAGATGAGATGGAGGGAATTGTCTCTGTGTACCAATTGGCAAATAGAAGCTCCACCACCTCCTCTTTTCCCAGGCACCTTGAGGATTCCTGATTTAACGGCTCCTTCCTCTTCTCCTCCCAGGTGTCAACCCCGAGAAAGTCTTGATGAGAACCAGTTTGGAGCCTGCAGGATGAGACCAGCCCTCACATCTCCCCTGGAATCTCTGATGCCACAGGGCTGCTGTGATTTGAGAGTTTGTTTGCATCTTTTAGGCTCTTTTTTTTAATCACTTAAAACTGTTCAGCTACAGATAAATAAAATCCCTGATGTTGCTGTAACATTCCCGGAAGGAGACGCTCGTTACACACTCACAGGGACATTTATCCCCAAAGTTCCAAGGTAAAATCTCCATCTCTGAGATGTCAGGAAGGATTAGGACAGAAGCCAAAAGGCTTCTCTAGCTGTACTTTGAGTCACTACTCAAGAGCACTGCAAAAATTGCAGATCAATGTTAACCCCAGGCTAAAAACACCTTTTCTCAGGGCAGACTGACCAGAGAGAATCCCAAAAGCTGGGGCCTCTCCCACAGGGAGGGCTGGGAGGTCAAACTGACATTAATTAGGATGGAGAATTGATACTTCATCCCAAAAGTTCCTCCAGCCCCACAGCCCACGAGGACATTGAGCTTCAAGCAAGTAATAAAGTAACTCGCATGTAAATATGAAATATCTTCTAATTTATTGTGTTATATTAAAAAAACCAAAAGTACATATTGCAAACATCAACCATACACTGAAATCCAGCTGAAGCTTGTTCTGTGCAGAAGTAGGGACAGGTGGGAATGATTGTACAGAACAGGGATTTGCTGTTGTCCATGACACAATTCCATTAAGACTGAAGGGTTCTACCTAAGCTTTGCTCTAAGGTAGGGTGGGAGCCTGGAGCCTTGCCCAGGTGCTGGGGCTCAGGGGATCCAGCCCTGCCCTGTGGAAGTGCAGGAGCAGCTGCTTTGGTGCTGCAGGGACAGAGGTGGGAAGGGGTCACCAGGGCAGGTTCCTGTCACCCCCTGTGCAGCCCCACCCGTGTCAGGAGCTGGGAGGGGACAAAATCCCTTTCCCAGGGGGACTTTCCTCATGTCCCCTGGGCTGTGCTGTCACTGCTGGTGCTGGAGAATGGAAGCAGCCAGCTCTGCCCTCCCTGGGAGGCAGGGAAGGATAATCTGAAGAGCTGCTTTGTGCCCAGGACACCTGCCCTGAGCCCCAGCTGCACCTGAGAGCTCAGAGCAAAACCACTTAGAGTAACGAGGCTCAGAACTGAGAGCATTTGTGCAAGGGCATGACCAGGGTGTGCCCAGAGCAAGGACAGGGGCAGCAGCTGCAGGACAGTCCCCAGGCCAGCACAGCTTGGCTGCACCACCCCAGCACCCAGAGGGTGAGCTCAGGAGTGAGTTAAGGCAGGGTCTGCCCACAAATGCAGTAACAAAACCGAAATTGAAACTTTAACTCTCCTGGAGTGACTCTGCTAAACCAACAGCTCTACAAAGCACTGTACAAAGATTAAAAACAGCCCTCCCCTGGTTTTTAAGAACTTAGTTTGCATAACCTGAAAGGGAAAAGCCTGAAGCCAGTTAAGGATCTATTTACAGAGAAGTTAATCACGGAGCTGTGACCTGTCAGGTGCTTAGTACTGCTGTCACCTCCTGGGGCTGAAGCTGCTCTGCCCCACAGGACTGGATTTGGCCTGGGGTCTCCAGGTAGGTCAGGGATGAGCTGCCCTGATCCTGCTGGGGAGCAGCTCCCAGCAGGAGTGAGCAGGGTTTGCTGCAGGACTGGTGCTGGTCCCTGTCTGTTCACCCTGTGCTGAGACACTGCCTCCACCCCCACGGGCAGCAGGGCTGTCACAGATGCTGAGATGCCCAGTAACAGCCCAGTAAATCACCAGTGAGTGTCAAAGTCCACAGTGCTGGAGAAACAGCGACCCAGGACTTCCCTGCCTCGCTCTCAGCTTATCCCAGCCCCGAGGGAGAGCAGAGGGGCACTGGCTCCTTCCCCTCTGCACTGCTCCAGCCCCAGAGGGTGCTACAAACAGGGGTAAGAACAACTCAGACTGGAAGACCTGAGGTGTCAGGACAGAGCTGAAGCTGCTGAAGCTGCTGAACCCCAGGGAGGCTGTGGAGCTCTCAGGGAACAATCAGCAGCTGCAGGAGAAAGAGGAGAGGGGACAGGTACAAGCCTCCCACCTGCCCCAGCCACCAGCTGCCTGCAACGTAGAGAAGTCTTTGGTTACTAGAAAGATGGCCTCAGATTAACTTTGAAATCTTTGAGCTTTACTTGATGATCCAAAACTGTACAGCCACTTCTTGGTGTGTTTCAGCCTCTACTAACGAGCTCTGTGGAACAGAAGAACGTGGCTGGTGCTGCTGCAGCACCTTTGGTTTCTACACTTTACACTGCCCTCAGGCAGGAGCAGGGATCCTTGGAGCAGGAACAGGGAGCTGCTGCTCCAGAGGAGCCTGGCTGTTAAACCCAGTGTGAAATATTGCAGAGAAAGGGTCAAAAGAAACTCTAGCCCAGGGCAGAGTGCTCCGGTGTCACCCACGGGTGCTGCTGCAGTGCCAGTTTAACACCTCCTACCTTGGGTTTCTGTCCCTCCCAGGACTGGTGGCCTGAACTGTCACAGCTGTGGCTCTGCTGCCAGCCCTGTGCAATGACACCCACCTCCCACCACGGCTGTCACTCGACCCCACGACAGGCAACAGGAGACGAGGAGGTAGATTAAATGTTCATGGACAAGAGAAAAGCACTCGTAGGAAACCACAGTGCAGTGGCCTTCTCCGTGCTCTGCCCTTCCACACACAGCTGCCATGGCTGGGAAGGCTTGGAATACCCTCAGGATAAAGTCAAACAGAGAATATCTGCCTCTGGGTCACTGCCTGCTTCTCCTTCCCCTCGCTCAGAGCAAGGCAACGCTCCTGGATCAGTTCCAGAAGGGAACCAGGGCTGCTGCCTCCCACCAACATGCCCCAGCACAGGGGGATTGAACCTGCTGTGACTCCTGTGACCTGGAAACCAACCCCCAGCTGAGATCCAGGCTCAGGCAGAAGCTCTAAGCACTGACCAGTACCAACACGACTCCCAGGGAAAGTAACCGTGGACAATTTGCTCCTGATCCTCCTCCTTTGGGAGGAATTTTAACCTTGAACCGTAGGGATGAAGCAGGAATGGGTGTCCCCAGCTCAATGCTGCAGAAGCTCCACTGAACTCCTGGAGGAGCAGCCCCTGAGAGCCGTGGGGAGCCCAAGGGAGCAGCCCCTGCTCCCTCCCACTGCTCTGAGGGGTCCCTCTGCCCCCAGCACTCCAGGAATCTCATCATCCCGTGCCATTTGTCCTTTGAGGAGTCACCCAAGGCACTCCCAGGAGCCAGGGAGCTGTGCAGCAGCCCTGGGTTCAGATTTCCTTTCCCCCCAGCCCGGGAGGGTCAGGGAGTGCCTGGAGGGAAGGAGGGTGGCTGGCTGAGCTTTTGTTTGTTGTTTTGGTTTTAAAGTGCAGGATCATTACCAAAGCCACAGGAAGCCAGTCCTCCTCCTCTCCAGCACAAAACAGCAACGACAAGAGTGCTAAAAATTCCGGGCATTTCTCCAGCTGCTCAACAGGCCCTTCCAGGCTGCCCAGTGACCTCGCCCTACAACTACCGCGTTTAAATACCCCAAATAACCTAGAGTTTGTTACAAATCACAATGTACACACTGTGCTGGACAGGAGCTGCACTGCCTGGTCCTGCTGCAGGGCAGCCCCTTCCCCAGAGCCTCAGGGGTCCCCCGGGCTCACTGGTGCAGGTGGGCCCTGTCATCGGGGCGCTTGATGTGGATCCTCCGCACGCGCTCGATGCGCTCCCGCTCCTCGTCCTCCTCCAGGTGGTGGGAGCGCCCCGCAGCCCCTCCCGTGGCCTCCAGGAGGGCATTGTCCGGCCCCCTGCCGTCCTGGGATTCGTACAGCAGGATGTTCAGGGTCTCCTCGTAAATCCGGGCTTCTGGGAACTCCACCTGGCAGGCAGGGAGGAGAAGGTCCCTCAGGTTACCTCAGTTTGGGTTCCTGATAGCTGCTGTTACAACTTCTTCATTGCACCCCAGCCACAGAAATCCTTCCAGGCACAACCCTTTCTATTCCATTATTTGCTTCCAGCTTTTGAGTCCAGCAGGCAGTTGGGTTTTTACCAGAACCAGGCAGATCTCTCCTGGGAAAGGGAAGAATCCAGGGAAAGGGTGCTATTGCTGGATCCCTCCTTACACTGGGCTGTAGAACCAGGGAATGGTTTGGGTTGGGAGAGACCTTAAAGATCACTTAGTTCCAGTCCTAGACCATCTACTTGCAACCCCCAAACCCAAAAGTGGTTAAATGCACAGGTTTGTCTAAAGATGGAGCTGGGCTGAAGATTATGGAATGTCACAGTGCATTATGGAATATCAGAGTGCTTTATCCCATTTATGGAATATCCCAACTGCCCAGTGCCACCTGCCCTGAGCAGGCAGCCCCTGCTCTACCCCCGGGATGAGCTCCAGGTGCTGCCCCAGCCTCAATGCATCGATTACCCTGAACAATGACAAAGTGCCAGCCTGCCCAGCTGCCAGGCTGGAGCATTCCCAGTTTTCCTGTACCTTGGTTTGCTTCTTCTCAGTGGCGTAAACGATGGAGGTGCAGCAGACCTCGGCCAGCTTGCGGCCCTGCCCGTAGAAGGACCAGCAGCAGATCTCATCCCCGATGACGTCCTTGATGAACAGCACCCTCCCGTTGAACCTCAGGGACAGCTTGTCAAAGAGCTCAATGTTCTTCAGCATGTTGTCATCGGAGTTGCTGTGGGATGGAGGCAGCAGCAGGAATTTACAGTGGCAGCAGGGAGCACTGAGAGCCCTGAACACCCAGACTGCTGTGTCACGGAATCCCAGGATGGTTTGGGTTGGAGGGACCTCAAAGCCCATCCAGTGCCACCCCATGCCATGGGCAAGGACACCTTCCACTAGTCCAGACTGCTCCCAGTCCCATCCAACATGAGCTTGGACACTTCCAGGGATGGGGCAAACCCAAGAAATTAATTCTTATTATTTCACTACTATAGGCAGGAAACCTGAAGCAGCAGCAATACAACAACAGCCCCATGAACAACAGTCCAAGGCCATTTCCAGCCAGGTGCAAAATCCCATCAGCCAAATCAAACCAAATTCCAGAGCTCAGCACCAGCTGGATGGACACTGTTATGGCATGGAACTTACAAGGGAATAAGGAAAGGGGACAAGGCCCCAACTGATGATTTCATCACTCACTGAGCTCCCTGTGTTCAACTACCACACTGCAATCCAGAGGAATGCAGACAGCCCTTGGCCAGGAGCCTCTGCCAGCTGCACCTACGGATTAGAGGAACTCCTCTGGCACAGAAATAGCACAGGCTCAGCCTTCCATTGGTGGTAGCAGACTCACTTCTGACTCGAGTTTGAAACTAATTGGGAAAAAATGGAGTGCCTGCCAACACCAATCTGTCATTGGGTGTGAGGGAAGGAAAAGAAAACTCTTGTCCTGGATTTTAGTCTAGGGAAAACTTCCAACAATTCCAGCTGAAGTCATTTACCTGGTGTAGGAATATTTGTTGTTGCTTCTGTTGTAGAGCAGCTTCACTGCTGGCTGTAAGAAACAAAGCACAGATTAGTTCCAGGGAGCACAGCCAGAGCTGGGACCTCGGCTCAGCCCAAGGCCCCACAGAGAAGCTGCAATGACAAATTCCCAGTGGGATTTCAGTGGTGTTACTGCTGTTGCTGCGTACCTGGGATGCACAGGTTGGCAATGGGGCTGCAATCCCTCCTGACCCCTTCTGAGACTGGATCCTCATCTATTCTTATCTTCCCTCTGCCTTATCAGCACCCCCCAGGGACATCTTCCACCATCCCAGGTTGCTCCAAGTCCCATCCAGACTGGCCTTGGACACTTCCAGGGATCCAGGGGCAGCCACAGCTTCTCTGGCAACTTGTGCCAGGGCCTCACCACCTTCACAGGGAAGAACTTTTTCCTAATATCCCATCTAACCCTGCCCTCCTTCAGCTCAAAGGCATCACCCCTTATCCCGTCACTCCATCCCTTCTCCAGCTCCCTTGGAGCCCCTTTAGGCACTGGAAGGAGCTCTGGGGTCATCCCAAAGCCTTCTCCTCTCCAGGCTGGACACCCCCAGCTCTCCCCACAGCACATCCCAGTCTCTCTCACCTTGTTGGAGGTTGCAATCAGCTTCTGCTCCTCCTTGGAGGAGGTGATCACCGGGACCTTGCAGAAAGGCTCGTAGGCATCTTTGTTCTGTGGGAGCAAGAACCAAACAGCAGCTGAGTGACAACAGATCCCAGGGCACACCCACAACTCCTGGGAATGATCTGTGCTCAGGGATCAGTGTCCAGTCTGTCCCAGTGGTGGTTTCTGGGCCGTGGCTGGCCAGGCACCATTCTTCTGGAAGCACTGAGATGTCCATTCCTGCCCTCCACCACTGAAAGCCCTGTGCCCAGTGAAACAGCAGGATCTGGAAGGGGCTTCTCTCAGACAGGACACCACTGACAGGGGCAGCAAACCCAAGAAGGGAACCTCAGAGCATAACAAAGACCACAAGGGACTCTCAGCAACCCTGAGAAGAAGCTGCTTTTCCTGGACGTGACCAGACTCCAGCAGACGGCAACACCAGCTATCCCAATTTCCATCCCAGCCTCCAAAACACCACGAAGCGAAGACCGGGAGCAGATCCTGCTCTGCCCAGGTGACACTGCCCACCCCCAGCAGCCCCTGGTGGTCCCTGAGCCCCGTGCCCACCTGCAGGGCTGCCTGGCACTCATCCACCAGCCCTTGCACCAGGTAGTACTTGGCCTCAGCCAGCAGCTCCTCGATCTCGCGGCGGCTCTCCGGGAGCGGCACGGCCCCGTCCCGCAGGTAGTTCAGGATGGTCCCAAAGTGCTTCCCACAGCGGTCGATCAGGATCCAGCCTGGGGACACAGCAAGGCCACGGTGAGGGCAAGCTGAGAGGGACGTGGCAAAAGGCCTTGGCAGAGCAAACTGCTGGGAGGACACGATGGAACTGGGAATGGGAGGATGGAATGGGGAATGCGAGGATGGAACTGGGAGCGTGAGGATGGAATGGGGAATGCGAGGATGGAACTGGGAGCGTGAGGATGGAATGGGGAATGCGAGGATGGAACTGGGAGCATGAGGATGGAAGTGGGAGCGTGAGCATGGAACTGGGAATGTGAGGATGGAACTGGGAATGTGAGCGGAGGGTGCGGCACAGGCCCGGCCCTGCAGCTCAGGACCATGGTAGGAAGAAAACCATGGAATGGTTTGGGTTGGAAGGGAAATTAAAGCTCATCCAGTTCCACCCTGCCATGGGCAGGGACACCTTCCACTATCCCAGCTTGCTCCAAGCCCTGTCCAACCTGGCCTGGGACACTTCCAAGGATCCAGGGGCAGCCACAGCTTCTCTGGGCACCCCGTGCCAGGGCCTCCCCACCCTCACAGGGAAGAATTCCTTCCCAATATCCCACTTAACCCTGCTCTCTGGCAGTGGGCAGCCATTCCCCCTTGTCCTGGCACTCCAGGCTTGTCCAAAATCCTTCTCCATCTCTCCTGGAGTCACTCTAGGCACTGGAAAGTGCTCCAGGGTCTCCATGGAGCCTTCTCTTCTCCAGAGAAGAAAAGAGCTACAACCAAAGCTGTGGGAGCAGGATCCACATTTCACCTCTGGCTGCTGGAATCAGGCTGGACCCTGGAAAAGTCAGGCAGTGCCGAGGCTGGAGTTTCCCTGAGTAAACAGATGGCCACTCTCACAGGCTGAGGCTCAGGAATGCAGCTTGTGGGGAAGGAGTCATATTTTGGACAAATAAGGAAAGTAGGTTAAAGCAGCCCCTGTGTGTCTGCATGAATGGAATTACGAGGCAAGTCTGAACATTTGGTTCAATCTGCAGAGGGAACAGGGCCCTTTCTGAGGGAACAGGAGACACTCTGCAGCAGTTCACTCCAGGCCTCCCAGCTCCCTCATTCCTGCTGTCCACAGACAGCACAATGCGTGCTCCAAGTGGGATTTTACAGGCTAGAACAACAAACTGGAGACAGAAATCATGGAACAAAGGAGTGATCCAGGCTAATGGCTAATCCAGCTAGAGCAGAAAAAAGCCCATTTGGCAATGCAGAGCATGGAAAGCACGAAATCCCATTTAGCTGGGAGATTTAGTGGAAGGTGTCTCTGCCCATGGCAGGGGGTGGAACAAGGTGAGCTTCAAAGTCCCTTCCAACCCCAACCATCCTGGGATTCTGTGATAATGAGGGAGCACCAGCCATGGTAATAAACCAGGACATCCATATTCCACAAATGCAGCTCACTGGAGCACACAGGGAGGTGAAGGGCCAGCTGAGAGCAGAATTTCCATCCCCAAGCTCCTCTGTGATTCCTCGTAGGCTGCAACTTCGTGTTTACAGATGATGAAACTGAAGCAGAATTGCTCATTTCCATGTGGGGATGAGAAAACACTTCCAGTAGTGTTGCAAAATCTGAGTGACCACTAAAAGAGCTTTAAAAACCCTCCTGTTTCCCCCAAAGAGCCCAAAGGAGATGAGTCACAGGGAAGTGACCCCGCTGCCACTCGGCCACAGCAGAGCCAACAAGTGGGCTGAAGGCTTTCAGAGTTATTTTTTAATTGTGGTGTTCCAAAAACATCCTGTGATCCATTTGGGAAGGGACACAGAATCCACGAGCTGTGTGTAACAGAGAATCATGGAATGGTTTGGGTTGGAAGGGAACTTAAGGTTTATCCAGTTCCAAGCCCCTGCCATAGGCAGGGACACCTTCCACTATCCCAGGTTGCTCCAAGCCCTGTCCAGCCTGGCCTTGGACACTTCCAGGGATCCAGGGGCAGCCACAGCTTCTCTGGGAATCCCATCCCAGCCCCTCACCACCCTCACTGGGTGGGATTTCTTCCCAATATCCCATCTAACCCTGCCCCCTGGCAGTTTGAAGCCATTCCCTCTTGTCCCGTCACTCCAGGCCCTTGCAAACAGTCCTCTCCCATCTTTCTGTCAGCTCCTTCCGGCCCTGGAAGCCACACTTAGGCCACCCCAGAGCTTTCCCTTCTCCAGCTGAACAATCCCAACTCTCCCAGTCTTTCCTCCCAGCAGAGCAGCTCCATCCCTCTGATCCCCCTGGTTCCTCCTCTGGACTCTCTCCAGCAGCTCCAGGTGCTCCCTGTGCTGGAGCAGCTCTGCAGGTGGGGTCTCACCTGGGCAGAGGGGCAGAACCCCCCTCCCCTCACTGCCTTTGCCCAAGGACACATCAGACCTTTAGGAAATGATTCTTTGTCTTACAGGAATTCTCAAGGACAGGATCCAAACACTCCAGCTAAAGCCAGACAACATTTTCCAACCAAGCCCTGACAGGTGAAACAGGAGCCTGACACTGGACACTGCCTGAGGCTCCACTCTCTTATCAGCAGCTGCAGCAGAAACAGCTTCCCCATCAACTGGTGACAGCAGCAGGGAGTCAGGGAAAAAAAGAGAATTGGAAACAGGTGGATGCACCTGGAAAACTCACATCCTTCTCCCTGCTCATTACCACCCAAAGGAAACCTTCCAAACATACCCATTTTCTACAGTTCATCAATAATTTCTGAGCTGAAAACAATCATCTGCCACCCACAGCCAGAGCAGCCCAGACTTTTCTCCTCCAGCTCAAAGAGCAGCAGGTTGGAATTGCTCAGCTGGGAGCTGGGGCTGGGATCTGAGTCCCAGACACAGAGCAGGACCCCGTGTGCCACATTCCAGACTGGTCAAACCCGACTCCTTCCAGTTGCTCCCCAAGCCTGGCTTCTTTTCCTAAGAAACATTCCGTTTGGTGCCAGGTTTTGGGTGTGACCAATGAGGAGGATTTTGAAGAATTCCAGATAAAAAGTGTTTCCTTTAGCAGCCCCAGTGCTATTGTCCCAGTTTCCAGGCAAGGGGAGATAAAGCAGGAGCTGCTGCCATGGGAGTGTCTGTGTTACAACACACAGGAAGTATCAAATTCCTATTAAAACACAAACTGGTTCCATGGAACAATCCCACACAGACACTGTGGGAGCCACAGCAAAATCAACTTGTGATGTTATGTTCCAAATGTGATATTTCAGCGGGAGAAATTCCAGTTATCCTCAGATTTGGGGTGCAAACAGCACCTGGCACTTCCAGGGCCTCTGAGCCCTGGGGATGGGATGTACCCAGCCCTCCTGTGCCTGCCCAGGACACTGGGATCACACCAGGGTGGACTTCCAGAATGAATTTGGAATTTCTGATCCGTTTCCAACCACGGGAAGTCTGGAATTATCAAATTTACTGAAGCAGCTTTAGGGAGGGACAGGAAGATCTTGGTGCAGTTACCTCAAGTTTAGCAAAGGGAGAGGGTTCACAACATTTCCACCCCTCCAGTGTTCCCCGTCAAGATGTTGATTCCCATTTGACAGATTTTTTTCCAAATTTTGACCCAGTGTTGATTCCCATTTGACAGATTTTTTTCCAAATTTTGACCCAGTGTTGATTCCCATTTGACAGATTGTTTTCCAAATTTTGACCCAGTGTTGATTCCCATTTGACAGATTTTTTTCCCAGTTTTGACCCAGTGTTGATTCCCATTTGACAGATTTTTTTCCAAATTTTGACCCAGTGTTGATTCCCATTTGACAGATTTTTTTCCAAATTTTGACCCAGTGTTGATTCCCATTTGACAGATTTTTTTCCAAATTTTGACCCAGTGTTGATTCCCATTTGACAGATTTTTTTCCAAATTTTGACCCAGTGTTGATTCCCATTTGACAGATTTTTTTCCAAATTTTGACCCAGTGTTGATTCCCATTTGACAGATTTTTTTCCAAATTTTGACCCAGTGTTGATTCCCATTTGACAGATTTTTTTCCAAATTTTGACCCAGTGTTGATTCCCATTTGACAGATTTTTTTCCAAATTTTGACCCAGTGTTGATTCCCATTTGACAGATTTTTTTCCAAATTTTGACCCAGTGTTGATTCCCATTTGACAGATTTTTTTCCAAATTTTGACCCAGTGTTGATTCCCATTTGACAGATTGTTTTCCAAATTTTGACCCAGTGTTGATTCCCATTTGACAGATTTTTTTCCCAGTTTTGACCCAGTGTTGATTCCCATCTGACAAATTTTTTTCCCAATTTTGACCCAGTGTTGATTCCCATTTGACAGATTTTTCCCAAATTTGACCCACAGACTGATTTTTCATCCACAGTCTGTACCCAGGTTAAGTATCCCAGAGCCCCTTTGATCCAGAGCCCCAAAGCACAGCACCCACATTGCTGCTTTATCCTGGCCTGGGATAACACCTGGAACAACACAGCTTTGTTTTCCCCAGCTTAAATATAAGGACTTTTGGCTAAAGCAGGAATATTCAGCTAATCAGGCTGTATTTTTACATTTTTTTCCTTCAAATCCACTTCCTCTTATCTCAAGAAAGTTTATCTCAAGAGCCCTATAAACCTCTAAAGAGACTATTTTAAAGCACTCAAAACTCAGTCCAACCCACCTCATCCTGTACTATATTTCCTCTATTTTCAGCAAATTCAAACAAAATTTTCAAATAATAATTAGCTAATCCCAGGAGAGGTGTTTGAACCCCCAGACTCAGCTTTACAGAAGCTGTTAAAGACAAAGGTCCTTAAATATTGTTATGGGTAAAACACCAGAGTGAGAATAAAGCTGAGCTTCCAATGAAACTCTGGCACAGTCACAATGTGGGAACATGGAGATAAAATTCCAAATTTTCTGAAAATTCTGCAACTGGTTCTGTTTCAGCTGTCAACAGTCCCACAAGGAAATTGTTTAACTTAAAAAAAATCAGCTTTTAGCTCATAAATACCCATGCTCAGAGCATGTTTTAGATTTGGGAAGCAGCAGGATGCACTAATGAGAACTTGGCAAATGCAAAGCCAATTAGCCACAAAATAAAGAATTTTGACTGCTTAGACCCAAAAAGACCAAGAACACCATAACTGTGCATGCTCTGAAGGCAAAGTTGAGAAGTTCAGATGCAAGGAAGACCTTGAGCCTTCATCAAAGAAAACCCCTGAGACCACCTAAATTGGGCAAGCACAGTGCAAAAGAACTATTTTTAACCAGGATAAACGTAATAATAACAACAACATAATCTTAAAAACCAAAAAATAACATAACATTATGTAAGTTATTTCTGGCGTGTATATAATGATGTTATAATGACATAACAAAACTCCTGTCGACATAAACCCCAACACTTGACAAAGGTGGGTGAATCAGGAGGAGAGATCCCCCTCCCTCGCAGCGCTGCCATGGACAAACACCCGCTCTGCAGGCACCAGCCTGCCGAGTTTTATTCCCAGCCCGTCTTTCCCGGCATCCATCCTCACCTTCGCTGTCCGTGAGCACTTCCATGCGCCCGCTGAACATGGCCTTGAGCATGGTGTCCTGCTTGGTCAGGGTCTGCATGGTGGTGTAGTACAGGGCCCCTCCCACGTTCAGCTTCACGTACTTGGAGCTGGGGCTGCTGCCCTTGAAGGACGTCGTGCGCGTCGCGGCCGCCGGCACTGCTGAGCTCACCACGCTCTCTCCCGACATCTCTTCCTGCAAGGGAAGGGGTTCCCAGCTCAAGGGAGGAGCTCCCAGCTCAAGGAAGGGGTTCTCCATTCAAGAGAGCAATTCCCAGCTCAAGGAAGGGGTTCCCAGCTCAAGGAAGGGGTTCTCCATTCAAGAGAGCAATTCCCAGCTCAAGGAAGGGGTTCTCCATTCAAGAGAGCAATTCCCAGCTCAAGAGAGGAGCTCCCAGCTCCAGGAAGGAGTTCTCCGTTCAAGAGAGGAGCTCCCAGCTCAAGAGAGGGGCTCCCAGCTCAAGAGAGGGGCTCCCAGCTCAAGAGAGCAATTCCCAGCTCAAGAGAGCAATTCCCAGCTCAAGAAAGCAGTTCCCACCCTGGCACTGTGACACCCGACCCCTCCCCGTGTTGGTGTTTCACACCTCGGCTCCTCCCGGGGCTCTCTGTGAAGTTCTCAAGTGTTTTAAACTTTCACTGTCGGGAACTGAAGGACTCAGACTCAGCCCCATTTTTTTTTCAGCGGGGAAAAGCCCTGGGAATGCTGAGCCGGGTTTTGCACTGCAAAGCCACCACTTTCCCACAACAACTGCTTTCATTTCTTACACAACTCCCACAGCTTAAGCTCTTACTCCATCAATAATCTGGCAGGGAATTGGGCAATTCCCAGCACACACAACTGGAGCAGAAGATTCCTGTGAGTCCAAATGCAGAAACCAATGGATTCCCAAACGCTAAAATGCTGAGTATCCACAGATTTTCAAACCTTGGAGCACGCACGAGCTTCCCCCACTCTTCCCTGCCCTCCCACACTGCTCAGAGCACCTAAATCCACTCGGACAGAGCTTCCAGCCACATTCCCTGTCACTTCCAGCCACATTCCCTGTCACCGAGAGTGGCTCAGCACCACAAATACCCCCAGAGCCGCCACATCCTTAATCACTGGGAGCCTCCGTGGTTCTGTATTCCCTCAGAGTGGGACAGGCTGGGATAATTAATTCCCTCCATCCCTGCTCCTCCAGCTCCCACGGTCCCGGGATGAGCTGAACTGAAAGATTTTTGCTCCACTGCCATGAAACTCCCAACGGAGCCGGAGTCGTGCGGCACAGGGGAGGGGGCAGAGGGGCAGGGACGGCCCGGGAGCTCTTCGGGATGCACAGGCAGCAACCTCAGCTCACGTTCCAGCTCCCTCCGGCACCTGAACAGCCCGGCCTGGGCACGAATGGGCCCCGGGTTCCAGAGGAGATCGATTCTGCACTGCAGAGCGACCCCGCACCCCAAATCCCAGCCCTGCCCTCCCCAAACCACCGGCCCCAGGCCGAGGGGCACGCTGGGGACCGGACACGAGCAAACCGGACCGTGGCCACCGCGACTCCCGGGGGCCAGACATCCTCCGGGACCCCTCTCTGAGCGCCCCAACCTCGGGGCTGCACCGCGCCCCTGGGGACTGACACTCCCCAACACCCGCACCGCTCCCGGGGCCGGACCCCCGACTCCTCAGCCCAGCCCGTCCCCAGGACAGCGGCCCCCGCGCACACTCCCCGG
>VZTJ01001441.1:372215-426626 GCA_013397795.1 Orthonyx spaldingii
TGTTGAGAGGGCAAGGGAATGTGATTTTAGCTCTGGAGTTTTGTAGGAAATAGATGGAGAAAAGGCAGACAGGTAGTGTGAGGAAATGAGACTCCTAAAGCTTAAACAAGACGGTGTGGAATGCTGCCAGAATGATGGGTTTGTGTGGAAGGACAAGGACTTTGTGCCAGGAGGGCTTGGGCAGTGACAGACCTTGGTGTGGGGGGTCGGGGTGGGGCTGTGGTGCTGTGGGAGTGACACCAGTGCTTTAACCCAAAGGTGAGACCCTGAGACCTGCCATGAACCACATCTGTGCCAACATCATGGGCCACCTGAACCAGAAGGGCTTCTACTCCGTGCTGCAGGTCAGTCTGAGCTGCCACAGGCCTGGCTTCACCCAGACCAGCCCCAGCCCTGCCTGTGCCCCTCTCCTGAGGAGCTCTTTGGGTCTGTGCTGGGGCCTCAGGGAGGAGCTGCTGGTGATTTGTGCATGGTTGTGTTCTTCTCAAGCAAGGTCAAGTTTCTCAAGAAAAGCAGAGTGTCCCCACCTGAGACCAAACCCACCCTTCCACTTCTGCCACTGCTGCTGAACCTAAATCATGCTTAATCACCTCATCATGAGGTGGACAGGGACAAATCCTCAATAATTTCCCCAAACTTTGCAGCTGCCCCATTGTGTGGGTTTGGTTTGTTTGCTGCTCTGCTGGGGAAAGGAACTGATGTAATGAATCTTTTAACCAAGAATTACATTACCAAGCTCTGAGCCTTGCCTGTTAATTTTTAAAGCCTGTGAGTGCAAGTTCTAGGGAAAGAAGTCCTGCAGAGTGTCTGATTTCATTGCAGTTTCTCTCTTCTGCCATTATTAACCTGAAGCCCTTCTAGTTCTGCCAAATAACTTGTAAGAACTGGATTTAAGGCTGCTCTGATGATCTTTTTCTCTGCATTAAATAAACTTAATGTCTTTCAGGAGTAATAGTGGGGGTTTTTTTCTGAGTACTACAGGGTTTTTACATTTTGATGTCTTTTTTCATCCCAGATTTTGCTAACTAATGGCTTGGCAAGATCCAGACCTTCCCTGTCCAAAGGCTCCTTAACTGCCATCTTCTCCCTGGCCTTGCGGTGAGTCAGCTGGAGCTGCTTGGGGGGATTTGCAGCCAAACTTGTCCTTTTTTGGTAGTTTTTTTTTAAAGATTTGTCATTCTTTCAGTGGTTTTGTGCCATTGAGAATATCACCCTGATGGAAGAAGCTGCTTTAGGCAAACAGCTCACTTTGCTGTCACCCTTCTTCAGATCAGAGCGGCTTTAAGTCAGGAATTAGTGTGAGCCTAAACTTGAGGGTGCAGTTCAGTTCAGGGTGAGCTTGCTCTGAGAACAGAAGTGTGAGGGAATGATCTTTTCCCTGGGATGCTTCAAAACCAGGTTGGAAAGGGCTTGGAGCAACCTGGGCTAGTGGGAGGTGTCCCTGCCCATGGCAGGGGGTGGGATGGGCTGAGCTTTAAGTTCCCTTCCAACCCAGCCCATTCCATGTGTCTGTGGTTCCTGCTGAGGGAATTCCCAGGATCCAGCTCTGGATGGCTCAGTTGGAGGCTGTGTTGCTTTCCCAGGCTGGGTTGAGCTCTGAAGTGTTCCCCTCTCTCCCCATAGCCCTGTGGTTGCTGCACAGTTCTCAGACAATCTGCTGAGGTCCTTCCTGATCCACGTCATGTCTGTGCCTGCTATAATGACTCACCTTGCTACTCTCACACCTGAGGTAAGTGGGCGATCTCAGAGTACCAAAAATCTGCTGATTATCACACCAGGCCACTTGTTATTCCATTTTATCAGCTCTTGGAACAGAGCTTTGGCATTTCTCTCTTTGCCAGTTCCACGTCTCTGGTGTGAAAACCTTACAAATCCTTACAAATACTTGGATTTCCAATGCAGAAGTTATTAACACCAGTGGGATGATGGCCTGATCTGCCCTAAAATACCTGAATGAATAAATGATAAAGGCATATATGACCCACAGCTTGAATTTTTTGTGTCCTTGCTCTTCCATTTTCATAACCACAAACAGAGCCAAAGCCAAAATCACCCTGTTGGGTGACAGAGGCTTTGTGGGTGTTAGAGGGCTGCCCACTAATCCAATTCAATCTGCTTGGTGCAGATTTTGTGCCAAATGGGCAAATCCTGTGTTCTTGCAAAGCTCTGGCTCCAACTCCAGCATGACCTGTTCACCTGCCAGGAGTTTTATTTCCCAGCCCAGCTCCGTGTCAAACGCTCTGTGGGGCAACAGCCTGGAATTGCTGCTTTATTTGGGCAGAAAAGCCAGTGCCAGGTGCTGCTGGCAGCTCAGCTGTGGGGATGTGGTGCTTCCCAGCCTCACTGGCACTTCCATCCTTCCTTGCAGCGCCTGGCAGTGATCGAATCCCACGATCTCCTCCGGAAGTTCATCCTGTTCCTGAGCCGGGAAGCGCAGTGCCGGGACGTCTGCGTGTGCTTGGAGGGCAGCCACACTCTCTGCTTGCTGGGTGAGCACCTCCAACACTTTTTTTGTGGAGTTTGGAAGAGAGTCTTGAGTCAGATCTTCTTTCTCCATGGGGCAGAGTTGCTTCCAAGTCATCGTTTTTAATTGTTGTTTAGGTATCATTCTCTAAATAATAACTGAGGTGTTGTTTAGGATGTTACAAACAAGGGAGGAAGGGCCAGAGATTTGCTCTTGTATTCTTGTCATGCTGGGCTGTGAAGCATCATCTCTGCCAGCTTTTCATTTGGACTCTGAGCAAGTCTTGGAGTGTGGCAGGATTGGATCTCCCTTCCCTAAATGCTGCTGAAATAGTTAAATCCAGATTTCTGCAAAAGTGACAGGATTACCCATTGGAACTCTGGGATAACCATGGATTGTAGCTTCCAGTAGTTTGTAGAAGGTGTTGGTGGGAAGGTGGCCGCAGGGAGATGTCACCTCAGGGGTTGATGTGTGCTGGGAATGGCTTCCTGCAGGGTGGCCTGAGATCATTACTGACACAAATCCCCTCCTGGGATTGGGAAAGGGTTCACTTCACCTGTAACCCCTGTCCCACAGCATCAGTTCCTCCTTAAGCCTTGCTGTGCTGGTCGTTCCTCCAGGCAATCTGGTGTTCCTGGGCTCCCTCAATGACCAGGTGCTGGAGGAGGAGACAGCTCATTTTGTGGGGGTGCTCATCCACATGCTCTCCTACTGCCAGAAGTACGTGTCCCAGAAGAAATCCAACCTCACCCACTGGCACCCTGTGCTGGGCTGGTTCTCACAGACTGTGGATTATGGGTGAGTGGGAAGGACCTCATGGGAGAGAGGATGAAGCTTCTCCTTTTATTTTTTTATTTTTTTTATATGTTGCAAAGTGTTTTATGTTTTGAGATGAACAGTGAGAATAATTTCTCAGATATTTCAGGTTCTAGCTGCACAATGAACTGTAGCATTCCCACACAGACTATTCCATGGGGGAATTCATGGAGTGTAGTTAAGCTGGTGGCCAGTGGCCATCCTGGTGCACTGACACATCAGCTCTTCCTGTGAGCACCATCTGTAGGGTGGGTGCATATTCCAGTTGGGATTATGAGCTAAGTGGATCAGGATCACTGCCTGGTGTTTTATTCCTGCCTTCTAACCTGTCCCCTTGCCCTTTCTTCCAGGCTGAACGAGTCCATGCCCCTGCTGACCAAGCAGCTGCAGCACCTCTGGGGAGTCCACATGATCCGTATCCTCTTCAGTGATGTGCTCAGCAAGAAACTGCTGGAAAATCAGGAAATGGCTCAGCTGCCAGCACAGCCAATCTCCCCTCAGAACAGCCTTCCCATGAAAAGTCAGTTCTGGAGGGTTGTGGGGGGTTTTTGTCTCTGTGTGTGTTTACATGGATCTCTCTCCCAGACTCGCAGGGCTTTGACTTTTCCACTTATGCCAAAAGCTTTGAGTAATTACTTGCAGCAGCTGCTGCTGCTGCTTAGGTGGGGACGTGATCTCTCCTATTTGTAATTCCTCCTTGGAATGCTTCTGTGACCTGGGGCAAGTCTCTTTCTTTGGTGCTGGGAAAATATTTGCTTATTTTAGCAGTTTCTCTTCGTCGTTTTCTCAAGTAGCTGAAGTGCTTTTGGCAAAACTTAGAACTTCCAAGGGAAGGTGGGAGCTCGGCTTCCCATGTGGAAAGCAAGGTGAACGTGGCTCCTGCACCTGTGAGCTGTGGTGGTCCTGCAGAAGAGGATTTGGGATAAGATGACTGTAAATCAGATATTTTCCAGCTGGTTTGGGATGAGTGTAAATCAGATATTTTCTAGCTGTTGTCCATAGCACTGGATCCTGTGGTCGCAATTTGCTGCAGTCAGGATCATGGAGCATGAGTGCTTTGGGTTGGAGGTGCACTTGAAGCTCATTCTGTTTTCACCTTGCCCTGTAGAGCTGACATAGAACTGTGGAATGGTTTGGACTGGAAGGGATCTTAAAACCCATCTGGGGCCGTGGACAGGGACACCTTCCACCATCCCAAGTTGCTCCAAGCTCTGTCCACCCTGGTCTTGGACACTCCCAAGGATCCAGGGGCAGCCACAGCTTCTTTGGGCACCCTGTGCTGTGGCTTCCCCGCCCTCAGAGGGAAGGATTCCTTCCCAATATCCCATCTAACCCTGCCCTCTGGCACTCCTGCTGTGTTTCTGTCCCCAGACCTGTTCAAGAGAGCTTTCCAGAAGTCGGCCTCGGTGCGGAACATCCTGAAGCCGGTGGGAGGGAAGCGCGTGGACTCTGCCGAGGTGCAGAAGGTTTGCAGCATCTGTGTCCTGTACCAAACCACCCTGACCACCCTCACCCAGATCCGCCTGCAGATCCTCACAGGTCAGGGCACCTCTGTGCTGCTCAGATCCTTGCCAGTGGAGAGAAAAAAAAAAAAAAAAGAGATTTTCTTATTTCTGTTGATTTGTTGGGAGTTTTATCACTGCCAACAGGTTATTGGCTGGCTGGGGAAGGCTTGTTCCATCCTGAATCATCCGTGGGGATCAATAACATTCAGCACCACTTGATCAAGCACAAACTCTCCAGAATACAAATTAAAGCAAGTTTTCCTCTCATGAAACCTTGCTTACCTCTCCTCTCATGAAACCTTGCTTACTCCCTGTCAACCTTCAGCCTGAGCCAGTGTTTTTGGGGGAGCTTGGCAATATTCACCTTTCTGTGGTGGCAACACTGAATGCTTTCATACATCTTGAGGACAAATTGCCTGTCTTGGGAAGGGCTGAGGGAGGAGATCAGCACTGTTTTGGTCTGGTGGGTAGAGCAGGGAGTGAGTCCAGAGCTTTGGGTGCTTTGTGGTGACCGTGGGTGCAGCCCTGTTGTGTTCTCATCCCTAAGGTGGATGTGGGATCACAGGAATTCATTATTTTCTAAAGCTGCAGAAGAATTAGGGGAAAAAGGTTTAAGATGTGCAAACAATGCCTCATTAAAAGCTTTTTTTTGTGCTTTCCTGGTGATTTTCCATCTCCTGTTAGGGCAGACAGGCCTGGGAGGCAGATGGGATGCTCATGTTCCTCTTCTACTTTGCTAAAGGCTCTTTCAGCTTCAACTCTCATCTCTCTGAGCTTTCATACACAGCAGAATGAGCTTTACTGAGTGCACGTTTTATTTTCCTAGGTCTCACTTACCTGGATGATCTGCTGCCCAAATTATGGGCTTTCATCTGCGAGCTGGGACCACAGGGGGGGTTAAAGCTCTTCTTGGAGTGTTTGAACAATGACACAGAGGAATCCAAGAGGCTGCTGGCCATGCTGATGCTCTTCTGTGACTGCTCCCGCCACCTCATCACGTAGGTAGCACATGGATGGGGATCCCTGGATTGGTGACGTGGAGCTGTTGTGTTCCTTCAGGTTCCAGAGAAACATTGAAGGTTTTTATGTCTTTTCATGGAGATAAGTAGGCAGGGTAGAGCAGCAAGCTTTTGGGATTGAGTCCTGAGAAATAAAGAGCTTCAAAAGGACTTTTCCCCCTCAGCCATGTGCTGCTTCCAGCTGATAACAAAACTGAGCAGGGTGGGCAGGAAAGAGGCAACACAAAAGGTGGGAAAGGGGCTGGAAAACTGCCCTTGCTGGTCAGTAGGGACAGCTCTCTCAGCTTGAATGAGGCAAACATTTTCTTGGGGATGGAAAAAGTCCTTTTAAGCCTGAAACACTGACTTTGCTTGTATCTCAGCCTCTCATATCATCTTCTGTTAGGATCTGCTATCAATCAAAATCCATAAATAAGGTATGGTTGTTTATGGCTTTAGATCCTCATGGGTGTCAGTTGTCATAGAAATAAGAGCTGCTGCTAAAGGATAATGTGCCTTTATGAAAATTTCAGCAGGGAATTAAATTTACACTTGTGCATTTGCATTTGTTTGCTCTGACAGGATTCTGGATGACATCGAGGTCTATGAAGAGCAGATTTCGTTCAAACTGGAAGAGCTGGTGACCATCTCCTCTTTCCTGAATTCCTTCGTGTTTAAGATGATCTGGGATGGAATTGTAGGTGAGTGCTTTTAGTGTAGCTTGAGTTGCTGTTACTGTTAGAACCACAAATGGCATTAATTTTGGAATTTGAAGCGTCTGCTAATTATTCCTTGGCACAAAAAGCACTTCTATGTGGGAATATGTCCCAGTCTTTTGATGTCCAGATGCCACGATCATGCTTGGCGCCAAATCCAGAGCACTTCCCCATTTCCAGTAAGGATTTGTCTAACAGTCATGATGGGCATGGTGGTTTTTGGCAGAGATGAGGTTTAGCAAGGCTGGGCCATGTGTTGGACAAGAGCAGGGCAGTGCCGTGACCAGGCAGAGCAGCTTGCTCGGGTCTCTGTAGAGTCTGCTGTGGATCTCTCTGCTGGTGTAATTTGGGTACAGCTCAACTCTCTGGTAATTAGCTGAGATGGTCCAGTTCTGATGTGAAATGAGATGGCTTTGATCAGCTCTGTTTAATGAAGAGGCTGTCTCTCCTCCCAGAGGCACAAAATCCTTCCCTCCGGAGGCCGTGCGGGTCAGGAAAACACCCCGCTGCTGTTACTGTGGGGAGGATGATCAAGGTGTGGCTCCTGCTGGTGCCAGGGGTGCCTGGACTTTGCTACCTTGTTCCTTTTGTGCAGAGAATGCCCGAGGGGAGACCCTGGAGCTGTTCCATTCTGTCCATGGCTGGCTCATGGTGCTGTACGAGCGGGATTGCCGCCGGCGCTTCGCTCCCGAGGATCACTGGCTGCGCAAGTGAGTGTCCCAGGGCAGGGATCCTGGGCAGCCCCAGGCTTGTCCCACTGCTCCACATCCTCTGGGGAGCCTGATTTGGGCTCCCTTATTGACATTCAGGGTGGGAGCTGCTGCCTGTGTTTGCAGTTAAGGACACCCCTCGTGTTGTGCTTTTTCCATGCTGGGAGGTTTAGGTGGTGCTTTGAAAACTGACTCAGCACCCAAGAGCTTGGGTGTCCCTGGCCCTTTTTACCTTCTTAGTGTGTACACTGAGCACTGCAGTCATCTTTGGAATCGTTGCCAGTTCCCTGTGTCCCACACCTGGACATTCCTCAGGGATCTCTGAATCTCTGCCTTTCTTTGTCAAGGGACCTCAAACCCAGCGTGCTCTTCCAGGAGCTGGACAAGGACAAGAAACGAGCCCAGCTGCTCCTGCAGTACATCCCACATGTCATTCCCCACAAGAACGTGAGTGGGATGGGGGCAGAGGGTGGAGGCTGAGGATCAGTGGCCTGGGTGGCCTGGGGTGGGAGGAGCATTGTGTCACATGGAGCTTCTCCTGAGATGCCAGCTGAATAAAAGTCTTCTCTTGCCCCAACAGATCTCCTCTAAAGCCCTGCTACACTGCAGGATAAGGATCCCTGTGGATTGAGCCTTCCTTTTGTTCTCTTTTTGCAGAGGGTGCTGCTGTTCCGGAACATGGTGACCAAGGAGAAGGAGAAGCTGGGGCTGGTGGAGACGAGCTCGGCGTCCCCTCACGTCACCCACATCACCATCCGCCGCTCCCGCATGCTCGAGGTGAGGGCAGCAACCTGGCCTGACAAAAACAGGGCAGGGGAGTGTGTTTTTACCTTCTCTGGGGGTGTTGAGGGACCCACTCCCAGAACTGATGTTCCAGGAAAATGCTGGACCCTCGTTCAGCTCAGGCTGCTGCAGACCTGGAATTTTGATGTGGAAAATGCTGGTTTTTTGAACTCGAGGCTCAATGATAAATGCAGATTTTTGTGGTGGGCCTGTGTCCTGTCTCTGCTGGGTCTCTGGGTGGGTGTTTCACCTGTCTCCCTCTGGGATTGTCCTGTGGATTTTCTGGTCTGTGTAGGATGGATACGAACAGCTCCGGCAGCTTTCCCAGAACGCCATGAAGGGAGTGATCAGGGTGAAGTTTGTGAATGATCTGGGGGTCGATGAGGCTGGCATTGATCAAGATGGAGTCTTCAAAGAGTTCCTGGAAGAGATCATTAAAAAGGTGTTTGATCCTGCACTGAACCTGTTCAAGGTATGACCCAGGTGCCACCTGAGGTGACCCGTGCAGGCAGAGCCATTCTGGCTCACTGGGCTCCTATCTCTTATCTCTGTGTGCAGACCACCAGTGGTGATGAGAGGCTGTATCCATCCCCAACATCCTACATCCATGAGAACTACCTGCAGCTCTTCGAGTTTGTGGGGAAGATGCTTGGGAAGGCTGTGTATGAGGTGAGCCAGGTTGGGATCTTGTCAGTGATGGTGCCTCTGAGGGCATCTGTCCTGCCTGGGGGGGTGTTATTGAGGAGAGGAGTTTGGAAAAATGGCTTGGATAAAGATCCTGATAGCGGAACAGGCTGGAATTTCTTCAGGCATGCATTAAAAATAATCTTGGAGGTAAAACCTGGGACATGCCTTGGTTATTCCTTGTGGTGCTGGGGACACCAGCCTGGTTTTTTGGTGTTACATTTGTGGATACCTTAAAGGGACATGAGGCAAAAAGGAGGATGGAATGGCAGAATGACTCTCTGATAGAATTATTTGGGTTGAAAGGGAACTTTCTAGTCCAATCCTTTTCCCATGGGCAGGGACACCTTCCACTATCCCAGGTTTCTCCAAGTCCTGTCCAACCTGGCCTTGGGCACTTCCAGGGATGGGGCAGCCACAGCTTCTCTGGGAATCTGTGCCAGGGCCTCACCTCCCTCACAGGGAAGGATTTTTTTCCATGTATCTCACTAAATTTCCCCTCTTTCAGTTCAAACCATGTAAGGCAGTTCTTTTAAAGGACACAGGGAGCTCCCCAGGTGCCTTTTTGCACCTGCCTGATCAATTAATGGGTTTTAAGAGGACGTGGGGGTTGTAGCTGATTTTGGTGCCTTGCAAAGTGCTTTTTGCACTTGTTCCACATCACAGGATCTGCCTTGCAGGTAACCAAAGATGCCACAACCACAAGTGTGTGGCAAGACCTTACCTGTGCATTCTTCCTGTCCACAGGGAATAGTTGTGGATGTGCCATTTGCTTCCTTCTTTTTGAGTCAGCTCCTGGGGCACCACCACACTGTCTTCTACAGCTCCGTGGATGAACTTCCCTCCTTGGACTCGGAGTTCTATAAAAATCTCACTTCAATTAAGGTTTGAGCACAAATTTTCCTGTCATTCACCTCCCTGATTGCTGCCTGGTGTTAGAACCCACCTTTGGGTTCAGCTTTAAAAACCCCTGGCAGTAACTGGTGGTTCTGCTGCTGAACCCTGACCTTTTTTCCCTTTTTTTTTTCCCTTTCTCCCTGTTGTTCTCCAGCGTTACGATGGTGATATCAGTGACCTAGGCTTGACACTGTCCTATGATGAAGATGTGATGGGTCAGGTGGGTTTTTATTCAGTGATTTGTTGGATTTAGCTCTGCTTTGTCCCAAACACCCTCTTGATATTGCCATGGAAGCTTCTCTGAACTCAGCCATGGGATTCAATATTTACCTGTGGGCAGAAAATGGCTTTTTCCACAAGAAAAGCTTAATTTTTCTGCTGCCAGGGTTGAAAAAGTGTTTAATGCTTCCCCTGCCCTGCCCTTTCAAAAGAAGAACCTGTGAGTAGGGAGAGATTCCTTTTCTTCCCACATGGATGCTTCTGTCAGGAAGTGTGTCAGGAGGTCTCTTGGCCTAGAGAAGAAAAAGCTGTTTGCCAGTCCCTTAGGAAGATTTGGAGGTCCTTGGCTGCACTTGAGCCCTGTGAAGTTGAGTGTGCAGAGCTGGAAAATCTGGAGAGATGAGATAAAAATGCCTTTTGCTGGCGGTGTCGTGCTGCAGATTCCATGGGGAGCCATGGAGGACACCTGCTGCTGCCTCAGGATTGCTGAGGTTTCAGCTTGGAGGGTTCTTCCATGTGAGAAGTAAAGGCAGGAGCAGGATGTGGAGCCCAGCAAAGACACTGAAGGCTGTGGCTCACCGAGGTTAAAAATAACCCAGGCACTGCTGTTTTCCCAGTGCTTTGGCTGTGCTGAAGGAGCCAGGAGGGGTCACCCTGACTGAACTGTGTGTCCCTGCAGCTCCAGCCATGTCACAGCTGAGCTCATTCCCTGTGCTGGGCTTCCTTGGAATTCACCTGGAGCCCAGCACAGAGGCCTCTGCAGTGTGGGAATGAGGATGTGCTGCCTCAGCTTGGGCAGAGATGAGTTCTGGCTCTGCAGGCAGCACCTGGAGGGTCCCTGCACTGTCCCTGAGCTGGAGGAGACCACCAGGCCCTGGGAGATCCTTCCTGCCTGGAGTGCCCAGCTGGAGGGACAGAGCTCCTGCGTGAGACCTGTGGATCAGCCAGCTTTGGGTTGTGCTGTTGCACTGAGCTGAGCTCGCTCAACCTCTGGATTCTGGGATTGTGTCAGTCCCCCAGGGCTCTGGGAATTGATTTGTGTGTGGTTCAGCAGTGAGGGATCAGACTGCAGAGGAGGATTCCTGGGAGAAGGGCTGGCTCTGCTGGTGGGAGAGCTGGAGCTCCTACTGTTCAATTACTCCGTTAATAGTTAAGTGAAACTGGTTGAAGGCAGAAGCAGGATTATTACTTAAATTTTAAATCCTGCTGTTTTATTGTAAAAATAAAATGTTTTATGGGGAGGTAACAGCTTAGAGTGGCATTTCCTTCCATTGTGGTTCCAGGCAGTAATTAGCAATCCAATCATTTCTTCCCTCAGCTGGTTTGCCATGAACTTGTTCCTGGAGGGAAGACCATTCCCGTTACCAATGAGAATAAGTAAGTACAGCAATTAGATTTTTAAGGTCACCACTGCAAAATACTTTATTCTGGTTCCTTGGGCTTGCATCTGGAATGAATTGAGATAGATTGGAGGAGAAGGAGCACATAAATATCTTAATAGAATTTGCTGGTTACAGTTCATCGGCAGAAATTGTATTAAATTTGATTTGCAAAATAAAAATTGACAATTTACTTCTTGAAACAGCACTTCTGAGGTCAAAGGCAGCCAGTCAGGGAGATTCTGCAGGATTTAATGATGGTGATGGATACAGACAGATGGATTCAAAGCAATTCAGGCACACAGTGGTGAACACAGAGGGCACAGATGCTCAAAGACACCTTGGAGCAGACAGATCTCCTCAGAATGATAACATGTGGCAGTTGTATAAAGCACCGTGTTCTGAGCAGACAGTGCTGAATTCAAATGTACTCGACAGTCGTTCTTTAGAGCCAGGAAATCAGAGGAGACACCGAGCCCCGGGGCTGTTTTCACAGATAACCGGCTTTTAGATCGTTATCAGAAATGTCAACTCCGGAGCCTGCAAACCAACCCCACATTTTTGTTCCTTTTTTTGGTTTTGGTTTTGTTTTTTTTTTTTTCCCCTTCCCTATCCCCTTCAGTGCTCATAAAAGCAGGATGAAATATCTATTAAGCAAATGTGTGTTTGAACTGGTGATCTGGGGGTTGTTCTCTTTTTCCTGACAAATGGAAGCTGGGTCCCACCTGCATCTGTGCTCTGCAGTCTGATGTTCTCAGGCTTTTCCCTTCTTCAGCTCTGACCAGGGAGTTTGCATTTGAAAGGATCTTCCTCGGACTTGTCACAAGTCAGCTCAGGGGGAAAGTTGAAAGCCTTGGATGCTGCTCTAGTCATTTACAGGAGAAATTTGAAGCTTTTGCACCCAAATTGGGAGTTGGGAGAGAGCAGAAGTGTTGGGAATGGCAGCAATCTGGAAACTACTCTGTCTGAGGATGCTGGGGTGACCTTTGCAAAAACCCAGACAGTGGGATTCTGGTGGGGTCTGTGTGGGAGGTGCTGAAGAAGAATCAGCAAGTTCAGGTGTTTTGCCTGGAGGTGAGAAGAGGAAGAGCCTCCCTCTAACAAAAAGTTCACCCCTCCCACATCCTGCAGGAAGGTGGGAATCTGTTCCCTGGTTTTGGAGTGGTGATTGTCCAGCCGTGGGACAGCAGAATCCATTGAGGGGTTGGTCAGACCTAGAGCAAAGTCTGCCTGGAGAGCTGAGCTGTTAAAAGGAGCTGGAGCTGTGTCCAGCCAAGGTTGATCAAGGGGTTGTTAAAGCCAATTAGTCCCTGAGCCGGGCAGGAGCTTTGAGGAGTGAACAGAGTCCCAGAGCAGGGAAAAGGGGCAAAATCTGGGCAGAAAAACATCTTTATCTGCTGAAATGAAGAGCAGATAAAGGGGGGAGCAGGAGGGGAAAGCAGAACCCTGCCCAGGCTGTTCCAGTCCTTTCAGAGCTGGAGGAACACTTGAGGGACAGTTGGGTGGTGGGAAGCCCTGACTGCTCCGTGTCCCCCGTGCCACCTGCCCTGTCCCACAGGATCAGCTACATCCACCTGATGGCCCATTTCCGGATGCACACCCAGATCAAGAGCCAGACTGCAGCTCTCATCAGCGGCTTCAGGTCCATCATCAAGCCCGAGTGGATCCGGATGTTTTCCGCGCCGGAGCTGCAGCGCCTCATCTCCGGGGACAACGCCGAGATCGACCTCGAGGACCTCAAGTAAGTGACAGCTTGGGGCTGCTGGGCCTCCCTCAGCTGGCCTGGGAGCTGAGCCTTTCCTTTGCAGAGCTCCTGGGAGGTGGCAGGACAATGATTTGTCCACAGCTTCTGCTGCTCCTGCTTGGAACGTGGAGCAGACAGGAACAGAGCTTTGGAACTTGTTCCTTTAGGTTAATTTGGGAAAAGTTCTTTCTTCCATTGGTTCCTCAGAGCAGAATTTCTCTCTGCTTTTCCCTTGCCTCTGTTTAAGGGCTGGGGGCTCAGTGTCAGCAGTGAACCCTGACCTGTGGCAGGTGTTGGACAGGGCTTGGAGCGACCTGGGCTACTGGAATTTGTCCCTGCCCATGGCAGGGGGTGGAACAAGATGAGCTCTAAGGTCCCTTCCAACCCAAACCATCCCACACGAGTGATCCTTGCAGCACTTGTGCCCCTCCTGCTTCAGTGCCAGGCCTGTCAGAGCCTTTCCCTCCCCAGGAAGCACACGGTGTACTACGGGGGCTTCCACGGCAGCCACCGCGTCATCATCTGGCTCTGGGACATCCTGGCCAACGACTTCAGCCCCGAGGAGAGAGCCATGTTCCTCAAGGTGAGTGAGGAGCCATCCCTGCCCAGCTGGGAGTTGGGCTGGTGGGCCCCGGGCTGTCCCCAGTGACCTGGGTGCTCTCTGAAGCAGCACCAGAATTCCTGACACCTGGAAGTGCCCAGCAGAGCTCTGTGAACGCTCTGGTGTCACCACAAATGGCCCTGCAGAGGTGGCACTGCCCAAAGGCTGTCAGACACACAACTGGGGGGTGCTTAGGGCCAGCCCCAGCAGAGCTGGGCCTGTGTCACTGTGTGGCTGTTCCTGCCCTCACTGCTCCCATCGTCACCATCTGGCACTTTCCAGTTTGTCACCAGCTGCTCCAGGCCTCCACTCCTGGGCTTTGCCTACCTCAAGCCTCCTTTCTCCATCCGCTGCGTGGAAGTGTCTGATGACCAGGTAGGCATCCTGCTCTCGGGGCTGGGAATTCCCTGCCCAGATTCCTCCTCTCCATCTGATCTGGAAACTCTTCATGTGGGAAGATTAGGTGCTAGGATTAGATATCAGGGAAAAATCCTTCCCTGCGAGGGTGGTGAGGCCCTGGCACAGGTTGCTCAGAGAAGCTGTGGCTGCTCCTGGATCCCTGGAAGTGTCCAAGGCCAGGCTGGATGGGACTTGGAGCAACCTGGGATAGTGGAAGGTGTCTCCTGCTCAGGGCAGAGGGTGGAACAAGATAAGTTTAAACGTCCCTTCCAGCCCAAACCTTTCTGGGATTCTGTACCCAAAAACAACCCCACCCCAACTGGATGCTCATGGCTGCACATACAGCACAGCTCCAGGCTCTTCCTGCCTGGATTCCCTGGGTTCCTCCAGGGTTGTGTTTTCTCCTGGGGATCTCCCTGTGTCCCACCTGTCTCCTGCACACCCTGCCCCTGTCAGGCACAAGCGGCGCTCCTTAGGGTTCGGGGGGGAAACTGAGCTTTGGGCTTTGACTCTCGCAGTTCCCAGTGCCAGGTTTTGTGTTGGCACCTCTGCAGAGGGAGGAGGTGACAGCCCTGTGCCCTTGCAGGACACGGGGGACACCCTGGGCAGTGTTTTACGCGGCTTCTTCACCATCCGCAAGAAGGAGCCGGGCGGGCGCCTCCCGACCTCCTCCACGTGTTTCAACCTCCTCAAGCTTCCCAACTACAGCAAGAAGAGCATCCTGAGGGAGAAGCTGCGCTACGCCATCAGCATGAACACCGGCTTCGAGCTGTCCTAGGCACGGCCTGGACTCGGGATGGGGCTGGAGCTGCTGCTGGAAGGGGAGCCCTTCCCACGTGGAGCCCGGAGCAGCTCCGCGGGAGCCGACCGCTCGCTCGGGGCCTGGAGAAGGCAGCTGGTAGTGGAGGTTCACAGGGATCCAGGGAGGAGCTGCTGGGCTCAGGGCTGGCTCTTCTTGGGCACGGCTCCAGGCTGGAGGAGGGGATGGGCCCGACCCAAACCCTTTCACTTGACACCCACGGAAATCGTCCTTAAAAGCAAACCCCGGGGGAGCACGGAAGGGACGTTCCAAGTGCCACTCAGATTAGTGACACTGAGCCCCCCAGCTGGCTGGGCAGGCTGGGCAGCTGCTGCCTTGGGAGTGCTGCTTTTTCCTTTCCCAGGAGCTGGGCTGGCTGCAAATGAGTCTGGGAAGCTGCACAAAGGCAGGGGGATGGCAGAGCCCACGAGGAGGTGACGGCGTTGGAAGTGCCCGGACGGGCACTGCTCACTCAGGACAGGGGGATTCCAGGTGTCCCTGCCCCTGCAGGGTCCTTGGTGTGTCTTGCAGAAGGAATCACAGGGAAGCAGCAGGTTAAACAGGAGCAGATGGACCCTGTGGCTCTCGGGAAGGTTTTGGAATGCCGGAGGTTGAGGGCTGGAGCAGCAGGAGTGGGCTCAGTGTCCTGAGCCAGCTGTGCCTCTGCCAGGCTCCTGCCAGAGCCAGGCCTTGGGACAGAAAGAGTCATGTCTCAATTTCTCAGGAGCAGGAAAGGTTTAATTCTCCTTGGTTTCCAGAGGACAGGAGCTGGCACATGCTCGGGCTCCCCGGCAGAGTGGGGCAGGTTCCTCTGAACGTGTCAAGTCCTCTGGAAACCTCCACTGGCAAAACCCCTCTGGGATGGAAGTTTGGTTTGCAGGCCCTTTCTTAGGGAGTTGTTTGGACCCAGGGCAGGGCCTCTGTGTAAGAGCCACATTTGCTTTGTTGCCAAACTTTATTTTGGTCGCTTTTGTCTCTTTCTGGCCTTATTTCTGTGAGCTGATGTTTGCCTGGAGCAGGCAGCTTTTGCAGGGGGTGGCTTGGGAAGGTGTGGATCCTTCCTGCCATTTCTGAGACCCTCACAAAGTGTCTCTGCAGCTTCCCACCTCTGGTCCCTGGAGTTGCTGCGAATCCTGCCCTGGCTCAGGCTGGAGAGAGGAGAGACTGAGCTGCTCCTGGGCTGTCCTGGCCCTGCTGGGATTCCATGGCATTGCCCTCTTGGGGACAGGGTTAAAAGCCAGCCAGTCACCTCCTCCCCTTCACCTCACTGGTAAAACAAGCTCCTGCACAGGCTGGTGGCTTCTGCCCAGGGTTTTCTTTCCCTTCTTCCCTCCCTGTGGCACTGGGGATCCTCATTCCCCTCCCTGGCCATGTCCCACCTCTCCTGCTGCCCTGCCTGGTCTGTCCCACAGGATTCGTGACCCCAGGTGAGCTCAGCAGAGCACAGGTCTCCACACCCTGGGCTCTGGAAGAACCCTCTCAACCACAATATTCCACATTTCCAAGGGGTCGGAAAACTCTCGGCACTGAGCAGCCACGAGCAACGAGATGGCCTTGGCTTCATCCTCCTCCTGTTGTGCTTCAGATGGATTTCAGAGAAATAACCCCTTTTTTTAGAACCAATGCCTGGAAATGCATCTGGAAAGCAACGTCAGGATCCTTTTTCTCTGTCAAATCAGAGAGATTAAACAGGAGTGATGGGAAGTGGTGGTGCGGACAGGAATGTCTGCATGCAGAGGGTTCAGGGCACTGGGCTGGGAGTCAGAGAAATTAAAGATGATAGTACATTTCTTTTTTTTTCTTTTTTTTTAATACATAGAACATGTTGGCGTTAACCAGTTGGTGACTGTGTAGTTGGGAAGTTTAGGCACTGCCTTGGACCTCTCAGAGTTTTAAGTATCACCCAAAATCTCCTTTTTCCTTCTAGGAAGTGCAGTGTGTCTGACTAGAGCACAATGAGCATTCAGTGAAATGAGTTGTTGAGCACTGAGATAAAATCCTTGCTCCCCTTTTCCCTTCGTTCCTCAGGAGTACAATTCCTAGAAAAGATCTTACTGCAGACTTAGCTTGGTCCCTCCAAACCTGGAGATGTTGCACTACAGACACCGCTCCTGTGCTGGAGCTGGTGTGGAAAATGTGATAAATGGGAAATTCCCAGTGGATGCAGGCGAGGATTCCTGTGGAGGGGCTGATTCCTGTGTCCCAGGGAGGCTGGAACAGGTGTTCACCTGAGCAGGTGTGTCAGTTCCTGCCTGCTCCATGGATCCTGCCCAGGGATGGTTTGGCCACGGGAGATTCGTGAGGATTTTTTCTGTCCAAGCCTCGCTGCTGTGGAGACCTTGGTTCCAATCCCTGCGTGTCTGACCTGCAGAGAAAATAAAGCTGGGATGAGTTCAGGTGGTTGGGTGTCTCCTGGTCCTTTCCTAGGGCAGGGAATGTGCTGGTGGGATGCTCCTGGCACAGCAGGGCAGAGCATTGGGGCCCTGGCACCTCTCACAGGGCACCTGCCTCTATTCCAAGGGTGGAGAGGCCCTGGCACAGCCTCCCGGGGAATCTGTGGCTGCCCCATCCTTGGAAGTGTCCAAGGCCAGGCTGGACAGGGCTTGGAGCAACCTGGGATAGTGGAAGGTGTCCCTGCCCATGACAGGGGGTGGAATGGGATGAGCTTTGAGGTTCCTTCCAACCCAGACCAGTCTGGGATTCTGTGACTCTCTGCCAGGCTGGGCACGGAGCCTGCTGCTCCCATGGGAATTCCTGGTGCCTGGATGGTTCCTGGTGCTGTAGCTGGGATCCATGGGATGCTCCAGATGGGGGATACGAGGCCTGCTGAGCCCAAAGGGCCCTGGCAGCATTGTGGAATGCAGGATTTGCTCCTGTTGGAATAGGCTGGGAGAAGCTCTGCCTGGTCCTGCAGAGCGCTCTGAGTCTGGTCCTTCCTGGGGGTGTTGGTGCTCCTCGGATGGAGGGGCAGGTGCTGGGATCAGCAATGCTCAGTGGACATCTGGGAATGGTGACTGAGGAGAGGGGAATGAGCTGGAAATCCGAGCGGGATCCCCCAGTGGAGGAGTGGGGACAGCCTGAGGAGCAGCCACTGGAGCTGATGTGGAGTTTGATGTTAATATTATACTAATGTGTATTTCTGCCTGGGCCTGGCTCTAGAAGCTCCTTGGAAAAGTGAGAGCTGTGCCTGCTGCTCCAGCTTCCCTCTGACTCCAGGTTTGGAGCCCTTCACTGCCCCTCCATCCCTGACTGGAGCCCTCCTGGCCCCCTGGCCATTCCCAGGGCTCTCTGGCTCTGCCGGGGGTGGGAGTGCGGTGGGAGCGAGGGAGAGGCTCCCAGTCAGTGTGCAAGTGCCATTGTTTTGACACACAGGCATCTGGCACTGTCAGGAACAGCAAAAAGCAAGCCCAGAGCAGCTGCTGCCAAGGCAGAGCTGGCAGCAGCCAGGCCTGCACAGCCCCTGCTTCCCTGGCATCCAGCGGGAGCTGGGCACGGTGTCGCTCGGGGTCACCGAGGTGAGGTGTGGCCCTGACTGTCCCAGGCACTGGGACCACACAGCCTGGGTACTGCGGGGTGAGGAGCTGGGAGGGATCCCTGGAGATTGGGAGGCATTTCTGGAGGTTGGGAAGCATATCCCTGGAGCCTGGGAGGGATCCCTGGAGCCTGGTGCTCCCTCGGTGCTGGCACGGAGCAGAGCTGGATGCCCTAACCCGCTGCAGGCAGGGGGTGTTCAGGAACAAACAGCAGATCCTGCTGCCCCTCTCCTGCTCCCAAAGGCTGTCCCAAACCCCTGGCTCAGACCCCAGGCTGGCATTCCCTCTGTTCGATCCCCCTGTTCTGCACCTGTGTCCCCTGCTGAATTCCAGGTTAGGATGGAGAGGAGGGGGCTGTGCTGTGCTCTGGTCTCCACATCCCCGAGCAGAGCGAGGTACGAGGTCCCTGCAGCTCATTTTTGTGTTTGCTCACATTTACCAAGAGGTGCAGCAGCTCCTGCAGCAGGTGCTGGACCGGTCCCAGCACGTGGCACTGAACTGGTGCTCACAATCTGCTTTTGTGGCTGTTTCTGAGGTCAAGTTCCTCAATCCTGACCCTCTGCAGCTTCCCTGGGGTGGTTTGAGCCCTCCTTGTGTCCCTCTGCGTGGGCAGGGACGGGGCTCTGGGGTGAGGTGGGCACTGGGGTGGGCACTTTGGGCCAGGCTGCAGCACAGGGGGAGCTGAGGGTCCCATGCAGCCCCTTCCCCAGACATGTTCATCCTGCTCCTGTCAGGCCCAGGCCCGAAGGTTCCTCCCCTGGGCTGCTCTGGGGTGGGGAGTGTTTTTAGTGTTTTTCTTTGCCCATTTCCAGGCTAAATGGGGATTTCAGGAGCTTGTGAGACCCAGAGCTTGCCCTGCTGGAGGACCTGTGGTCCTGTCTGCTCCTGCAGCTGCAGTGGAGCTGTTGGCTCCTCACTGCCAGGGCCGTGCACCCCAAAACTCACCAGGCTGGGGCTCCAGCACACCCTGCCAAGGTGGGGGCTCTCAACCCTCTCTTCCCTTCTGAGCCCTGGCCCAGGAAATGCTGCCTGGTGTAAATTTACATCTGACTTGGCACAATGGATGTTTGTGTCGTTGCTGGTGGAGCAGCAGCCGCTCGGCTGCTCCCACATCACGCTGGTGATCGAGGTGCTTGAGTTATAGCCCAACTTATTCCATTTTACAGCTCCTACAGCGCTAACAGATGTACAGGCGTCTGATCCAATCATGCAGCAAGAGATTTTGGGGCCACTTCTTCTCGTTTTGACAGTGTGGAAGCTGGGAGCAGCCATACATTTTACAAACAAGAATAAACGACCCTTAGCAACATATGGCTGTGCTGGCAGCTCCGGAGCTATCCCAAATCAGGCACCCTGCAAGGCAGGAATGTTGCTGGGCGCTGGAGCCGGGCAGCCTGGACAAAGCATCTGCCTTCCCCCATGATATTAATGAGGTGCAGGCACTGGAATCCCTATGCTGTACGGCTGGGAGGGCTGGGAAGAGACAAAGAGCTTGGAAAAACAACTGTCAGCCCAGAGCAACGGAGCTTTATTTGGTTTAAAGGCTGGGTTTTGTTTTGGTCACTCTGCTGCTGCTGCCCAGCCGAGTCCTTGAGGGGTCAGGAGCAGAGGCAGCTCGACCGCCCTGTGCCTCTGCTCCAGCCTGGTGAGGAGGGCCTGAGCAATCACAGAATCCCAGGATCAGCCAGGTTGGAAAAGCCCTCCAGGACCATTGAGTCCAACCCATGCCCGATCCCCACCTTGTCACCAGCCCAGAGCTCTGAGTGCCACATCCAGGTGTTCCTTGGACACCTCCAGGGATGGGGACTCCAAACCTCCCTGGGCAGCCCCTTCCCACGCCTGACCACCCTTTCCATGAGGAAATTCCTCCTGATGTCCAACCTGACCCTCCCTTGGCACAGCTTGAGGCCGTTCCCTCTCCTCCTGTCCCTTGTTCCCCCCAGCTGCCCCCTCCTGACAGGGAGTTGTGAAAAGTCAGAAGGTTCCCCCTGAGCCTCCTTCTCTCCGGGCTGAGCCCCCCCAGCTCAAGAGCCCACGGCCTTCCTGTGACCTTGGGGACAACTCTCAGGGCAGAATGTCCTGGCCCAGCCCTGCTGAGCTGCAGCCTTGTCTCAGCTCCCTCCTAAATTCAAGCTCTGCTCAAGTGCCACACAAGGGTCACCCCAGCACCTCCCTGAGCCCTCCAGGAACAACTGCTGTGGGTAGAGAGGGAGGGGGCAGCTGGGAGCACCCCAGTAAATTTAATCTCTCCATCCTGTTAAGTGCAGTAGCCTGATTTATTTCTCCTTGCAATCCAAACAATGCCAGTTTCGGTCCCAAAACAGTAGTGAGATTTCTTCCCCCCAGCTGGAAAAAAAGAGGAAATACTATAAGTCGCTCCCCTGGCTGATTTATGGAGCATTCATGAAGAATTTATATTGCAAAGGATTTTATTAAATTAAACTTGAAAAGCCTCTCGATTCCTGAGGTTCAGTCCTGGAGACGGCGCTCTCGTAAAACTGGATGGAGCAGGCAGAGGGAATGGCTGAGGTGACACTGCAGCTGATGGGACCATCCAAATCCAGAGCATTTGTCACTGGGATGTGTTCCAGGCTGAGGCTTGGAAAATTACTCCATGAAAAATGTGCATTAACAAGAGCTGTGAAATATCTGCCTCACACCCAGGTGAGTGATGAGCCAGGGGATCTGTTAGTGCTGGGCACTCCTCACTCATTCCCAGGCATTCCTCACTGGCCAAAAAGGGACACAGAGCCAGAGATTCTTTGGAGAACAAGTCCAAGGTTGTTTCTACTCAAATAATTGAACAGGGGAAGGGGCAGGATGGATTTAAAAGCTGCCCCACTAAAAGCAGGACAAGCCCTGGATGGGCATCACCACCTCGCAGCCCACAGCATTCCCTGGGGGGAAAGTTACACCACCAGGATTCACAGGGATCCTTCCCTGCTGTATTTCAAAGCTGGAAGCAGCTTGGACTTGAGTGCAAAGCTGGAATTGTGTGTGTGATGTGGGTGTGAGCTCTGTCCCGTGGAGCAACACTCCCAGGGTCAGCTTGGGAGGGAGGAACCCTCGGGGTGCTGCCCCTCTCACCCAGCTCTGGCAGCTGTGCCAGGGCTCTGCTGCTCATCCCAACCCCTTTTCCTGCCCACTCAGTGCCCTGGGTGTTCCCAAACCCCAGGCTCTGCTGCTCATCCCAACTCCTTTTCCTGCCCACTCAGTGCCCTGGGTGCTCCCAAACCCCAGGCTTTGCTCCTCCAGCCTTTCCTGCAGCTCCACACGGAGACAACCCCAGCACAGGGACCCTGGGATTTGGCCTTTCCTGCTTCACCCCCTCCACGCCATGAGCCCCGTTCCTGGCAGAGGATGCAGTGGATGTCAGCACTGGGACATTCCTCACATGCACGAGAGGCAGCCAGAGCCAAGGAATTCTCGGTGCATTCCTGTAAATCTGCACAGCTCAGCTCCAGCCGGAGCTGATGGATCGGAAGGGACTCGGAGCAGCAAAGCACAAAGGGCTCAGTGTTAAAATGTGACACTTTGTGCCCCTTTGGTACAAGGAAATTCACATTTTTTATTTCAGAGCTGCGGACACAATTCCCAAACGCCTCCAGCTGCTGCTCCATCCGAGCACTGTGACTTCAGAGGAGGAGGTGATTGTTTTCCCTTCATCATTCCTGAGTCCTGCCAGAGCCTTCCCACAGCACCTGCTGCTGCCCAGGGAAATGAAGGCATCTCCAAAATGTCACTGGAATCCTCCTGCCCCAACTCCCACCTGGGAGAAGCAGTGACTCCAGAGCCATCCCCACATGGGATGTGTGGGCCAAGCCCAGAGAACAGGACCAGGTGTGTTTGGGTCCCTTCCAACTCAGGATATTCTGTGATTCTGTTCCTCTCAGGATTTATCAACAAGGTCCTGGTTATTTTACATGGAAGTTTTTGGCAGCTCCCATTTCCAGCCCAGGCTTGTTCTCTTTTCCTTCCTTGATGGACAAAAGCAGCCAACTGGATTTAGTTTTTCATGATCAAGGAAAAAGCATTCCAGCTCCCAGCTATGGCTCAGGTTTTATGTAGATTTTCTCTTCCTTCCCTTCCTTCATTGCAGCGTAACGTGCCAGGACAAAGAGGTAGTCACTGAGCCTGGAAAGCAAGGGGAAGCAGGAAAACCAATGATCTCATCCAGAGCAGAAGCAAAACCCCCCAGTTTTATCCCCAGAACGAAGAGAATGCTTCAGTAGGACAGAGCAAGGGTTTGGGATTTTATTCTTTTACCTGTTTAAATACTTGGCCACGTTTGGATCTGCTTCCCCTGCCTGGACTAAAGGAACCACGCTGGGAAAAGAGAGGGAAATGCTGGTGTTTAACTTCCCAGCTCTGAGTGTACAAAGGGCTGCAATTTGCTGGAGCTTCTTCCCACCCCAAACCTTCCCTGGGGTCCCCACTCTGACTCCCCCAGCAGCTGTGAAGGATCTTTGCTTCCCAGAGGGATCTGGGAGGGGTAAATGATGGCAGAAATGTGTCTGTCCTGGAGGCCCCCAGCTCTGCTCCTCCCAGGATATTCATCCATGGGGATCACTGAACGGAGATTTATTTACAAGGGCCTGGAGTGCCAGGTCAAGGTGGAATGCTGCCCACTGCCAGAGGGCAGGGAGAGATGGGATATTGGGAAGGAATCCTTCCCTGTGAGAGTGGGAAGGCCCTGGCACAGGCTGCCCAGAGAAGCTGTGGCTGCCCCTGGATCCCTGGAAGTGTCCAAGGCCAGGCTGGGGCTGCAGAATCCCAAATGGTTTGGGTTGGATGACCCAGCTGAGGGGAGGGAAGAACAGGGCCTGGCTTTGTGCCTCCTGCACTCCTGGAATTGAACTAAATAAACAAAATCTTGTGTTGAGCCCCAAGCCCAGCCCAGCCCTGGCTCTGCTGTCACTGGGGTGTCCCCATCCCCTTGTGGCAGGGTGACCCCAGCACAGCACTCACCACCTCTCAGCCCTGCGGCACACGGCTCGGGAGAAGTGGAGAGCAGCACTGCTCCTGCCTCCAGACTGGAACAGCAAGGAAACACCACTCAGTGCCTGCACCAGCAGGGACAGCCCCCCTGCCCTCCCTGGGAGGGCTCAGCACCTCCCACCCACAGGGAGCTGACCCCTGTGCCACGGCCAAGCAAGGGAGGGATATCCCAGTGCAGCAGGGTGGGGAAATGTAACTGCCAGCTCCTTGTCTCTGCTTTCCTTTTGGCATTTTCCGATGGAAATAGCAGCTCCCAGCCTGTTTTCCCATGGTGAGCAGTGGAGCAGGGCTACCCCAAGGAGGTGAGGGGCACAGGCAGCACCTACGGGCAGGATGAAGGCTCTGAGGGGAGGGAGCTGCTCTGAGTAGCTGTCAATCCACTGCTCCAGCTCCAGGATGGGCTTCTCGCTGAAAGATGTTCGTTCTGCAGAGGGGAAAGAAGAATCAGCTAAAAAAACGTGATTCTGTCAACAAACTGAACTCTGCTTTAGCTTTCTTGGATCAGCAAGCATTAAGAAACCATCCCAAAAATTACCTCCTGCTGCAGCAGGGCCCGGTGGGTGCTGGGGCAGCACCCGAGGCCCCCTGACACGGCTTGAGTGCCACAAGCACAGCAGTGCTGGGATCTGTGTGATTCACTCAGCCCCCAGGGCCGTGTGAGATTCACAGAATCCCGGAGGTTGGAAAAGACCTCCAGAATCATCGAGTCCAAGCCTGATCCCCACCTTGTCACCAGCCCAGAGCGCTGAGTGCCACGTCCAGGCCTTCCTTGGACACCTCCAAGGATGGAGACTCCGCACCTCCCTGGGCAGCCCCTTCCATGAAGACGTTCCTCCTGATGTCCAACCTGACCCTCCCCTGGCACAGCTTGAGGCTGTTCCCTCTCATCGGGAGCAGAGCCCGATCCCCCCTGGCTGCCCCCTCCTGTCAGGGAGTTGTGCAGAGCCACAAAGGCCCCCCTGAGCCTTCTTTTCCTGCCATCCCAGGAAAGGCAAGACTTACTCCGGTGAGCCTCCCTGGCCGAGGAGAGCGGCGTGGCGAGGTTGGAGCCCACATCCTGCAGCATGCACTGCACCTGGACAAAAATCACAGCTGCTGTCAGTCCCAGCCGTGGCTTTCTGCATTCCTGTGCTCAGCAGAGCTGATCAGCCAAACTCACGGGCTGCCCAGGCAGGACCTGTGCCACTGCTGTGTCCACATGGTTTCTGCCCCCACTTTCACACCTGGGGCTCTGTGATAACAGAACTCGTGTCCATAATGTGGATCTGACTTATCTCTGAATAAACATAGAGATGAGTCTGTCTACCCATAACTAATCACTTGATCTACCAGTTTCCTTCTTGGTTAAAGGAGCTGACATCCTAGAGAGCAATCAAGGGAGTCTTAAAGATTTATATATTGAAATACTAAATGTATTGAATTCCTGTGTGTCAGTGGGAGCACTGTGGTTAAAATTAAGGAGCTCATGCTTTAATAGCACAGGTAAGGGACTGCACTGGATGAAGATTATCATTAATACTCACTTTATGAAGTTGATCAACAAACGTGTGGCCCTTTTCACTGCTAAACTCACCAGCCAGCCTTGATTTGAGAGAAAAAAACAAAACAGAGTTAGCTGGGAATGAAAAAATCACCACAGATACGATTTTCCTTATGAAACCTACAGTTTGGATACTCCTGGCCGGTCCTTACCCGATGGCCGAGCTCAGCTCGTCCGTGGCTCCCAGGGCCTCGAAGATCCGGTCGCCCTTCGGCCGCCGCTCCCCGGTGAAGGTGCTGGAGAATCCTTTGGGAAAGGCGGGAGGCGCTCAGGGCTCGGGGAGGGCTCTGCCCGCGGCCCCCGGGGCCCCCCGGGCTCTACCTGAGTCTCCCGTCCTCGTGTAGATCCTCGGGGCGCGCTCGGGGCTGCGGAGGCACAAACCGTGAGGGGACAGCGCGGGGACAGGGGACACTGTGAGGGGGGAACGACACCGCGAGGGGTGGAAAAGACACCGTGAAGGGAGAACGGCACCGTGAGGGGGTCTCGGCCCTCCCGCGCTCACCTGCCCACCCCGCTCCGCCACCGCCGCCCCGCCATCCCCAGCGGCCCCCGCAGGCCCCGTCCAGCCGCCACCGCCGCCCGCCGCCACATCCCTCCCGGCCGCCGTCGCGCCGTGACCCTGCGCGGCCACCGTCCCGCCCCCAGCCCACGCCGTCACCTCAGCGCCGCGCCACCCCGCAGCGCCGCCTTCCCATTGGCCGCCCGCAAAGCCCCGCCCCCGCCGGGCGCGCTGCTATTGGCTGAGCGCGGGGAGGCGGGGCGGGGCTCGGCCCCGACTGGTGGGCGGGGCTGTCAGTCGGCGCTGTCAGGCGGCGGGGCCGTGAGGCGGCGGCGATGTGGGCGCGGGCCGTGGCGGTGTCGGCGCCGGGGAAGGTGATCCTGCACGGGGAGCACGCCGTGGTGCTGGGCAAGGTGAGGGCGCGCCGGGCAGAGCGAGGGGCGCCTAGCCCGGTAACGGCCCCGCTGACCCCCCGTTCTCCGCCCGCAGGTGGCCCTGGCCGTGGCGCTGGACCTGCGGACGTTTCTCCGCCTGCGGCCCGGCGCTGAGGGCCGGCTGAGCGTCTCCCTGCCCGGTGTCGGCGTGCGGAGGAGCTGGGACACCCCCGGCCTGCGGGCCCTGCGGGGGCGGATCGCAGGCAAGGGCCGCGGGGAGGAGGCGCCGCCCCGGCGCAGTGAGGGGCTCTGGGCACTGCTCGGTGCCTTCTGCACCGCCGTGACCGTGCTGGGGCCCCTCTCCCCCGTGAGGTGACCGTGCACAACCCCCGTGGGGTGGCTCTGCAGGGACCCCCGTGGGGTTGTTTGTCCCCCCTGCAGTGTTTCAGGGCCTCGCTCAGTGTGTGTTTCGCTGACCTGTCGCTGCACCTCTCTGTTATTTACGTCCCCCATGTGCCCCTTGTGACCCCGCTGATGTTCAGGTGTCCGTGGGTGGCCCTGTCCCCTCCTGTTTTGGGTCCCAGGGTCTTGTTCCTGTGCTGTTGTGACTCAGGCTGGGGTCTCCTGGGGAAGTCAGGACCTGTTTTCCTGTTTGTCTGTTCCACACCAGCCCTCACTGGAATTTCTGCAGCACCTTGTACTGGCTGGAGCCCCAGGATATCCAAAATCCATGTTCTTTAATGAGGAGTTTGTGACTTGCCAAATTCTCCATAGTGACTATGGGATGCACAGGGAGGTGCAGGTGTGGAATGTGGAAACACTGGGATTTCAGAGTGTTTGGTGGAGATTTTGCTTTTATTTTATCACAAATCCTCAGGCGTAACCTGAAATTGGCTCCAGCTGTTTCTGCCTACTGTGGCAGGAGGTGTTGTTGTAAATAGTGCTCTCAGTGTAACAATTCCCTGCTTTCCAAGTGTTTAAACTCTTCCCCTGCTTGCTTCCATAGCTGACTTTGATGAGTCCAAGTCCCCCAGCACAGAACAGCTGGATGCCCTGAGGGAGTTTGCTGGAATTGCTGCTGGAGCCTCAGCTCCAGAGAGCCTTGCTACTCTTGCCTTCCTGTACATGTGCCTGGCTATTTCTGCTAAGTATGGGTAAGGTTCTCCTCCTGTCCCAAGATTTTGGTGGTGGGTGGGTGCCCCAGGCAGGTGAGCTGGGAGTCTCTGCTCTCATTTAGTTCTGAGGGCTGAAACCAGAGCAGTTCATGCCACAGTCACAACACAGACACCCCTCCCTCCAGCAGGCAGCTCCTGTCATCCTGGCTTAGGCTGGAAAAACAGAAATAAACTGTGAATTTGTTGTCTGAACTAAGTCTGATCTCTTGATGGGCTGAATCTCCCTAAAACTGTGAGAACTTGGGGCTGTTCCAGTCCCTACCCTTGCCCAGCACCATTGATGATCTCAGTGTGACTGGATGGGTGCTCAGGGCAGTGTCAGGAACCAAAGCAGAGCCCAACTTCCACTTTCTCATCCAAGAAATCAAAGGATAAAGAACTGGGACGTGTAGCTGGGTTGTGATTTCCCTGCAGTCTCGGGGTGGCACTGGGGCTGTCCCTCACCAGCACTGGAAAGCTCCTGGGTCTGATTTTGGGGTCTGTAACACAACCCAGGTGTGTTCAGTGGAGCACAGGGACATGGAAATGTCCATGTTCCATCTTCCCCACCAGCCTGTTGCTCCAGTGGGACCTGGTGGTGCAATTACAGAATTGGGATGTTTATTCTTTATTTAGAAATATTAAAATCCAGTTTACAGCAATCTCTGGAGGGCCTCTTTATTATGAGTATAATAAATACATACATGAATGAATATATAAATATTCAGGTGTGTAGTTACCCCGTGCCCCTGGTAGCAGCCTAACAAACTGTGCCAATCATGGATCCAATGGCGTGGCCAGGCTGCTCCCTTTGGGAATGAGCCCTCCTGAAGCCCCTGTGTGTCAGCTGCATGTCCTGATGTTTTCAATCATCTTTCCCTGTAATCAGCTCTAATTGGCCTCCTTTGGAGGTGGAACTGGGGGTGGCTGTGTCAGTCCCTGTGTGCGTGTATTCCAGGGACATTCCCAGCGTGGATATCCTGGTGTGGTCGGAGCTGCCCACGGGGGCAGGGCTGGGATCCAGCGCTGCCTATGCTGTGTGCCTGGCTGCAGCCCTGCTCATGGTGTGTGGAGCCATCTCCTGCCCGCTGCAGGAGGGAGAATCCACAGCCAGGTAAGGAATTCCAGCCTGGGATGCACAGCTCAGCTCCCTGTGCCCCACCTTGCCTTTGACCCGCATGAATTCTGGCGCTGCCGCCTCTCCAAGGTGTGACCACCCTGAGCCCATCTCCTGTCCCTGCCCAGTGTTCCCAGCCCTGTCCCAGACTTTGTGAAACTCCCTCTCTTTCCCTTGTCTGGTGTAAGATGAAGCTTTTCCCCCCTTTTTAGGTATGTTTATTTTTTCAATCAAATAAAACACTGAAACTCCTCAACCTCAATTTCTTCTGTCTCTGAGCATCTTCCAGGTTTTGCTTTGATTCTTTGACCTGGTGAAAGAGAGTTTCTTTCCTTCTATCCTTGGGGTTCTCCTTTGGAAGTCTGGGGTGCTGTGCCCCATGTGAGAGCGGGCTCTGTTTGAAGCTGTTAAAAATCAGAGCTGGAGGGGCAAAAACCTCTGTGGTGTGGGATTTTGTGTGGGGCTGGGAGTGAGACAGCGAGGGGGGTGGTTCTGTGTTCTGCCTCTGAACCAGAATTTGCAGCCTGACCCAGAAACAGGCTCTTGTTGGGAGCACTTTGCCCCCTGTGCTCGAGCAAATCTCCCAAATTGGGAGATAAAAAAGCAGCTCCAAGCAGAGCAGCGACGATGTCTTCATTCCCTGCTCGCCCTCCGTGGCTCCAGCATGGATCCAGCATAATTCCTGCCTTCCAGCTGGTGTGCAGAGAGATGGGGGTGTCAGACTTCAGAAGGGTTTTGCTTCCCGTGGCAAGAAAAGAACAGCGGGGTAGAAAGGCTCCCGTGTCGGGAGGAATCGCAGCCTCTCAAAGAGGATTAAAAACAAGTGGTTTACAGCACTCCTGCTCCTGAGGCTGCTGGTGTGAGCTGTTTGCTGAGTGCTCCCAGATTAAATCCTGGCAAGTGGAATGCCAGGTGTGTGGACATGGATGAAGATGTTCAGCTGAGGCCTGGGGAGTTGGGAATGAAGGAAAACGGTTTCTGGGTAGCAGCCGGCTCTTGGAATTTCTGCCTTGCCTTGCAAGGTGCTGTGAGGCTTTTCCAAAATGTGGATTTGTGCCTCTGCTCTGGCATGGAATACCTGCTGAATGGACTCGTGGTGTGCAGAGGTGTGTCTGTGCTCAGGCTGAGAGCAGGGTTAGATGGGATATTGGGAATTCCTCCCTGGGAGGGTGGGGAGGCCCTGGCACAGGGTGCCCAGAGAAGCTGTGGTTGCCCCTGGATCCCTGGAAGTGTCCAAGGCCAGGCTGGACAGGGCTTGGAGCACCTTGGGATAGTGGAAGGTGTCCCTGCCCAGCCTGTGCCAGGGTGTCGCCACCCTCACAGGGAAGAATTTTTCCCTAATATCCAATGTGAACCTATTTTCTGTCAACTTAAAGCCATTCCCCCTTGTCCTGTTATTCCAGGCCCTTGTAAATAGTCTCTCTCCATCTTTTTTGTTGCCCCATCAGGCACTGGAAGACCACAATTAGGTGACCCCAAAGCTTGTCCTCTCCAGGCTGAATAATCCCAACTCTCTCAGCCTTTCCAGTGTGTGGCAACACCGTGTTTGGCAGGGTGGGGATGAGTCTGGACTCGAATTCGATTAAATCTGATCTTCACCGGGCCAGGGCTGGGATCTTCCCCCTGAATCTGCTCCCTCCCAATCCACTGGTTTGGAGTGGTTTGTGTTGGAGTCATTTGCTTGCCTTCCAGGTGGACAGAAGAGGAGCTGACCCTGATTAACAGCTGGGCCTTCCGGGGAGAGCAGGTGATCCATGGCAATCCGTCGGGTGTGGATAATGCTGTTGGCACCTGGGGTAGGTGTGTTTGCTGCTTCCCAGGCAGAAACTCCCCAAAATCAGGTCCCCGTTTTGGCCTGAGCACAGTGGAATCCTTCCCTGTCTCAGTTTGCCCCATCTGTGAGCTGGGCCTGGAGCCAGCTGGAATGTTGGGAACACCAGAGCTCTGTCCCCTCCCCAGGCAGGTGCCACGGGGCACAGACTTCGCTGCAAATAACTGATATTTAAACATTCTGCAGTGAACAAAGAAAACTAATCCTGTCCCGGGGATAATACAGGGGAAAATGCAGTTGGACAGCTGTCATTTAGTTTCAATTAGCAGAGACTTCCCAGTGTTTTGAAAGTGTCCTTGGAGACTGTTAATAATCTTTCTAATGAGACCTAATCACAGTGCCTGTGTGAGGGTAGGAGCCAAGTGAGACATTCCTTGTGGACAATGAAATTCCCTGCTGCAGGATGGCTGCTGACACCACGTTCAGCCCATGGAATCCCGTGTGCTTGGCTCTGCTACTGGATCCTGTTTTCTCAGGAAAGATTTCCTGCTGGCCAAACTCTTTGCCTATTCAAAAATTATTTGACGTGATCCTGGAGGAGAGGAGAGCAAAGGGAAAGGCCTCGGGTTAAGCACGTCCAGCCAGACCCTCTCATTAAGGCAGCGGGGTGAGGCAGGGCCGTGCTGCTGGAGAACATGGTTCATTTAGCTGGTGTTCCTTGCAATTACTGTCACAGGCTCTGGGTGAGGTTCTGCAGATGAAAGACCTTCTGTGTTATCTCTCAGCTCGCTCTCTACTGAGACAATGCATGTGTTTTACTTTAGGTGGAGCCCTGAGATACCAAGCAGGAAAAATCACACCATTAAAGAGGTAATATTGGAGTTTAAAAATAACCCTCACACACGGTGGGTGGAACATGTCAGAGAGGCTCTGGGTGGGTGTTGGAGGGTATGAGGATGATGGGAGATGGCTGGAGAGTGGGAAGGGCTCTGCAGCCCCATTTTGGGTGTGGGCAGCCTCAGTTGTTGGCGTGGATGGGGACAATGAAAGGTTTGGTCATTATCTGACATTAGATGAACACAGCACAAAGGATCAATATTAATTTCATGGCATTATGGGCAGCAGGAATGGATCTGCTCCTGGCAGCAAATGACGTTGTGGGGAGGGGGAACTTGGTGCTTACCTGGTGGTGGGAAAACCCATTGGCAGAGAGAAATCCGGGTCCTGTGTGTTCCCTCTGCCTCCTGCCAGAGAAGTATAATCTGACTCCATTAAAATCTTTCACAGTGCATGAAATTGCTCTATTAGCAGTTAATGGCCACTGCTGGCTACCCTTGTAGAGAGTATTTCAAAGGAAGAAATTTGCTTGAAAAACATGGATTTCAGTAAATACATTACAGTCCTATTTATAGCTCGAGTACAGTTGTTCCGTGTATCCAGGAGGAACAAGCCTGAGCCCAGCCAGCACTGAAGCACCTGCTTAAGTTTTGTGAAATGAATGGGACTGCTTATCTTGGGTTCTTGCTCAAAGAGGTTTTTTGAGGAAAACAAGCTGTAGCCTTGGGGACTGTGAAGGAAAGAGGCCAGGAGATGTTCCCTGCCTGTGGCAGGGGGTTGGAATGAGATGAGCTTTAAGGTCCCTTCCAATCCAAAGAGCTCTGGGGTTCTCTGTCTCCTGTTGCTTCCAGGGTGCCCACTCTGAGGATCTTGCTGACCAACACAAAAGTCCCTCGGAGCACCAAGGTCCTGGTGGCTGGCGTCAAGGAGAAGATCCTGAAGGTGCAGCACCTGCGTGGTTGTGGGATGGAGATGTGGGGGATAACCTTGGGGAGATAACTCTCATGTGGGACTGCAGGTCCCACAGGGATGTTCTGGGAGATCCCTCCTGTGGCCACCATCTCCCAGCTGCCTGGGAATGGGGTGTCAGCTCATCTCCTCCCTCCCTCCAGTTTAACACAAAAATTACCAGTTTGCAACCATGAGAAGAGCAGTTCCTTCCTGTGGCCTGTTTCCTTCTCTCCCTCCTTTTTCTGCAGGCAGGAGCAGGTCACCATCGCCCTGCTCTGGGAACGAGTGAGGAATTGCCCAGCTCAAAGAGACTGGGACCAGTTTCCTGGCAGTGGTGCTGGAAGGCCAGCAAGCAGGCACCTCACACCCCTCCTTCCCCCTTTGCAGTTCCCTGCCATAATGAACCCGGTGCTGGACTCCATCGATGCCATTTCTCAGGAGTGCCAAAGCGTTCTGGAAGCGATGCCTGCAAATCCATCACCGGAGCATTACCCTGTGCTGGAGGTAAGGGGCTTGCTTGCCAGTATTTTTAGCCACTGTTACTGTTGAACATCAAAATGTCATTTAAAGAACATTAGGCCTGAAAAAAAAGAAGTGATAGCAGGAAATGTTCAGTTCCGAGCGAAACCGTGGTCCGGGTGTGCTGCTTTTAATGCCCTTCCTGGAGCCAGGAGCTGCTGCTGGTGCCTCTCCCAGCTGTGTGCAGGGAGGGAGGGAGCAGGCCTGGGCTCTGGGGACCTGTGGCTCTGGAGGGTTTGTTTCTCTTACATTGAGTGATCTCCATGCCACGGCTCTGGCAGTCGCTGCCTGTGAAGCAACTGCTCTGTCACTGCCAGGGCTGGAGTGAGGAGGGAGCCCAGAGGCACTGGTTTGTGATGGGCTGACTGGTTTGTGATGGGCTGACTGGTTCCCAGCCAGCTCCCAGCACTCTGTGCTCATCCTGGCTCTGCAGAGCCACAGACAGAGCTGTGCCCAGCGCTGACCTGACATTGATGCACGAGGTGCACACAAAGATCTGTTTGTCTTGGCTTTGCTCAAAGAGCAGAGGCTGGGGAGGGGGGAGGAACGTGCTTCCGAGTGGAAGAAGTGCTGAGAGTGCTGTAATGCTGCTCCACAGCACTGTGGGGGAGGGATGTGTGGCCATGTCCCAGCTGAGGCAAACCTGGCCTGGCCCTGGCAGCCAGCTTGGACCCTCAGGAACCATTTGGTACCAGCAGTGCAGTTCCTTGTTGGCATCTGGATGCCTTCCCTTGGCTTCCAGAAGCACCTCTGCTTGTCCTTGCTCTTGCTCTGGGTTGTTCCTGTGGGATTCATAGCAGAGTCCTGCTCCCCTTGCACCAGGGAGTGGTGGGATTCTGGACCCACCTGAGCTGCCATCAGCTGGGGGAGGTGTGCAGTCTGTTCACAGCACAACTTCACACAGCTCCTCGTCTTAATTCCACATCCTCAGGCTGTCAGAAGTATAGGGGACAGAGAAGAGGGAGAATAATTTGAGTTGTGCTTTGAGATCCTCACATGAAAAATGCCAAAGCATCCTTGTGTCCCACACCTGGGAAGCAGCACTGCAGCGAGCAGGTTCCTGTCTTGAATCTTGTTGTTTTGTCTTGTGCTTGAAGAGCCCACAGAGGCCCAGCTGATTAGATGCAGCACATATATATATAAATATATCTTTTGGGCTGTTTCTGAGACGTGCAGCTCTGGCCAGCGCTGTATTTGAACCATGGAACTAGTCTAGTGTGTCATAAGCTGTCATCGGATTCCTGGCAGATTTTGGATCAGGAGATGACAGGTGTCTGGGATCATCACAGGCAGTGCTGTGCCCTCACTCAGGCATGGAGAGCAGCCTCTGGATGGACGTGTGTCCTGCCCAGCCTGGAATGGGTGATGGCTGAGCTCTGCCTGCTCCTTCCTCCTCCCACAGTTCCTTAAACACCAGACAGAAATGCTCTGGAGGGGGGAAAGGGATTCTTTCTGCAGTGTCCCCTCCTGGGTGGTGTTGGCAGGGTTCCGGGGTGGAGCTGAGGGAGGGGGCTGTGGTGACACCTGCCCTGCTGCTCCCTGTGCACAGAGTCCCTCCTGGGAAGAGCTCAGTGCCACTTGCTGGGGAAGGGAGCACAGGGCCGCCCTTAGGGAACCTCTCTGGGACTGGGCCTGTCCTGGCTGGCTCCTGGCTTGTGACACCCTCTGGGAAGAGCCACCACGTGCTTTGGAGGTGATGGAGTCGGGCTGTCAGACCAGTGTTGCTGAGAACAACCTTCCTCCACTGCCAGTGCTGATGGGAGGGCCCTGCGGTGCTCAGAGCCGGTGTCTGCTCCTGGCCCTGCTCCAGAGCACAGGCCAAGCCCTTCCCTCTGCTCCTGAACTCCTCACCTGTCCTACTGGGAGGGGAGAAGCTGTAACTTCCACTTCTGTGTGGTGTTGTCCATCCCTTGGGCCATTTGGACTGTGCTGCTGGAGCAGCTTTCTCCGGGAGCAGCAGGTCTGGCTGGATGGGAAGCATGACAGGGATGCTCCCACAGCTCTGCCAGGAGGGTGGGCTCGCTGGGAGAGGGGCCTGTGCTTCTCCTCCAGGAAGAACCCTCTCGACCCCACTTGAGCTGGGTGCCAGATTCCCAGCATGGTGCTGCTGAGCGGCTCCTTGGCTCCCAGCCTGTGAGGAGGGAGAAGAGCTGCACAGAGCAAACAAGGGGAGGTCCCTCCGTGTCACCTCTCCAGTGATGCCTCAGTGGTGTCAGAAGTCCCTGGATTTGGCTTTGCTGGATGGATTGCAGGGCAGGGTGACAGCCAGGGATGAGAGCTGCTGGCTCGGTGCCCTTCCCACGGCCAGCAAGGGGCCTTGCACAGCCTCCTGCTCAGCACTCGAGTGACAGGGCAGAGGAGAAGCAGTCGGGAGGCATCGGAGAGCTCTGGAATTAATTCCTGCTGGCAGCTTGCAGAGATCAGGATTTTCTTGGTCAGTGCAGGAGCTGTTGTACCCCTGTCACTCTGCAGGTCATGAGGGGAACAGGGGCACGTGAACAGCCCAGAGCTCAGACTCTGGCCTGACCTTGCTCCTGGTGCTGGTGGCCAAATTTCTGCAGAAATGAGATTCTGAAGGGGTGGCTGGGAAGGCAGGGCTGCCACTGCTCTAAGGAGCCTCCATCTCGATGTGTGCTCACCTCACCTCCTCTCTTTGTGGTTGCTTTTAGGAATTCTTTGACATAAACCAACACCACTTAAACGTGCTCGGAGTGGGCCACCCCTCCCTGGACAGGCTGTGCCAGGTGACAGCGTCCCACAGCCTGCACAGCAAACTGACTGGGGCTGGTGGGGGTGGCTGTGGCATCACCCTGCTGCCACCAGGTCAGTAACAGCCCCTTGGGCATCCTCCTCTTCCTCACAGCCCCGGGAGGGTCAGGTTTGGGAGCAGAGGGATGGCTGCCAGCCCTGCTCTGGCTCTGGAGGGATGGGTGGGATGTGTCCCAGCACTGCCTGGCACTGTGGCTTGCATGCAGTGTGTGATCCAGGGCTGATTCAGAGTGTTCATTTATGTGTGTCAGCCCCTGAGGGCGCTGGCCCCGTGCCAGGGGCTGTGTTTGGAGGAGCCATGGCCCTTTCCCTCTCCCTGCAGTGGCCGAGCTGACTCGCTGGCTGCTCTTGCCTTGCTCTTGGCAGACACCTCCCCGCTGGCCGTGGAAGCAGCCAAGCAAGACTTGTGTGCCTGTGGATTCGAGTGCTGGGAGACCAAGATCGGGGCCCCCGGGGTGACCCTGCACTCCTGCTCCTCTCTGAGTGCCCAAGTGCTGCACGCACTCGCCCAGAGCTGAGCTGCTGCCTCTGGCAGGACTGAGCTCCTGGCACCGCGTCCTCCAGTTGCCTGGAAAGTTCTTTCCTGTCTCCTGTGTGGCTGAGGGCCTCCAGACGTGGGTATGGAGCCAGTTTGGGGCCTGGTGTCACTGGGATTTGGGGCTGCAGTGAGGACCTGGGAGCCCACCACCACCCAGTGGTGTTTGACCAAGGCTCTCAAAATCCTGCTTTGAATTTCCTTCCTCAACTGCTGTGCTAATCCTGAGGGGCAGGAGGAGAGGGGCTTGGCTGGGTTCCAGGGTGGATAATGACACTTTGCTGCTTCCGATGCATGTGGTGTCTCCTCCCTCATCCCTGGTGTCCCCTGGGGGCTGGCAAGGTGGATGTGCATGGTGCTTTGACATTTTTGGGTGAAGAGCATCTTTGGCAGCTCAGGGCTTGACTCTCAGGTCTCTGTTTCTTCTGGACCACAATTCCCAGTGAAGAGGAAACCTTTAATACAGCTCTTCCCTGCTACTACTTAAGTGTTGGGTAATTAAAATGCAAGATAAAGCACAATTCTAGTGAAATTACTGGTTTTCACTCTTTTCCATAATCTCTGCCTGGGCTGATAAGCAGAGTCCTGTAGTCAGGCTCTGATTTTTATTCACATGTGCAAGGTCTGGCTCAAACAGCACCTGCAAGGAGGGCAGCTCCAGGCCAAGGGCAGGCTTAAAATTCCTCCTTGTAAAAGGTGTTCTCTCACACTTCAGCCTTGAACCAGCTCGTCCCTGACCCTGCCTGGTGCTGGGTTTACTTTGGTGTAATTAAGCAGGGGAAAGAAACCCAAACCTCAGAAGCTCACCATAAGTTGCAGTTGACAAACTCGAAAACCTAAATGCATTTAGACTTACTACACAAATGTAAATGCATTTTTTTACTCCTGAAATTTTCATGAGCTGTGCCACAGAACGAAAGGGAATTGGCAGGGAAGTGGCTGAAGCCAGAATCTCTGGGAGTCATGAGCTGACTCTGAGGGACTGTGGTCTCTGCTGTACCTGCCAAAGGGGTTTTATCATCGCTCTGTTTGTCTGGGGTGGGTTTTTTATGTGGGTTTTTAAGTGTAGCTGTGTTCAAGAATCACTTCACTCAAAGCTGAGTAATGAATTGGCAGAGGTGGGGAACTTGGCTTCCCCTTCCAGCCCAGAACTAAAAAAATCAAGTGAGAGAAGCTGAGATGTTCTAGCTCTAAACTCCCAGCATCAAGGTGACCAGCTTTACTTCCCTGATCCCATGTAAAACTGTCTCTGGTTTTAATAAATCCATGGGTTTTTTTATGTGCAAAGTGTTCTTTGATAATTATGCTGGATACAAAAGGAAAAAAGCACCTTACACTGCTTCAGGAAAGCAGGTCTCAGATGCTGCCTTTCTACATGTCTAATTACAATTCCAATTTGCATCTGAGAGCGGCTTTACACTAATCACAAGTCAGAAAGGCTGATAAATAATTTACCATTTTCTAATACAGTGTAATCAATGTGAGGATCTGGGAGCGTGTTGACTTTAACCACTTACATGTGTCTACTTTGTGATGTTGGCACAAAGAGGTGCCAGATCCAGCACGGGGAACTTTCCTTCAAAACAGCACTTCTGGGGCTGAGCCTCGTTGGCTCTGAGGGCTGGGGACCAGAACTGAGGGGAAATTCACAGAATCCCAGGATCATTCAGGTTGGGAAAGCTCTCCAAGGTCATCAAATCCAACCTGTGACCAATCCCCACCCAGCCCAGAGCTCTGAGTGCCATGTCCAGGCCTTCCTTGGACACCTCCAGGGATGGGGACTCCAAACCTCCCTGGGCAGCCCCTTCCAATGTCTCACCACCCTTTCCATGAGGAAATTCCTCCTGGTGTCCAACCTGAAGCATCCACTTCTGCAGGTTTCCTCCAGCGGTGCTCATTCCGCTCTGCTCCGTGCTGGATGGAAGTGGTGACATTCCCGGGACAGGGTGGGTGGTGGCAGTGCCCTGGGCAGGAGGGTGACCCATCCTGGGCTCTGTGGGAAGGGCCCTGCTCCAGGGTGACACTGGCACTGCTGGGATCTTCCTTCCCTGTGCCATAGGGACCAGAACTGCCAAAGTCAGCAGCTGGAGCCAATCCCAGTCTGTTGGAAGTGAGCACAGATTTCACATCCATCTGTGAGCACGGGAGTGCCATTCCCTCCTTTCCAAACCCCTCCTTCACCAGCTCCATCAAAGGCTTTGCAGGGCCGTTGCTACACCCAGGGGGATAACCCGAGGGATGGCTGGGATGTTTCTGACCCCACCTTCCACACGGGAATCACCCCTTCACCCACACTAAATTCCAGCCTTCTGCTGTGCCTCCCTGCGCCCTGGGGCACACGGATCCCATCCCTGCCATGGGACTGATGCCCCGCGGGGGCACGGAGTGGGGCAGAATGAGGCACAGCCCTGTCTCTCCTGTGCTTTGCTGCTTTGGGAGCAAAACTGCAGCCTGTGGAGCCTGTGGAGCGTGTTCTCCCCAGGGATCATCCCCTCCTCTCCCAGGCACCCCGCGGGACGGATGTGCAGCAGGGCAGCGATTGCTGCTGAAGGATTAGCCTGGTAATTTGGCTAATTTTTCTTCAGCTTCATTTTTCACATTACAAGCTCTGCAGAAAGACTAACGAGCCTGGCTTTGCCTCTAATAGCCAGCACAGGGACGGGGAGGGGAGGCTGTGCTCCAGCCTAAAGGAGGGATTGAGGAATGGCAGAGCGTGGGGGTCCGGTGAGAGCTGGCGGTCACCGGTGTTTAGTGACAGCAAAAAGGAAAACTCTTTGTATAAAAATGCCTTTTAAAATCTTTCAATTCGCAGCCAGTGCCCGGGGCAGCATCGCTGCCGGGGCGTCTCCCCCCATCCCTGGGGAATGTCCCAGCGCCCCGGAGGGCTCCTGTCCCCCCCGGCACGTCCTCCCCTGAGCCGGGACCCCGGCGCTCCCCGGCCGGCCCTGGCAGGCACAGATGGTATTATTGTTTGTTTGCACTCCGTGTCAGCAGCGCCTTCTTTCTGCTCCGCTGAGTAGATGCTGAGGAGGCAGTGACATTATTGGAGATCACGGAGAGAGCAGGAGCAGGGTCAGGGAGAGAGAGGAAATGTCAGCGCGGGGCTGGGGGGCTGCTCACACCCCAGGGGCTCCCGCTGCTCCCGGGGTCCCTCCTGGGGACAGGGGGTGGCACTGGGATCTCCCGCAGGGCCAGCGCCGTGTCCTCGGACACGCCTGGAGGGTTTGGAGGGTGTGGGAGTCCCCTGGGGCCAATTGGGACCCCTCAGAGCCATTTCAAGGGCGATTCGTGCGTCGGACACCCCCCGCTGCAGAAGGGCTCCCTGTCCCCTCTGCCTCCCATCCCCAGGGATTTCGGGGCTGCCCCATTCCCCCGTCCCTCCTGTCCCCCCCCGTCCCCCCCATCGCTCTCCCCTCCCAGCACGCTGAAGGTTTTGAAAGTTAAGTATTACCGTCTGCTTTGTTGTTGCCTAACTACGACAGACAAATTGAGAACTAGTTGTCAAAATGTCAGTGCACAACAAATCAACATTCAAAATGAGTCTCAGCGCTATGTGGTGTATAATTAAAAAAAAATCCTTTTTAGAAATTTCAGCAAGCGTTGGCTCTGCTTTATATTTGTCTGTGTGATTAATAAAGGCAGCTAATTTTCAGACTTTAAAAACAGCTAGAAAATAGCTCCTAATTACATATTAGGTTCCAAGCGGCCCCCGCTGAGCGAGACTGGTATTGGTGGGCCAGAGAATTTGGCAGGGGCTTAATTACATTCTGAGCATCATCTAATTTTAGTTAAATGTAATGTAATCAGCAGCAGATGTCTGAAATAAAATATGAATTATGAATATGATGAAATTTCATTCTTGAATAAAAAAGTAATTTGCTATTTAGTTCATTAAAGCCGCAGAGGTTTATTAGGGAGCAGGTACACGGTGTGGCTGGGTTCTATTAAAATGATATTTCAGAGGGAGTAGGAAATTGCATTAAAGGTGCTAAAATATTCCGCCAGGATGCTGTGCTGGGTGGGAATGAACGTTTACAAAAATAACGGAGCCCCCTGGGCCGGCGCCAGCTCCTGGCTCCGGAGCTTCTGTCTACGCAAGGTGACGTCCCAACGTCCTGGGGGGACCCGGGATGGGCCCTGCACCCCCCTGGGCGTCCCGAGGGCAGCTGGGCTCTCCTCACTGCTGGGCTCGAGTGTTTCTTGTTCTTTCACAGAATCCCAGGATCATTCAGGTTGGAAAAGACTTTCAAGAGCATCGAGTCCAACCTCTGACCAATCCCCACTTTTCCACTCAGCCCAGAGCACTGAGTGCCACATCCAGGCCTTCCCTGGACGCCTCCAGGGATGGGGACTCCAAACCTCCCTGGGCAGCCCCTTCCAAGGCCTGACCACCCTTTCCATGAGGAAATTTCTCCTGATGCCCAACCTGACCCTCCCCTGACACAGCTTGAGGCCATGGGAACAAGACACCCCAGCACTTCTGAGTTGGGCTCTGTGTGCCTTATTCCAGCTTTGCCAGGGGAACGAAGCCTCAATTCTCCCGTCACCTCTGGGACTGCGGTGGATCCTCCCAGGACACCATCTCCTGGACACTCTCCCTACAGCATCCTCTGCAGTTTCAGCTCTGAAGTTGAAATTGCTTTTCTCTATCCCTCAGTGGCCCGGGCTGACAGATAAGCATCTCCTGGCGAGGGGGAGGGATGGCATGTTCATTATTTCCTTGTATTACAGATCCTGTCATTTTAATCCCTCCTGCATGCCGGGCACCAGCTTCGAGCCCTGCCCTCTTTCCAGTGTGCTCTCCAAGAAAACCCCGTGGCCGGTTCATCCTGCGTGGCAGGAAATCCCAAGGCACATCCCAGCGTCTCCGGCGATGATCCGGCACAGTCCCGGTGCTGGCGCCATGGCGCAGCCGGGCCGCCGTGCTCGCTGGCGTGGGTTCACCGTCCTCCTTCTTCTATTCATCAAGGGCATGACAGCTAAAATTCATTTGAAGATGAAGAAAGTGCCGGCTAATCCTTTCTGGGAGACAGTGATAGACTGGCGGCTCGGGAAGAATTGCACAGCAGTAATGAAATTAGGCTAAAACTGCTGGCGGATAGCAGATAATTGCCCTTGTCTGTCACGAGGAATAACATCTCCCAAATCCAACCCAATGATTGTTAAAGTTGCAGGAATTTATTTTATTTATTTCCTGGGCTCGGGGTTGGCTTTCCAAAGGTCTTTCCCAGGAAAATAAAGGAGCGGGAGCTGCGCGCTCACCTCCCGCCTTCCCTGGGCGCTTCCGCCGCCGCAGCAGCTCGTTAGCCCTGACGAAGCAGCATCACCTGGATGACAAGGACACCCCGCTGGGGCCACTCCCAGGGAGCGGGAGCTGAACCAGCCGGCACAAGGAGCTGCCTGGAGGAGCTGCTGGAAGTGCTGCTCCATCCCAGGTCCCACTGACCTTCTGGTGCTTTCCACGAGGAATCCATCTGCCAGCACCGGGTGCCGGCCTGGTGCTGGGGTGGGTCCCGGTGCCACGGTGGCCACACCAGTCCTGGCCCCATGTCCGGGCTGACCAGCAGCCATTTATTTTGTAATTGATGGGGCGGTGGTGGCCCAGCGCGGGTGAGTGACTGCGCCGGCCGGCGACGGCGATGTTTTATCCGCCGGGGCTGGCACGGGTAATTTACTGCGCCCGGCAATAACATATTTCACTTCCCGTCTCCCAGATGAAGATTACTTGTGTTTGAAAGTGCCTGAACACACACTCAATTCTGCTTAAACGCTCGCAGCCAGCCGAGCGCGGCTCAGCCCCGCGCCGGGGTGGCACAGGGATGAGGATGGGGACAGGCTGGAGCACAGCCCGTGCTCCCTCCAGAGCCGCTGGCAGTGCTGGGGAAAACCCCCCGAGGCACCCGGCGCAGCGGCTGGAAATATTCCATCCACCTTCCCTGACATTTCGTCTGGCCGGGCGAGGAGCTCCGTGGCATTTCCGAGAGGGGCTGGGGAAAGGTCAGGGGGTGGAAAAGGTTGGCAGGGTCAGCGCTCCCTCCTCGCCCTGCGGCTCCTCCTGACCCCCCCGGACAACTGCGGCACAGGCACCGTATGGGCTGGATCTGCCTCCCTTCCAGCGCCGGGAATGCCACGTGCTGCCCTGGGATGCCTGAGTCCCCTGAGAGATGAGTCGGCACCGGCAACGGGGATTCGTGTGTGCACCCCCAAAAACTCTCTGTGAGAGGCAGGTGTGAGGGCAGGAGCTGGGGCTGCAGGGGTGAGGGGCTCAGAGCCATGGGGACATGGCAGGGCCCGGCTGCCAGGGCTGGATCCCATCCAGCTCCTTTGCTTGCCAAGAGCTCCGGGTGGGCTCTGGGCAGAGGCGAGCTGGGGGTGTGGAAGCCCAAAGCGGGCCCTGCTGACCCCCTGTGACCCCTGGGCTGCCGGGTTGGGTGCTGGCCCCAGTGCTGCTGCTCCTCCTGCCAGTGCTGGCACGTCCCCAGCGCTCCCGACACGGCGCTGCCGTTAATGGATGCTGATGTGTCACCCAGCCCATTCGTCTTCATTTGGTGCCAGCCGGCGGCCGTGGGGACGCGCCAGGGCCGGGCACAATGCCCTGGAGCCACAGCGCTCCCAACCAAAAGTGGATGTTGATGTCCATTCCCATTCCCAGGGAGAATTCCTGGTTGCTTTGCAGGCAGGGACTGCCAACCCGAGACCCCGGCAGGGCTGGGGACACCTTCCTTGTTTGTGTCACAACCTCTGGATGCCACAGTGCCCACCGAGCCGGTGTCTCAGGGGAGGTGGGCATGGATTTGGGGGCATGGCAAGGCTGGGATCAGATGGGGATCACCCCTCCAGCTCCTTGTGGCCACCCATGGCCACCATCATTCTCCCCTGCTGGAGGATGGCGCCGCCGCTGCGTCCTGCCAGATTCCGGGATGGAACCTCTCCGTTGGAGCTGGGTAATTTCTGATTAAGGATTACTGTACCACCGGCTTCGGTTTGATTGCAGATGTTTTTAATTATATCGTATAAGATCGTATTATGTAATTGCATTTATCTGATTGAAGCCTTAATTGTAGGATTTCATAATGGTTTGACTGGGTAAATACACCGTCGCGTCTGTTGTCCCCCACCGAAAATTAGGTGCTTCATGTCTTTATTGCATTATCCTGGAGAGGAGCTTAAATTGGGAAGGAAGGAATTAGGAGAGAGAGAAGAAAGGAAAGGCGAGTTTGTCGTAGGATGGCGGAATCCTGGAATGGTTTGGGTTGGAAGGGACCTTAAGGATCATCTTGTTCCAACCCCGTGCCATGGACAGGGACACCTTCCACCAGACCAGGTTGCTCTCCCATGGACAGGGACACTTCTTTCTCCTCCCAATCCCAGGGATCGTGGTCCCCTTCCCGGCACAGCCACCTGGGCTCTGGAGGCACCAGCAGCCACCAGAGCTCATCCCAAACATCCCCTCCAGCTGGGCATCCCAAAAGCCGGTGAGGGATCTAAAAATCCCTTTTTCCGTTAAGAACAGTACACAACAAAACAACTGGAAAGCTCTCCACCTTAATTCCCTAAAAAAAACTCTAATGAGCTGCTGACAAGGGGGGTCTGAGCTGCACCTCCCGCCCTCGGGGGGGGTCTCTGCGCCTCCCCCTGGCAATTAAAGGGAGGTTTGGGGTTTTGTCGGAGCCTTTTTCCCAGCTGTAATCCGCAACATGTGGTTCGCACGGAGCCTCCTGGCTAATGGGTTTAGGATTACGGGAATGTGCACAAATCCAGCGGCTCGCTGTCACTCCGCTCAGCGAACTAAGGTGATTTCATTAGGATTTAGGTTTAGAGAAAAGTCTCCCTCTCTCTCTCTCTCTCTCTCTCTCTCTCTCTCTCTCTCCCCCCGCCCCTTCTCTCCCCTTAATATTATTTTTATTCAATTACATCAGCAATTCATGAAACTTCAAAGCCGTTTCATCAGCGCAACCCGAACGCTGCCGGATCGCGCTTGAAAGGGGGGAAGAGGAGGAAAACATAAGCTGCTGCTTTAATGGAATTACTGAAAGGGGCTTTTTAATTAAAAACAAAGGTTGGGCTGAGGTCTATCCATAATTCAGTGCCGCTGGATGTAATATCTGCCGGTGGTTTAATTTTAATAAATGTATGTATTATTAACGGTGGGGTCTATATTTTCCAAGCCCAAGGAAGGCCCAGCTGTTCCTGCAGGAGCGGCTGTCGGTGCCACGGGGGGCACGAGGGGACACTCGGTGGCAGGGGATGGAGATGGGGACGGGGATGCTCCCGGTGACCCCCCAGTGCCACAGGAGCTGTCACAGCCCTGAGTTAATTACCAGCAGCACCTGCGTGGGTTATTCAGACAACTCCAGCCCCTCTTTTTGATGATTTTCTCTTAATTAGCCTTTATTAATGAGATGTGACCTCGTCCAGCGTGCTGGTTCCTCGCTGCCATCTGCCTGTCCCACTCCGGGGTGGGACAGGGCTGTCCCCAAGGCCAAGGGCAGCCGGGCAGTGGCTGAGGGGACGATGACACGCAGTGATCCAGGAGGGATCCTCATCCCTGCACTGCTCCGGCGGGATGGCACCCACCCCCCAGCCCCCTGCCAGCCGCCGCGTGCTAATAAAAACAAATTAACTTGTAGCAGCGTTAATTTTCCCGCATCCATCCATCCCGGCCTCATTACCAGGGCGATCCCAGGAGTTGGGGGTTTGGGCAGATTGTAATGAGGAGCATGCGGTAGTAAAAGTCCTTCTAATAGGATTTATTTACTGTAATTGTGATTCGAGGCACAGTGCCATCCCTGGCCAGCGGGGCCAGGAGGAGGGGGCGTGGGGCTGAGGATACAACGGAGGAGCCGGAGCTCCCTGAGGGATCTGGGGGATCCCACTGGACCTGGGGCACGGAGCAGGAGGTGTTCTGGCACAGCCACCTCTCTCCTTTGCTCCAGGAGATGTTTCCTGGAGTGTGGAACCACATCCCGCTTCCTAAGCATCCCAGCAGGAGCTGCCAGGCCGGTCGTGTCACCTGGCACTGCCAGGGATGGATGGGGTCACCCATTCCAGGGTTTCCAGCTGGAGCTGGGGTTCAGGAGCTGCTTCCATGGTCCCGTGCACGGCACATCTCCATCCTCCTGAGCAGAGGCAGCTCGGAGATTTGGGAGGCGAGGCTGCTCCGTGGGATGCTCAGGCAGTGCTGGGGTCACCACTCCTGCTCTGGTTTGGTTGCTCAACACACGCAGCACTGGCACCCAGATCCCCCTCTTCCGGCTGATCCCGACACCAGGATCTGCAGAAGCTCCTCTCCTGCTCCAGAACTCACCCCGGACACTTGGAACACCTCCTCTTGGGGTCCCCAAACCCGCTGGGAGTCCCCAGAGAAGGGAGCAGAGCCGGGAGAGCTTTTCTCTCGCTCACACTTCATTATTGTTGCTAAGGAAACCTCTTCCCAGGATCTCGCCTGGAACATGTCTGCCTCGGCGGGGCCGCACATCCATCTCTCCCAAAGTGCCGTGAGAGCCGGAGCCGGCGCAGACAAAGGCGGGGATGGAGGCGGAGGCTGCTCCGGGACCACCGCTGCGGCTTTGAACCGCCCGGCCCGAGCGGGATGCGCCGCGCGGAAAAGTTGTCAGGGACCAGACAAAAAAAAAAAAAAAAAATCCAAATGGAATTTGGAATTTGCTCCGGTTAGGCAGCAGGGCCAGGAGTTTGNGGGACAAAAAAAAAAAAAAAAAAAAAAATCCAAATGGAATTTGGAATTTGCTCCGGTTAGGCAGCAGGGCCAGGAGTTTGCAGCCGTGCTCCAAGGGCTGGCACAGCAGCGGGATGAGCAGGGATGGGTCATCCCGCTCCCGTTTCAGCCCATCAATAATTTTGGTTCCCAGTTTATGGAGGGGACTGGTGCTCCCGGCCCCGTGTCCCCCCCGTTCCCAGCTAATGCTTCCCACTGTAGCGAGACGAGTTCCCATCGTTCAGAATGAGCGATTCCTGCATTGATTTGCAGCTTCCTTTTGATGCAGCAAGAATTTATTCCTCGGGAAAGCGCTTTCTGTAGCCATCAGGGATTATTGATGGTGTTGAACTCGCTCGCTGCCCTCTGGGTTGCAGCCGGCCCCGGAGCGCCGTGGTGCCCACGGGACGGTGAGGGGGAACAGGGATACGCTGCTTTTGGGGGGTTACAACCAGTATCTCCCCATGGAATAACTGCTGGGAATTGGGAAAAATATTAACAGGGCCGGGATGGCCCCAACAGCAACGTGGTGGGCCCAGCACTGATCAAACCCAGTGCTGCCGTGGCACCAGAGTGAGCTCATGGCACACGTGGCTCCGTCCCGTGTCACTGGGCATGCCATGAGCTCGTGGTGTGTCCCACACGGCGCTGCAAGGCCCCCACGGGGTGGGGGCAGCATCGGAGCACCTGGTGGGAGCCACCTGGAATGCCCTGCATGGCACTGCCAGTCCCTTCCTCCGGGTGCTGGTGGCTCCTGCAGCCCCCCAGGAACGCTCCCAGAGCCTTGGGAGTGCCAGGCCCCGGCGGGGTCCTCTCTCTCTCCTGGACTGGGTGGTCCCAGCAGAGCACAAGTGCCCACAGCAGTGCCAGCCCAGTGCCCTGCATCCTCCAGAACCCCACGCCTCAGCCTTTTGTCCCACCCTTGCCGAGCCACTACCTCCACTTCTCCTCTTTCCCCCCTACATTCCTCATTAAAGAGAAGACTGCAGATTTCCCAGCCTGTCTCCCGGTTTTATATTGAAAAGGCTAAATGATATGCTGACACCTTAATTACACCCCATTGTCACAATGCAGCGTGGCAGTGGTGTGAGTGATATGAGAAGAAAGGGCTGCGGCGTGCGTGGCAGATCCTTTGATTCGCGCTGGCAGGTTGGGAGCGACACAAACGGGGGCTCGCGCCAGCGTCACCCCCGACGGCTCCGCGGTGTCACCCCCGCCGCAGGACGGTTTGGGGGGCACGGTGGTGGCACTGGCATGGGAACATCAGAGGCTGAGGGATGCGGTCAAACCCAGACACCGTGGGTGGCCCCAGTTGTCCCAGGCTGTCCCCACTGCGTCCCCGTCCCCACCGAGGGCACGGGAGGCCACGGCTGCCGGCAGCGCCGAGGTTCCCTCCTTGGCAGAGACCCCAGCCAGGCAGAAATGTGCCAATTAAGCACTGGCTGCTGATGAGCGGGGGCTGGGGAATTCGCTGTGCCGGGGGAGCGTCGCCCTTCGCTACGCGCCGTGTTTGGGAAATCGGCGTCACCCGAGCGGTGGCAGCGCTGGCTCCCGGCCATCCCCGCGGCGCCGCGCCTGGAGCCGGCCCCCTCCACCGCCCAGGGGCTGGCAGGCGGTGACAGTGACGGCGGTGGCGGTGGCACGCTGTGCCCAGCTAGAAACAGCCCCTTCTCCTGTTGATTCCCCTCCAGAGCCTGTGGCGCTGCTGTCACACCGCTGGTGGCTCCTCGGTCCCTTGTCCTGATGGGCGTTGGGGTCCCCAAGGCTGGGTCGGGGTGCAGATGGAGTCTGGCTGTGCCTTCTGGGCATCCAGCCCGTGTGGGACCCCTCCAGCTCTGCGGGACGCTGGTCTGGCTGTACCCAGCGGGAAGGTGCAGGTGACACCCCTGTCCCTCGGGTGACCCTGCTGTCCCCTTTCCCTGCCATGGCTGAGGGGACAAGCCTTGCTCCCTGTGCCACCCACCCACAGCCAGGATCGTGCTTCCCTTCCTCCTCCTCCTCCTCCTCCTCCTCACACCACTGCTCTGAAAGTGGCAGCAGCAGTGGCACGTGGGCAGCGCTGGTGGCACACGGCCTGTCCCCTGTCCTGTCCCCTGTCCTGTCCCCTGTGCTGTCCCCGATGAGGCTGGGAAAGAGGAGAGGGAAGAGCCAGGCAGTGTTTTCCATTAACAAAACGCTGCCTTTCAGAGTGACACGATGTGGGAACAGACATCAAACAGGCAGACGGATCGCCCGGCGGAGAGGCACTTCCCCATGTGCATCCAGCAAATGCGTTTGTTTTGGAAAATGCCGTCCCGGGGGAGCGCGGGCGGGAGCGGGAGCGAGTTCCAACCACTGGAAAAGCCTTTGTGCAACCCACAGCGGGGCTGCTCACACGGCTGGGCGGCAGCACCGCGAATCTGGGCACTGCTGGGCTGGCACCTTCCCCAGAGGACCCCGTGTCCCTGTGTCCTGTCCCCACTCCCTGTCCCTGCTCCCTCTCGCTATTCCATGGCCCCATTCCATGTCCCAGCTCTGTGTCCTTGTCCTGGGTCCCAGTCCCATGTCCCAACCCTCTGCCCCAGCTGCACATTCCTGCCCCATGTCCCTGTTCCATGTCACTGTTCCATATCCCTGTCCCGTGTTCCTGTTCTGTGTCCCTGTCTGTGTCCCTGTTCCATGTTCCTGCCCCATGTTCCTGCCCCATGTCCCTGTCCCTTGCCCCTGTCGTGTGTCCCAGCCCTTCAGACACGGGGGGCTCAATCCAGTCGCTGCAGAGCAGAGCAGAGATTCGTGTCGCAGCTCCATGCGCCACCCCGGACAATGCCGGGCCGTGCCGGGGGCACACAGAGCTTCCAGGGCAGTGGGTGCAGACTGGGAGAGCCTCAGGTGGGGCCCGACCCGAGCCGGCACCGCCGGGAAGGATCCAGGAGCCAATTTACATGCAAATGTCCTTATTAATCAAGGACAAGAGAAGGAATGAGCAGAAACCCCCCAGCACAAGGGCAGAGGCTTTTTCACCGGATGCTTTTCAAAGTTGCTAATGAGGCATCAGCAGCTCTTTTCAGAGCCAGATTATTTGCTGTCTGGATTCTCCGGCGATCCCGTCTCCTCCGCTCCCAGCATTGCCCAGCCTGTCCCCAGCCCGTCCCAGCCCAGCCCGGCTGGAACACCGGGAACAGGAGGAAAACAAGAGCAGGGATGTGGAAGGATAAAACCCCAGATCTGCAGCGCTCGGCCCGAGCCGTGAGGACCTGAACCTGCTGGCCAGGTCCTGCCCAGGGGTCACTGTCCCCACGCAGCGTCCCCAGCTGCCCTCACGTGTCCCCGTCACCGCTGAGCCATCCCTGCATCTCCTCCTGTTGGCAGGAGAGCCTGGAAACCCTCCTGGCACGGCTCAGGGAGCCGCCGTGTCCATCTGGGCGATGTCCTTGTGTCCCCACCGCGCCCGGTGTGACACAGGGACCCTGTGGGGGACACGGGGCTCAGCCGCCTCCGTTGCCGGCCCAGCCACCCCATTCCCGGGGCTCTTCCCGCTTCCCATCCCGCTCCGCCGTGTTCATTCCTGCGCGGGGCTTTGTCTGCTGCCCTTAATCTGATTTCGTGCAGTTCAGGCGTAGGAGCCTTGGGAGGGGAGGGGGAGAGCGAGCCGGGGGGGCTCGAGGGGGGTCTCAGAGGCCGCGCTGCAGCGCCCGGGGCGGGGGGAAGTCTCAATGGGTGCTTTGGGGGGACCCCCGGGGCCATTTTCCCAATCTGGATGAGTTTCCCGGTTTCCACCCTGGGATGGAGGGGTTGCAGAGGGACTGGGAAGCTGGGACAGGACCTGGGGTTGCAGGGCACCCACCCCACCCTCAGCCGTCCCTGCGGTCCCCACAGCTCACCCGTGTCCCCCTCAGGGACCCCAACCAGCACATCCCGGGGGTGACCCTGTCCCTGTCCCTGCTCCCAGCCCTGGAGGGGGATCTGCCAGCTGAGGAGGGAGGAAGGATGCTGGCACCTGGCACAGGGGCAGAATCTGCCTGGACTGAGGGACTGGGGACACTCAGGAACATCGAGGGCACCTGAGACACTCACCTGGCACTTGCAGGGCAGCAGGGATGGCTCTGCCCTCACTGGGGGTCCCACCCCTGCCCTGTGTGCCAGCCTTACCCCAGGAGCCAGGATTCCATGGATTAAACACCGGGACCGTTCCATGTCCATCCTGCTTTTCTCGCCCAGCTCTGCTGCGAGGCAGAGCCAGCACTAAAAACCACTAATAGGACACACAAAAGTCACCGAAATAAAATAGACTTGTTGGGGTGACTCCCCCTGCACAAACAAACGCTGCCTGATTCAATTAACGGGGCAGTTAAGCAGATAATATTGTTAAGCAAAGCAAAACAGCCTTTTGATGTGTTAATCATCCTCGTGCCTGGAAAAAGTCACCGAAAGCAAAGAAATCTGGGCCCCCATTTGAGGGGAGGCAGCGACGATGCAGGGACGGCAGGAGCAGGGTGGGGATCCTGGGGTGGGATGGGGATGGAGCAGGGCGGGAGGGGCTGGGTGGGGACCCGTGTGCCATCACCCACCTCTGCATGTCAACCACGTCCCCGATTTCATTTCGGTTTCATTTAACTGAGGCAATTTCTGAGCAGCTCTGGGTCTGTGGCTGCCAGCGCCGGCTGCGTGGTTTCTCTGGAATTTTATACAATTTCCCAGTGGGAAAGAACCAATATTGGAGATCTCGGGCAAAACCTGCCTCTAGTTTCCTCCAGAAGAATAAAATAAAGCGGGGGGTGTGCGGAGGGGATATTTCAGCCTCGGTGGCTCCTTTGGGTGCACGCTGGAGCGGGCAGCTCCCTGGAGCATTCCCGCCTGTTCCTTCTCAATCCCGTCGGGAATCGCAGCCCTGAGAATGGAGCAGGCAGCGAGGCAGAGGGGCTGCAGGGAATCTGGGATTGTTCCTCTCCCGGGAACGCTGCCGCGGGCTCACCCCACAGCAGCCCCCAGAGGAGCCCTTGCCGGGGGTACAGAGCCCTGAGTCCCATTTTTAGCCCCCCCAGAAATGAGATTTATTTCCCCTCACGTTGGGATCTCGGCCCCCAGCGCCCACAGTCCCCACAGCCCCCGCGGGGACGGGCCCTGGGTCCCCAGAGCAGAGCCCGGGGCTGTGGCTGCCGGTCCCCACGGCGGGCAGTGCCACCAATCGCGGTGACACCTCCTCGGGGCAGCACGGGGCGGCGACAGGGACCTTTCATCTGTGTGGCACCCGCGCCGACAGCGGGGCACAAACGGGGCGGGCGGGGTGGCATTGGGGGGCTGATGGTGACATTCCCGTTGCTGGTGGCACCCTGGGGCCCAGACTCTTGGGGTGACGGTGCTGGGAGTGAGTTTCCCCCTGGAATTTCTGGAGCACCGCCCTGCCCTGGGGCTGGATGGGGACAGGACCCTGGGCACTGCTCGCCCCCGCTGTTGAAGCCGCAAAGCAAGGTGGATGTCGGGTGCTGGGCTGGGAAAATCGCTGGGGAAATTGCACCCGAAGTCAACAGAAAGTTTATTTAAATCATTCCCACAGCAAATTGTCTCTGGAAACGAACTTGGAAGTGGTTCTGGGGCAATTCGCTGGTTCCACAGGAGCCAAAGGCACAGGTTAACAGGATCGAAGGGATCCCACGGGAATCAGAGATCCCTCCAAGGAGGCCGGGTGGGTGCTGCTCAGCGACTGCCACCTTCCCATCACCCTCCCGGCAGCAGGAATTGAATAATTGATGCAACTTGAATAACGCTGGGATTTGTAACGACGCCGAAACTCGGAGATGAGAAGGTTGTAATCAAAAGCTGATGGCAAACAGTTGTTTCTGTGCAGGTGGGGTCGATGCCGGTGCCCATCACTCCTCCACGGCTTTGAGGCTGGATTTTGGGAAGCAAAATCCTGCCCCATGTCAAGCTGCATTTGCTGCGTGATTTCTCCATGAATCACAGTGAGTTCAGCAATAAATCCTTCCCTGGGTGTCCAGTCAGAGCCCCCCACTCCTGCCCCATCCTCAGGGCCCCCTGAAGATGCTTTTGGGGAGCGGGTGATGGAGGAGCAGTGTTCCTTTTGGAAAAACCAAGGGAGGAGTTTTTCCTGGTGATATATTTTAGCCTTCACACCCCTCTATGCCCTCCTGGCTTCAACTCCAGAACCTCGTGCTGGCAGCGTGGGGCTGGAGCACTCCCAGCTCCCCTCGGGAGCACCGGAGCTGCTCCGGCTCCGTTTAATCCCCGCGATAAATAACAAAAAAGACTTTGCGAAGTTCCCGGAGCCGCGCGTGCCGAGCAGCCTCCAGGCACTGTTTGTGAAGAGAGGTTATTAAATTGATTTTTTTTTTTCCCCCCTTTACATGCTCAATGAACATTAAAATTAAAGCTCTGCTCAGTCTCCACCCCCCTCGGGGCGAGGAGGGGCCGTGGCACAGCAGAGGTGAGGTTGTGCCCACGTGCCAGGAGCCGGAGCAGCTCTGCCACGCTGGAAGTGTGGGATGGGGAGTGGTGGGGATGGAGAGTGGGGACCATGGCCCTGAGTGCTCCCAGGACCAGCAAACCCAAGGAAAAGCTGGGAGCAGGGAGCCAACCCCGGACTGAGGAGCAGCTACACCCCTTGAGGGCTGTCACCCAGGGGTGGCAGTGCCAGGTTAGGGGGTGACCGATGGCTGGAGCCTGCTGGCACAGTGGGAGGGGGTCACAGGTGCCATGTGGGAACCAGGGTGGGTGTCTGGACCATGGCTTTGCTGCTGCCTCTGCCACTGAGGCACATCTGGCACTGGGGCACATCTGGTGCTGCTCAGAGCAGGTTTTGCAGCATCAGGAGCTCAGGGCACATCTGGTGCTGGGGCACACCTGGGAACAGCTCAGGGCTGGTTTTGCAGTGCCAGGAGGGAGGTGAGGGGCGTCTGCTGGAGGTGACAGTCCCCTGTCCTGCCCAGGTCCCGGGGTTGGTCTGGGGGGGCCCGGAGGAGGCTTCCCACGGCCGCCCCTTCCTCCTCCTCAGTCCCATCGCTCCCCCTCCCACCCCAGCCCCAAGGACTCGAATCATTGCCTAATTTAGAAAAATGACAGGGAGACGGTTTTCCACTGACACAGTCACTACTGAAAATTTACTTCAAGGTTCATTGTTGGCAATGTCAAAAGTGATGAAAACCAATAAAAAGAACCAGCACAGCATGAATGTCTGGGTGACAGCGCGCGGGGGGGGGCCCGCCCCAACCCCCTCGCCGCAGCCTGAGCCTGTACAGATAAAAGGTAATTGAAATGTTAGTTCCATTAATATTTCAGCGTGCCCCATATCTGACAGCCACGCTCCTCACGCGCTCCCAGCCCTGTCTCTTTAGCTGCCGGGGGTGGAGGTTTCCCACAGCCCCAGCCCGGCGTGGGCGTTGGGCAGGGCTGGGTGGCACCGAGGGTGTCCCTGAGTGGCACCTGGGATGCTCACGGTGCCGTCCTGGTCCTGCAGGAGCTTGGAACAACCCTGGCACCACTGCCAGGGATGGGTAGGAGATGGGGCGTGGAGGTTTCTCACAGCCCCAGCCTGGTGTGGGTGGGTGACACTGGCCCGTGTGCCCTCAGAGCTGGGGATGTTTGGATATGCCAACAGGATCCCTTGGGATGAGGCCCTCGGAGCTGGGGATGTTTGGATATCCCAACAGGATCCCTGGGGATGGGGCCCTCGGAGCTGGGGAATGTTTGCATATCCCAACAGGATCCCTTGGGATGAAGCCCTTGCACCTGCCCCTGGCCCATGCGCTGTCACAGCCCAGGGTCTCAGAGCAAACAGAGAGTGTCCCTGGGTGGCACTGGGTGTCCCTGAGTGCCACTGGATGTTCCTGAGTGCCACTAGGTGTCCCTGAGTGGCACTGGATGTCCCAGAGTGCCACTGGGTGTCCCTGAGTGGCACTGGGTGTCCCTGAGTGCCACTGGGTGTCCCTGAGTGCCACTGGAGAGGTGTCCCTGTGCCACACGATGCAATCCAGGTCCTGCAGGAGCTTGGGGTCACCTGGTCGGGTCAGAGATGGGCAGAGTCACCTTTGGCCACCACTGGCACCTCTGACACCGGGCACCAGCACACCACCACACTCTGGCACATCTCACACGAGCACGGGCACCTCTCTCACGGTGCTCAGCACATCTCACACGGCGCAGCCCCCCTCGCCTCCGACAGCGCGTTTCATCTCTCCCTGCGCCCGCCTCGCCGCATCCTCATCTATATCAAAGCATCAGGCAAATTAAATTGTTTGCAAAGCACCGTCTGCGCGTCTGTTTTATTCCTGCTTTGGGAGAACACGACGCCGCCGCGGCGGCTGTGCCATTTTGTTGAGTTTTCCCTGTAATTCCTGTTCAAAGCGGCGCCGCGGCCCCGCGCTCCCGCCCGCCTCCCGCCGCCGCCGGCATCAAAGCCCCACCGGGAACACGAAGGGGGGAGCTGGATTGGGGAATAGGTGGCGGGGCTGTGTGGTTCTCCTTGGATTTGAAGGCCGGGGATGGGGAGAATTCCCAAGCAAGGCGTCCCCTCCGGGTGACAGCACCGAGTGTCCCCCTGGGTGTCAGGGACAGGGAGGAGGATGCTCCGTGGGGATCTCCAAAGTCTCAGCCAGCCCTTCTTGGCCATCCCCAGGTGGCACAGGCCCATGTGGCCCCGAATCCAGGGAAATTTGGATATCCCAATTTGGACATCACGACCAGGCCCCAGTGGCCGCCCCAGCTGCTGTCACAGCCCAGGGTCGCTCTCGCATCGCCCCGGCCGCCAAAGCAAACAAACCAACCCAACTCTCGCCACCAAATTGTTTCCCATAAATCCTCCGCTTCCCGCTGCGCTCCGGAAAAAGCTCTTTTTCTTCTCCATTGACTGGTGGTGGCTGGAAACCACGCACACCGTGTCCCAGCGCTCAGGATGTTTGTCCCCGGCTCCGCGGGAACTGCAGCAGCAGGGAGAGGGCGGACGCCGAGTCACCTTTTATTGGAGCTGAGCCCTTCCGTGCTGTTCCCTGCTGGTTTTTCACTCTTTCTCACTTTTATGGCAAAGAATTGGATTTCACTCGATTTTTTTTTAATGGGGTGGCAAACCCAGCGTGCACCCAAGGTGCCCCCAGGGTGATGGGCAAGGCCTGGATCCGGTTCTTGCCGGGGGCACCTCCCTGCTCGGGGGGGTGCTGGGGGATTATTTGTGTTGGCAAAAAAGCAGATTAAAAGCCCAGAGAGCAATTCTTTGCCGCTGAATTGCAAACGCGCTGTGTGCAGCGGGAGCTGCTGCAGTTGTCTTGGTCCTGAGCCACGGTAATTGTATTCTATGAAATATTTATTCATTTTCATTTCAATTTCATTTCCAACATGTATTTCCTATAAAATGATGTGGGGGGAAAGGAGGACAAAAAAAAAAAAAAAAAAAAAACAT
>VZTJ01001441.1:430026-442090 GCA_013397795.1 Orthonyx spaldingii
TTTTTTTTATTTCAAGTTAAGCCTTCGCAAAAGCCTTCCTGTAGTTACAGTTTTATATATAAATATGAAGCTCTATTTTTATACTTATATCAAAATGAAGCTCGTTTCCAACCATCAGCACATCCAGAAAAAAAACAGCAGCAGAATTCCACTTGGGAAGCACCTGGATGAAAAACGTTGAGCTGTCTGCCCTTGGAACCCCCAAACCTCCCCGGGGCGAGGGGTTCACTCTTCATTTTAAAGCCTGATCCCCCCCTGCTTTGCCCATCTCTCTTCCCAAAGTCCAAAATAGCTCCAGCGGCATCCGCCCGGCTCTTCCAGAAAGGATTGTTCAATATTTCTCTGCGAGCTGTGGGATGTCTGCTGTTAGCGAGCACATTAAACAGGGGTATAAATTCGTAATGAGAGCCCTGAAATGAATGGCTCTTATCATTTATGGATGGAATAATTAAAGATACTGTACTTGGAGGTTTTACACGGGCCTGTAAATTGTCAGCCGTGAAAGCAGGGAATCGGGAGAGTTGGAACAAGCTCAGGGTGGGCAGTGGAGGTGGCACTTTGGGGCTGTGGGACCCTGGAGGATGCCAGCGGCACCCTGGGGATATCCCCATCCCTGTTTGTGGCCCCCCTTCCCGGCTCCCACAGAAAGCCAGCCCTGGCTGGCAGAATTTGAGGATTCAAGCTTTTTTTTTTGTGACTTTCCTGCCCTTGGAAATGCCCTGCTGGCAGAGCCAGCCCTGAGACTCCCACCTGCTGCTCCAGGGCCGCGGGGGATGCTCTGCTCCGGCATCCCGGGGCTTTGGGATGCATTTCCTGGCAGTTCCATGCTCAGCCCAGCCCAGGGGACACCCCGTGGGGTGGTGGGTGCAGGGGGGGGGCACCAGCCCACCCAAGCCCCCAGGATGCCCCAAGGGGCAGAACCACCTCTGCCAGCACCTCGTCCTGTTTCAACTCCGATCATCTAAAATACTGTAACTATGGCAACGGCTGCAGGTGAGACTCATTACAGTTAATCCTCTAATTACTAACTACCTCTTCAATCAGTTGTAATTACTTTGGGGACACAGTTAACCTCTCATTAGAAACGCATGGCCACGTTTTACCAAAAGCACAAACAGTGACATGCCTGGTAATTTAGCACCGCGGCACTCAAGGCCACTCTCCGGCTTTTATGCCGGCACAATCTCATCCCTGTCATTAACCAGGAATGGTTGTCATGACAATTAATCATTCAATCCCTCATCAGCAACTTTTGCCAAATGTCACCCTGCTCTTGATCAAATGAGAAGGGAAAATTAAATGAATCAATTCAGCACCTTGGCATTTGTGACTATTTTTTTTTTGGGGGGGGTGCGGGGGGAGTTTAAAGTTGGCGGTGGCCCAGCAGCCAGAGTGCCACGCTCTGCCCACGCGTGGGGGGTGTGAGAGCCTGTCCTGGGGCTGGGGGGCCCTGCAAGGAGCACCCCTAGAGCTGGGGGTCACCCTGCACCCCTCGGGGCTCATTGACCTGACGGCACAAGCCCTGAGGCCATCGGAGCACTGCCATCTCCTGCCACGGCCACCCGGCTGTGCTGTCCCCGGCTGTGCTGTCCCCGGCTGTGCTGTCCCCGGCCGTGCAGGGCGATGGCTCAGCCAGCCTGGTGACCTCCAGAGCCGAGCAGAGCGTCCCTTCCACCGCCGTGCCCCAATTTTGCAAACAATCCTCTCTCCAATCATTTTCCTTTTAAACCTGTAATTAGCTGGAGTCATTTGCTGCATGCAAATCCCAGCCCTTAATTACCGGCGCTAACCTTGAGCCGCGCTGGGGCTCCAGGCAGGCTCAGCCCCAGGGCCCTGCCAGACCCCCCTGCAGCCCCCAGCCTGACTTTGGGGTTTATAAATGGTCAAGGGGCTGCTGTGGCTTTGCTCCCACAAAAAAGGGTTTGGGATCTCAGCACTGTCAGTCAGTGACAGCTCTGCACCTTCCCCTGGGCCCTGGGAGAGGTTGTGGAGCCTGCGGTGGGGTACAAGGCTCCCAAACATCCTGCCTTGACATGGCACTGCTGGGGGCTTCATTTGCAATTTTGGGGGGCTGGGAAGGCAAGGGGTGCTCACCCAGCTGCAGGGACCCCAGGGAGGTGGATTTGGGATGGCTGTGGCTTTGGGATGGCTGTGCACCAGCATGGCCATGTTTTTGGGGCAGATCAGTCCTGGGGGCTGGCAGAAGGTTGCCCCTGGCACCCCAGGGCACCCCAAGGCCACGGCTCATCCCAGAGGGGAGTTGACCCCCGTGGAAAGCACGACTTTGGGGGGATGCAGCCACGATCCGCGTGCCCTGCAACGGGAGGGGAGCCCGGGGAAGGGGAAGTTTCGCTGCCACTCGATTATAGGAGATTGTAAAATCGCATTAGGGAGGTTGGCATTTCAAGCCTGATGCGTTTGGACAGGGTGTCTCTCCCCGGCTCGGAGGGATCGATTATCCGTCAGAGGGATGGCGGGCTGGAGCTGGCACTGCTCACACCTCCCAGTTCTCATCGGCATCCACAGCCAGGCAGCCCAGGGACCCCCTGAGCAGGGCAGGGACAGGGTCCCAGGGCAGGTGGGTGTCCCTGTGCTGGAGGGTGGGATCCAGGGGTGCTCCCGAGGGCAGTGAACAGCCCAGCCCAGCGCTGCTTTAGTTGCTGGCCCAGACTGTGAATCCCCGTCCTTTTTGCTCACAGTGCTGTGACTCTGTTCCTGCTCACAGTCCCGCCTGGGTGACCCATTTGGTGTCGAAACCCCCCGGCATTGGCACTGCCACCTGCTTCCCTCAGTGCCTCCACTGCCCTGCCAGGACCAGGGCCCCTCTTGCTCCCCAAACCAGGTGCGGCCGGGTGACACCGTTCAGTGTCACCTCCCTGGGACGGTGTGGGAAGCGTCACTTTGCCTTGGGCTCACTTCTTTCCGCTCCATGTCCCACCGCTCTCCTGCCATCTTCAGGCACCAGGATCTGGCCACGCTGGGGTGTGGGGTGGGATGTGGGGCTCCAAGGAGTGGGATGGTTGTTTTATTGGGATGTCCTCCAAGGCCCAAACCCCCCTGGGTCCAGGGAAACATCAGATGCCTCCAGCACGGCTCCAGGCACCATTGACTGTGCCGGGTGCCAGCATCACCCTTCCCGTCCCGGCTGTCCCAGCTACCTGTGAGCCCCTGATTCATTCCCTGAAACCTGCAGTGCGCAAATGAGTAATAATCCCAGCAGTGCTAATTGGTGAGCTGTGTCCTGACAAATTGATTTGCGCTGTGTTAACATCGCACGCCCGGCCGGCCCCGCACCCACCGCGCTGGGGTCACTCCGGCCTGCCGGCCTCACATGGCTCCTTCCTCCCCCGCTCCTGCCTGCCCTGGGGTGGGCAGAGGCTGTGGGTGAAGCCAGAGCAGCACCCAAAGCTCCCTGACTTTCACCCTGTTTGGTCTCAGGGGGTCTGTCCTCAGGACAGCAGGGGTTTCCAGAAGTTGGGCTGGAGCTCAGGGGAGGAATGGGGCAGGAGCCCAGGGCAAGAGTGGGGCAGGATCTGGGCAGAAACCAGGGGCAGGGGTGGGACAGGAGCTGGGCAGGGGCTGGGAAGGAACCCGGGGCAGGACTTGGGCAGGGACTGGGAAGGAACCCGGGGCAAGTGCTGGGCAGGAGTGGGCAAGAGCGGGACAGAAACTGGGAAGAAACCCGGGACAGAAGCTGAGCAGGAGCTGGGCAGGGGGCCGGGGCAGGAGCTGGGCAGGGACTGGGAAGGAACCCAGGGCAGGAGCGGGGCAGAAACTGGGCAGGAGCTGGGCAGGAGTGGGGCAGGATATGAGCAGGAGTGGGGCAGGATATGAGCAGGAGCGGGGCAGGAGGGGGCCAGGAGCTGGGCAGGGGCTGGGAAGGAATCCGGGGCAGGAGCTGGGCAGGAGCCCGGGGCTGCGCCGCTGCCGCTCGCTCTTGTCAATTCTTTATGGCGCTGCATCTTTAATAGCTTTACAGAGCCCATTTAATGTGCTCCCAGACATGAAGTGCTGTCTAATCAGCACATTTAGGAGAATTGCCCACATCCTGGTCTCGCTACCATAAAACAGTGCCCACAGAAGCATCTGTAATTAATGTTTTTTTTCACTCGCTCTCTCTCTCTCCCACTGAATCAATTTATAAAGCGCGGACTTCCTCTGCGCTGGAGCTTTTAGGCTGTTTTACTCCGGCAGCCGAGGTGACTCGGCAGCGCTCGTCAATTAAGCAGCTGTGTATAATGGATGCTTCAGAGTAAAAAACACAGCCTGATTCCCAGAAATGATCAATGCGCATTTTTCTCACAAAAAAACCCAGGCTCACACGTCCCCACCGGGCTCCGCTCACCCTCCCGGGGCTCAGCGGAGCCACCGAAAGGGGAAGGGGGGGTTGGAAAAGAGCTGCTCTTTGCGCCTGCTTTTGGAATGGGAAATTAAAAACGGGACGAGAATTAAGGACAGAGATAATTAGTGTCACCCGCTGGGCAGGACCTGCCTGTTGCTACCCGGAGCGGGGGCGACGTTCCTGGGGAAGGCACCGACACCAAACTGGGAGTGCTGTGCTGGGGGGAGCACATCAGTGTGGCCACGGAGGGTGGGAGGGAGCGCGCCGGGACCCCCGGGGGGTTCTGCGTGGTGCCACAGCCCCCCAGCCCCGGCCAGGGAAAGTTTACAGGTTTTATTGCCGGAGGTGGCTCCTAATTGGGAAGAAGGAAATAAAACGGGAGTGAAAGTGGGGCTGTGCCGGCAGAGAGGGGCCAGCCACCCCCTCTGTGCCCCGTTTTGGGAAACTTCAAAGCCTCCCGGCGCACAAAGGCGCTGCCTTTGCTCTTTGGCCGTGCGGATCAAAGCCCGCGGCGGGAGGGCACCGGCAGCGCACGGAAAGCTCAGCCAAGCGCGGGGCCCCCCGGCCCCCGAGCCCGGAGATGCCCAGCACCATCCAGAGCTGTCACCTCCTCCCCGTTCCCATGGGATCCCCGCTGCCGTGGGGTGCAACCGGAGCCAAGGCCTCCAGCACTCCGCTGTGGATGTCCCCAAGTGTCCCCAGGGATGGGATGGGTGCTACCCGGGTGCTCAGCACCATCCGCAGGGACTCGGGGCTGGGAAGCCACCCCAGGGTGACGAGGTGGAGTCAGGAGTGTTTCCCTCAAACAAGGGCAGCCCCAGGCTTTGGCACCCAGCTCCGAGGGGCCCAGCAGGACAGCGGCCGTCCCATGGAAACCTGCTCCGAAATGGAAAACTTATAATGGTGTTTAATTGGTTTTAAGCAAAGCCTAATTGGGGTTGTACACCTGGGCACCGTGCTAGTTTCTGAGCCATAATTGGCCTCGAAATTGGGAGAGGGGGTGGCATGACCGGGCTGTGAGCAGCAGAGTGCTGGGAGCACATTCCTGGGAAAAGGGTGCTGCGAGTTGGGTGCTGGGAGCAGAGTTCCAGGAGAGGGATACTGGGAGCAGGATTCTGGGAATGGGATCTGGGAGCAAGATGCCACAGGAGGTGGGGTGGTCCTGCCAATCCACTGGGCTTGGCAGCCCTCGTATGGGAGCCCCGCCAGGCTCTCGTTATCCTGGAACAACAAGGCTCTTGCCCGTGAGTGCTGTGCCTTTTCCAGGAGGGATTTCAGGGCTGGCTCCATGCAGAGCCCGGCTCGGGGGCACACAGAGCCTGATTTGCACGGTCCTGGTGTCGCACAAAGGCGGAGCCGTGCTGATGGTGACGGATGCGCTGGCTCAGTCACTGAGACCCGGCTGCCTCGTCCCCAGCCCCAAGCTGAGGGTGGTGAGGATGGTCCCAGGAACAATCACAGCCCAAACCAGGCTGGGGATACCCAATGCTGCCAGCTAGACTTCCAGGGAAAACCAGGGTGCTGTGGAGAAAGTGTTTTTTGAAAAAAAGAGGAGAAAATCCTGATTTAAATTAATCATCTGCCATGGAGACGACTGGCATGGACACACCCTGCTGAGGACACGGGCAGGTCCCAGTGCCAGGTAACAGGAACAGGGATGGCATGGATGGATGGCAAAGCTGCCAAGATGTCCCATTTCTCCTTTTCTGGAGTACACCACGTGGGAATGGGGATCCTTGTGCTCTCCATGTATCCATTAATCTTCCCTGGGTGCTGTGGATCATTGGGAAGGGACCCCCAGCTCCTGGGGAGCCAAAGGGGGCAGGCGGGGCAGGAGGAGCTGAGCCTGGTGCTGTCCTGGCCGCAGTGCCATGGCCAGGCTGGACAGGGGACAGTCAGAGGTGAGGGCAGGGGATTCGATGGCACCTTCCCAGAGATCATGGCTCAGCTGTAACACCTCATGGAACCTGGATGTGTTTGCCTGCAGCAATGTGCCAAAAATTAACATGTGAGTGGAAGGATCCTTCCCCCTGGAGCGGGTGGAGTGAGGGGAACACAAACCCGAGCGGCTGCCACAGGAGACGATGCTCTTATCAGAGCAGCGACACCGACAACCTGGCTTTATACATTTTTAATAAATCATTTGAAATTCCTGACTGTCAGGAGGATTGAATCAGGTGATTCCCTGGCTGAAAGGCCGAGGGGCTGTGCCAGCTCTCCTGGCAGCCCTGATGGGGACATGGGGGTTCTGGTCCCACCGTGTGGCATCGCCTGGGGTCACTGAGTGTTGCTTGGTGCCACGGGCACTGCTCTATCCTACTGTGGAAGGTTCAGGGATCGTTCACCTTCCTTCTCCCACCACAGTCCATGCCTTCCACGGTGCTGGGGCCACTGACAGCCCGACAGAGCTGGGAGCAGCACGGGGGAGAGGGGGAACCTGCTGAAACAAGCAAATTGCAACGATTCCCCTTTTCCAACTGTCAGCAGATTTGGAGGAGAAAGAAGCAAATAAGTTAAAGGTGAAGATCTCCTGGGAATCTCCAGCTCACTCTGCTTTCGTTCCCGTAGCTCAGCTTCCTGGGGCTGCCCCCCTTGGCAGGGACCACCCTGTAATCCAGGCTGGCAGCACATCCCAGGACTGCTCCATAAATGCAGTTAAACACCACAATCGGGACTTTTGGGGCAGAAGGAAATTGGTTAGAGAAAAATGGGAGGGAAATAAAATATTGGTGTGGGAGGGAGGTAGGAAACACCACACACAAGGGATGGGGCAGGAACAAGCCCAGCAGCACCATCAGGCCTGGCCCTGATCATCTCCTCTTCCAGGAACTGGCTACTCACGGAGCCAAAAGGTTTTGCCAAGGAGCTGGAGAATTCCCTGTGATGGGCTCTGAGGCCCTGGGGACCTCAGAGGAGGTGCAGGGAGGAGGTGATGCCCATGGCAGTGATGCCCACACCCAGCTGTGCCCACTAAGCCCTCCCTGAGAGCAGTGCCTTTGCCCACAAAGGGTCCCCTCTGCTGCTGGAGCCTGGGGACCCCCCAGAAGCCCCTTGGCTTGGTGATGTTTTTGAGCACTCCCTCACAAAGAGGCTGTGGAATGGCCCCGTGCCGGATATGAAACATCCCCAGATGAGATAAAACCCAACCGCCTGTCAGTCAGCACCGTATCTCAGGTGGCATCGGAGCCTCAGGACTAACAGGGATAGAAAATGCTCCACAGGCTGGAATCAGCTCCTCTGTGCGCTCCCAGCCTTGCTCACAAGGGCTTTCACCCCAGATTTTGAGCAGGGTTGAATTTTTCACAAAATACCAACAGGAGGGAAGAAAAAGGCACAGGATCTGCTCAGCCACTGGCAGGGCAGTGACAGCAGAGAGCGAGGACATGGTGACTCCAGGATGCTCCCGGCCACTGCCAGGATGCAGAGCTGGCACAGGGCCATGCTAGGGCAGGGCTGGGGCTGCTGTTCATCACACTCCAGCCCCAGGAGCACACGGATATTTCTGCACCCCCACAGCGTGGGGGCTGTGATGTCCCTTGGTGATTTTCCAGGATGGGAAGGGTGCGGGGGGCTCTCGTAGGAAGCCGGACTCTGCTCCTTGTCTTGGAGCTGGGAAGACCCTGAGGGGAGTCGCAGGAACGATGATCCATCATGTGCCAGTGACCCGGACAGGGATATTTTTAAGCAGGGAATAAAAATAGACTTGGGCTGGCGGCAAGCACTCATTCCCGGCGTCGCTGTCAAGGGGGCTGGGGGCTGGGAGAGGGGGCAGGATGGACCCCAGCCCCTCACCCCAGCCAGCCCACCCCTCACCCTGCACCCTGATCCCCCCCACCATGGACAGTCCATCCTGTCTCACTCTCAGGGTGGCTTTTGTGTCACCACTGCACCCTGGGGACTGTCACCCTGCCCAGGCCACCCCCTGGCCCTGCAGACACCGGGGTGATGGCGTGGGGCTGCCAGTGCCCCCCAGAAAACGCTGCCTACTGCACTGGGAAAGGATGCAAGCGCCACTGGTCCCAGGACCCGGCTGGAATGGGGATTTGTTTCAGCTGAATAACTTGCTGAATCTATAAATAAACCAGGGGGAAGGAAGTGCAGAGCACAGGAGCTTCTGCCTTGCTGACCCTGCAGCACCCGAGGCAGCTGCCCACGAATGCTGCCCAGCTCCACCTCTGTGCCCACCCACGGCAGTGGCACCCAGGGGGGACAGTGGGGAGGATGCTGCTGGACACGGATCCTTGCCCAAACAGGAGCTTTGAGCCTGGATCAGCCACCTGCCCTCCGTGCCCTCTGTGCCCTCTGTGCCCTCCATGCTGTCTGTGCTCCCTGGATCCAGCTCTCCCAGTCTGGCCCCAGCACTCAGGGAGCTTCTGGTCCCGGGGACCCCAGCAAGGAGCTGTGTGGGACCACCTTCTCCCTGTGGGTACATTCTGCTCTCACTCTGGTGAGATTTGGGATCCAGGAATGAACCCATGCACTGGCATGGGGCAAGGGGCAGCAGATCCTCTGTGCCACAGCAGCAGCTTGGAGAGACCCCCACTCCTGCCTTCCTTCCTCCTTCTCCTCCTCCACCTCCTCCTCCTCTTCACGCCTGGCTGCCCCTGGCCGTCTCACTCCGCTCTCCATTTGCTTTCCCAACAGATGTTGGTGTCTCTCCTCTAACGAGCATTTTAACACTGGAATCTCTCTCTCCCCTTTGACTGCGAAGCAAAAAGCTTGACATCTCCCATCAGCATCAAAGTCCCTGGCTCCAACACCCTGCACCCCAACGGTGCTCCGTGTCCTCAGCATGGTGCTGCTGGGGTCACCACGGCCCAGTGTTTATGTCCCCCACATGCCCAGTCCTTGCCTGGAGCCACCTCTTAGATGCCCAGTCCCTTGGAGAACTGCATTTGGAAACAGCTGGGAGGTGGGGGAAACCTCCAAGGATTCGATGGGAATGGGAATTGGGGTTGTGAGCCAAAAGGCAGCCATGGGAAGGACCCACTTGAGTGACGACACCACTGCTGGTACCGATGGGTGAGCACGGGGTGGGTTTGCATCCTTGCATCCCTTGCCGTGCCCTGGTGACCTTAAATATGGGCAGGAGCTGGCAGGGCGGTGAAGGTGCCATTTCCCCCTCCATGTCCTTCATCATCCCTTTGTGTCCCCGCTGCCAGCCCGGGAGGGCTGCGAGCGGGGCAGGAGCCAGCGATCCCAAATATCGACGGCGGCCCCGATCAATGCTATCTCCTCTTTCCATGCCTATGAGCTCATTGATTTTTTTTTTTTTGTTGTTGTTACCTCTGTGTTTATGTAATGTCTGAACTTTGTACAACTGAACCGTTTAATGTGCAGAAAAGAGCCCTGTTGCCATGAAAACGGACCTGCAAATGACAGCACGGATGCGGAGATATCCCTGTTTTATTGGGCCATTCTGAATGGATTTTAACCTTGATAAGTCAATAACTTTTCGTACAAAAGGAACGAGAGCAGATACAGCTTTCAGAACCTTGAATGCATTTAAAGCAGAGAGTAATGGCCCAGTTTTAATCCCTGGGAAATCTTTCTCGTTCCGAGGGCCAGGCATTGCCAGGGCAGAGTGACATTTTGGGCAAAGAATTACAGCGTGCATTTGTCAGGATGAGAGATGGAGACGCTCTGTGCTCCAAATTGCCAGTGCCGGTCAAAAATAATGATATTAAATTAAAGGGATATCGTTATCTGAAAGAGCACAGAATCAGAGAAGACAATCAATGAATGGTTGGAGTTGGGAGGGACATTAAAGCTTGTCCAGTTCCACCCCCTGCCATGGGCAGGGACACCTTCCACTACCCCAGATTGCTCCAAGCCCTGTCCAACCTGGCCTTGGACACTTCCAGGGATGGGGCAGCCACAGCTTCTCTGGGCAACCTGTGCCAGCACCTCACCACCCTTACAGGGAAGAATTCCTTCCTCACATTTAATCTAAACCTTCTCTCTGTCGGTTTGAAGCCATTCCCCTTGTCCTGTCACTACAATCCCATGTTATCCCTGTTTTGGGAGCATGGAAAACTTCGGGTGGGCTCCCCGGTGCCTCAGGGGAGGGACTCACCCGCCGCCACCCCAGACGCACTGATGCATTATTTATTTGTGCTAAAGCAGAAGGACTTTTAAAAATCTCTCTCCTCCAGCTTCCTCCCTGCAATTCAATCCCTCTGGAAGTGGCAGCGGAGCCGGTCTCACTTTGCAGAGCTCATTCATTAGCAGATTAAGGCTCTCCTTGTGTTCCCAACATCACTGGGGGAAATTTATGTTCCGGCAAAGTATTCACGGGTTCCCTGAATCACAAAAGTGTTTCTCCTCTGTAAAGTCTTAGGGAAAAAAAAAAAAAAAAAAGGAGAAAAAGGATGGAAATGGGGAGGTCAGAACTGCTTAATAGTATCTCCTTGAAGGCAGTGCCAAAACACCCACCTTTTGAAGTTTGCTATTCCGGGACGGATGTCTTCCCTGGCAAAGACGCCGTCACCCTTTCAAGTCCCTGTGAGTGACTTCAGGTGGCTAAAACATTTGCTGAGAAGAATGAAGGCTCCTTTTTATATCTTTTTTTTTCCCTGGAATAAAGAGCAATCTTTCTTCCTGCCTTCCTAATAGCTTTGATTAAATTATCTCTGAAAAATCTAAGTGCTGTTCGCATATCTGTAATGGTTTTATTCTTATCGCCGGCCTCTATTGCAACACGGGGAAGCAGATAAATAAGCTGCAGAGAAGGTATAAAACCACACCAGAACCTGCCAGAGAGATGAGCTAAAAATGTTTGAACTGAAACAAATGAGCAGTATGAATAGCCCTGCTCCGAGAGGGAATTTATTCAATATAATGTATTTTCACAGGGAGGATAATACGTGTTATAATTGCACAGAGGAGTCGCTCTCCTGAAAGCAGATCTAGCTATTATTTTAATTTCCCAACCTTCAGCGTTTACTGGATCAGGAGTGGTGACTGCAGCAGCTTCATGGGTTCGGAAAATGGGCACTGGGTGTCAGCTCTCCCCTTGCCACCCCTGGTCACGGCTGCATGGAAAGATGCTGGTGCTTCCCTGGGTGGAGGAGGTGGAGAGGCTCCAAGAACAAGCGAGAACAACTCGAAACTCCTCAAAACTCAGTAAGAAGCCAGATCCCCCTAGAACTGGTCAAAGCTCAGTGCTGTAAGGCAGGACCCAGAGAGGAGGGATGCGGGGAGGTGACGAGCGCTGGAGGCTCACACTGGGCTGCTTAGGGGATGCTCGGGAGCTGCTCAGGGACATGTGGGACCATTATGGACAAGAGTGCACGGGCTGCTCCCTGCCTGCAGACTTGAAGAGGCAAAAAGAACCTGCGGCAGGGATTTTGGGGACAGAATAATGGATTCTAGCACTTGTGTTAACGAGGGCAGCCTCAGCCACAGCAGCCCCCGCTCGGACCTCACGGTGCACAGGCTTCAGGGGTGTCTGTGGCCATGGCCATGGGGGTCCCCAGCTGACCGGCAGGGGTCGAGCTCCAGCCTGGCTCTCACCTTCCGTTCGCGCCGGCTTTGTCACCTCGGGGTGACAGATCCACGCACCCCCGTGGCAAACGCCTGAGCCCCACGGGACTACACCTCCCATGCTGCCTCACGGCCCGCCCGCAGCCCCGCGGCGCGGCGGCGGCGCGCGGGGCACGCCGGGAAGCGCAGTCCCGCCGTTCGGATTTTCCCGCGAACGCGGGGCTCGGTGGGGAGGGG
>VZTJ01001441.1:442880-471404 GCA_013397795.1 Orthonyx spaldingii
ACCGGGGGGCTCCGCCGGCTCCCGGAGCGCAGCGGAGGCGGTGCCGCCGCAGCGCGGTGCCCGGTGGTGCCCGCGGAGCCGCCGCCGCCGGGGCCCGGCTCGCCCGTCGCTACTGGAGAGGAAGGGGAACAACTTTTGGGTTTTTTGGGTTTTTTTTTTCCCATCCGATTTTTGATTTTTGTTATGGCTTTTTGGGTCGCCTGACTCGTAAGTGGAAATAAAATATCCACGGGTGCCTCCAGGAGGAAAGCTGAGACACTTCCAGCGGGAGCCGACCGGGAGCTGCCGCCTTTGCTGCGACCCTTTTCTGCCCCTTTTCGCCTGGAAGAAAAAAGGGTTTTTCTCCTCCTTCCCGGGCAGGAAAGCGCCCGATCCCACCGCGACACCGGAGCGGGTGGTGGCAGAGCAGGACCTCGCCATGGACCCCGCGCTGGTGTGGATCCCGCCGGTCACAAAGGAGAGGGAAGAAGGACCCACCCAGCGATGGTTTATTTAACACCCGTCTCCCTGGCTGCCTCCGCCGGGTCAGGAGGCTCTGCCGGGGAAAATCCCCTCTGGTAAAAAGCTCCGCTGCGGAGGGAGCATCCCTGTGGCATCTTCTGGACCATCGGCGCTGGGAATACGATTCACCGGGGACGAGGCATCGTGGTCCCCGAGAGCTCCTGGGCAGCACGGCTGGGGCGGCCGCCGGCTCCAGCCGGGGATGAGCGGGCTGTGCCACCTCTCCGGCTCGGTCCCCGGCAGAAATGAGGTGTTGCCGGTGCCAGCAGCTCAGCCCCAGCATCCTAATCCAGCTCCGGGGAGAGCCGTCACATCGTGGAGATTTAATGGCAGGAGAGGCAGGGCCTGGACGCAGCGAGCCGGCGGCGGCACGGCACAGCTCGCTGCAGGGCACGACTGCAGCCGGGGCTCGGCTCCGGCCCTGCGGGGTATTTCCGAGGAGGGGCAGTGGCAAAGTTTTCCAGCCGTGCTTGGTGTTTGCCAAAGGATGAATCCGTAGGCATTGGGCAGCGGTGGTTTTCTCGACTCTGGTTGTCGGGATCTCCGTAGGGAGATTTTTGATACGTATTTCTGTGTGTGTGTATATGTATAATTTTTAATTTATATATATATTTATATGTGCATCCTCCTGCTCGGGATGCCCAGGTGGGCAGTGAGCTTCCATGGAGGGCAGAGTGGCCGTGGGGCTCTGCAGGCGTGGGGACAGAGCCACGTGGCTCCTCTCTCGATAAGGAACGTCCAGCGTCGTTCTCGGGATAATTTAGTGGGATTTGGCAGTTTTACACCTTCTCGTGCCCTGCGGTGGGGTTTGGCTGCCCGGTGTGCCGGGCACATGTCGCTGGTCAGTGGCCACACACATGGACATCGCTCCAGTGGGACCCCGGCTGGCAAAGCCCTCACACCCGGGCTGGGGGACTGGGGGAGTGAGGTGGGAAATGTCCCTGGCAGAGGGCACCCGGCATCCTGCGAGGGATTTTCCTTATGAAGGATCCATAAAACTTTGAGGAGCGGACTGGAGGTGCCGGGGAGCCGCGGTGTGAGCCGGGTGCGGTCGGGTCCGGCTGCCTCGAAGCCGTGGCGGAAGGAGAGGGAAGCTCTTGCCGCGGTGCCTTCTGACCTTGTGTTTAGCAGGGGAAGGGAAAGCCATTCCCTGGCTGCGGGAGCATGGTTGTTTTCCCAGCTTCAGGAACAGCTTTCCTGCTGCTTTGAGGGTCGGTACCAGCAGGGCACGTTCTTGATGCTGGAGCAGCACCGGCTGCGAGCTGGGCCCGGTTTCAGCCAAGCGTGTCGTTAAAAATTGGAATATCTCGGTGTGAATATTCACCCTCAGGCGGGAGCAGGGAAGCCCGTGCAAGGAGGACATGAGTGGCTGCTGCCAGGCCGTACCTTGAGGACTCTGTCCTCAGGGAGGCCACGTCACCTCAATTTTTTAGCCGCTCTGGTTGTCTGTCTTATCCAAGCCTCAAATTCGTCCATCCCTGAGCAGGCTGCGGAGGAGCCCCTTCCCTCCTGGGGCTGGTTTTTAATTGCAGGCTGCTGCCCTGCTCGGGGAAGGGCTCTGGCTTTGGGACCGAGGGTCTGTCTCGGCTCCCCCCGAGCCGGGTGCCCCGTGCCCGCCGCCGTCCCCGCGCTGTCCCCGCGCTCCCCGCCGTGCGTGCGGCATTAGTGCCGGGCGTTTGCATCCCTGCCGGGCGGCGGAGTTAATTTTTGCCTGGAGCGGGTTTCCTGCGTGGCCTCAACTTGTGTGGGAAAAATCTGCGGCGGAGCCGGGCAGCCCCGCTCCCTCTCCGGCGCGATGCTGCGGCACAGGGGAGCGGTGGGCTCGGGAAATGTGCGGTGGGAGCCAGCCCACCCCACCCCCCTCCGGCTGTCGGGGTGCCACGGGCAGGGCTGCGGGGTCTTGAGGGTGGGGGCTGATGGAAGAAGCCTCCCGGCCCCACGGCTCCGTGTGGAGACAGCAGGATATGTGTCCCTGGGAAAGATCCTTTGCTGGTGGTGTCTTATCCTGGGATGGGGGGGAGTGTGTATGTGACCCCCCCAGGGCTGGGGATGCTGCAGCTGGCGGGGTGGGCCAGGGGCTGCACCTGCCGGGACCCCTCTCCCGGCCCCCGCCGGCATCTGTGCCGCCGCATGTCCGTCTGCAGCAGGCGCATGCATGCAAAAATAAGACATTTCTTCTTTCTCTTCTGCCTGCGCATTCCTCAAAAAGCTAATATTCATGAAAGGTAATTCAATCAAACCACGATGCCTATCAGCTAATGCAGCAAAGCTGGCGCAGGGGTGAGAATGGGAGCCAGGAACACAAAAGCCCTGTTTTATTACCTCCTGCTTGCCTGAGAATTGCTTTTCTCCCTCGAGTGAGCCGGCTAAAGCTGGCTTTATTATGTTAACCTATTTGCGTGTCAAGAGCTATTGTGCCTCTCTTTATCTGTGTTTGTATTTGCTCGATGCAGGGAATAAAAGGACGAGGCGAAAATGGATGGCTGGTCAGTGCTCCGCACTCTGGGGGCACTGATTGGTTGCTAAGTGATTTGCATCCCCGGTAATCGCTTTTATCTCGGAAGGATGTCGTGTATAATTATAAGCCTACTGACATCTTTTGAAATCTGCCTAATGGGTGTTTTTAATTTACATGGGAAGCAGGGGCTATTTGTGTTGCTCTGATTACAGGTTGGGCGAGTATATGGGTTAAAATAGAGATATTTCCATAGATGCGGGGCACCAGCAAGGATGAGGCTGGCATTTTTGGCAAGTCCCTGCTCGCGTAAGGATGGGTGGAAGTCACCGTGTGTGAGTTTGGGGTTTAATCCCTCAGCCCAGTGCACAGACTGGCGTGGTGCTGATCCGTGGGCTGGTCCTGCAGCCATCCGGAGAAATACAACACGAGGTGGGCTCCTGTCTGCTGCCAGACCCGGCTGGCTGCGGCCGTGGATCCCTAGGACCCCCCTCTGCAGCCCGGGATGAGGCATTTCGGGGTCTGTGCCAGCGCGGGGCTGATGGTGCTGATCGGGGTGGCACAGGGAGCTGGCTGTGCCAGCGAGGGGACAGGCTGAGCTTCCCACTGGGAGGGCCGGGGGCTTTGCTGGGAATACCTGTGGAAAACGGTCTTCGCGGGTCTCGGGAGCCGGGGGTATCTGTGGAACCAGCAAAGCCCCAGCTGATGGGTCCACACAGCCACGGCAAATAAAGCTCCCGAGCACCTGTGCCAGCCCCGGGCACCTGCAGCCAGCGGGGTCCCAGCCGGTGGCAGGGTTCAGGGTGAGCTCCCGGTGTTGGGGGCATTGGCAGGGCTCTGAGTGCCCGTCCTGGGCAGGCAGCAGGTTGTGGCTGCTCTGAGGCTGGGCTGTGGCTGCTCTGAGATTGTCCCATGTTGCCCATGAGCCACGTGTGGGAAGCATCCTGGCGGGAGAGCCAGGCCAGCTGTGACAGTGGCACTCTGGATTTCCTCTTTTTGTCTGTGCTGTTGGAAAAGCAGAGCTCTGAGGTGCAGTCAGTGGGGAGATGGGGGTCTTGGGATCCCCCAAGGGCTCTGTGCACTGGGACTGGGTCACCTTGAAAACGCAGAGGTCCTGACATGAGATTGGTGCTTGTGACAGGCCCAGGGGCCAGGCTGGGCGAGGGCGTGGGGCAGGACCCGGGGCAGGTCACCCACGGGGACAGCTCCAGCCAGCTGCCTCCTTCCTCCTCCTCCAGGAAAGGCCAGGACTGAGCCACAGGCACGTTCCGGCTCCCTCAGGCCGTGTGCAAGGTGACCCCATCAATTTGCAGGGCTGAGGTGGCTCCGTGGCACATGGTGACGAACAGGATGGGGTGCAGGGGAACGCAGGGCGTGCGGAAAGTTGATAGAGGAGAGCGAGTGCTGTACCCCACGCCTCGGAGCCTGGGGTGCTGTGCCCCCCTGCACAGGCAGCCCCATCCCATCCCAGCCTGTCCCGCTGGCGAGCGAGCGGCGCGGGCGCCGCTATTTATGGCTGGCTGTAAACAAACTCCCAATGAAAGAAAGTTAATGACCTGAGACTGACAGGAGCCTGCTGGGAGTTTTTATAGCCCCTGGGACTCCTTTTGCTAAAGAGAGAATACATCAGCGTTTTAACCCAAAACGGCGAGAGCCGCGCGCCGCGGGGGCAGGGGGACGGTCCCAGCGTGGGGAGGCGTTTGGGAAGGGCTGGTGCTGGGTGAGGAGGGGGCTTTGGTAGGGGGACCTTGACTCTGTCTCCCTGCGTGGGAGTGGGGTGCACAGCCCCCTTCTCAGGAGGCATGTCCCGGTGTCAGGGGCTCTCCAAGGCTTTGCCATCTGCCTCTTGTAGGTCATCTCTCCGCGCTCCAGGCAAGAGCAGGGGCTGGCTTAGCGTGGCTGGTAACCACACACTAATAAAGCCTTAATACCCTGCAGCGGGGAGATTTCGCTGTCAGAGATAAATATTCATATTGCTTTCCAATTCAGCCTTGGCTGCACGACAAGGGCGCCGTGGGGGGAGACGGGAAGGCTGCGGTGTGGGGTGCTCCGAGCCCCGCTGGCTGCCCTGCCTGCTCCTGCCTGCCTGGTGTGTTTAATAGGGCGTCCTGGCTAATTGTGGGGTGTGACTGTCACTCCCGGGGCTCTCAGGGGACAGGATGGTGAGCATGGCACAGGGTGCCCCTCTCCCCGCCCGCTCCTTCACCGCCGCCTCGCACGCGCAGCCTCCATCTGCACGCGACGCTTGATTTACCGAGAAGAGCTGGCAGTTAAACCTGACAAATTGAAGGCAGTTTTAAGTGGTTCAGGTTAATTAATAGTCAGGGAAGTATCAATTTTTTTAAGGGATGCTCCTGGCTCGCAGGGAGAACTGGAGTTTGACTTTGCCTTTGGAAAGTAACACTGTCTGCACGGGTGCCCACGGGCAGGGGGATGGAGCCGGGCAGGGGGATGGAGCCGGGCAGGGGGATGGAGCCAGACAGGGGGATGGAGCCGGGCAGGGAGATGGAGACGGGCAGGGAGATGGACCCTGGCAGGATACTGAGCTTGGTGCCCCTGCTCCGGTTCCTTTCCCACAGCCTCACGTTGCTGCTGATATTTCTGACCCCAGGTTGCTGGTGCTGAGGGAGTTGCTGGGACAGGGAGGGACAGGGCTGTGCTGTGTGGTCCAAGCTCCAGTGTTCATCTCAGTGTCCTTTGCGGCTCTGGTTGTCCCCTGTCCTGGGGTCTGTGCCATGGCAGCAGTGCCAGAGAGTGCAGCCATGCCAGTAACCAGAGAAATTCATCCATAGCCACCTGTAGTGGCACAGCTGGATGACTGTGGGGTCCCTGCTCCCGTGGGGGACCCAGGGGTGAGCAGCAGCTGTAAGGGGTTCATGGGGGTCCATCCTGGGCTGGGACAGGGACCTGACCTGGATGAACTGGGGCAGCACCAGCTTCTCTTGGTTTCTGCACACGTGACCCCCCCCATGCTCACATCTGCCCACATCTGCCAAGCCTGGGAATGCTGGGGGGCGCAGATTTTAAAAACATCCCAGTGAAAGAAGCTTAAGGTGTCCTATAAGGAGGAGAGATGGCCAGTCTTCGAGTGTGTGCAGCACAGGGAGACTCTGAGCTGTGTGTGAGAAAGAATCGATGGCACAGGGACCTGAGCAGTGTCCGTGGTTGTCACGGTGCTCCAGTGCCATGGGATGCCACAGGGATGGGCAGCTCTGGGATCTGCCTCAGAGCTGTGTCCCAGAGCAGCACAAACCCTTCTTCAGGCCACGTGCTCCATCTATCCCAGCACAGACCAGGATGCAGGTGGAAGTGGTGGGTTTCCAGCAGCCCTAATTCTTGGGAATATGAGAGATTAAGGTTAGTGACCATTTTTTAACTCAATAAAGGGGAAGACAAGCTGGAGTCTGCAGTCCAGAGATATAATTAGTTCGCAGCAGTGGTGCTTTCTTGATTTAGCTTCAGAGAGCAGAACAAGACAAGGATGTTATACCCAATTAGCAATAACATACAGCCCGAGCCTCGCTAGGTGAGATAACAAGCCATTTTTATAGCTCTTCTTTACGGACTTTTTTTTTTGGAGAGAGGCGGGGAGAGAAGAAAGGGACAGAGTCTCGATTTCTTTTCATCAGGGAACAATTATTAGTGAGCTCAGAAAGCCCAAAGCTGAGTGATCTGTTGGCCAGTGCAGACGATAAAACAAATCAAACAGCTTGGAGCTGGGCTGAGGCCGTCTCTCCATCCAGCTGGGGGAGGCTGAGCGGGTGACAGCCACGTCCCGGCAAGGACATGGCCAAGGGCCACCCACACACCGTGGATGTGCCCTGTCTGCTGCTGCGAGGGTTTGTGGCATGTGGCCTGGCTGTGCTTCCTGCGGGGACATGGTGCAGGTGGGGTGGCCATCGGTGCTGCTGTGTGTGTCCCACGGTGGGCAGCTGGTCCCCAGCAATGTGACCCTGAGCTGTGTCCCCCCTTGGGCACACCATTCTCCAGCAATGTGGCCCTGAGCTGTGTCCCCTGTCAGCGCGGTCCCCAGCAATGTGACCTCAAGCTGTGTCCCTCTTTGGGCACTCTGGTCCCCAGCAATGTGACCCTGAGCTGTGTCCCCCCTTGGGCACACCATTCTCCAGCAATGTGGCCCTGAGCTGTGTCCCCTGTCAGCGCGGTCCCCAGCAATGTGACCTCAAGCTGTGTCCCTCTTTGGGCACTCTGGTCCCCAGCAATGTGACCCTGAGCTGTGTCCCCCCTTGGGCACACCATTCTCCAGCAATGTGGCCCTGAGCTGTGTCCCCTGTCAGCGCGGTCCCCAGCAATGTGACCTCAAGCTGTGTCCCTCTTTGGGCACTCTGGTCCCCAGCAATGTGACCCTGAGCTGTGTCCCTCCTTGGGCACTCCTGTCCCAGCAATGTGACCCCGAGCCATGTCCCCTGTCTGCGCGGTCCCCAGCGAGGTGACCCCCGCCGTGTCCCCTGCACAGCCCCGGTCAGATGGCAGCCGCCTGCCGTCTGCCAGCGCTGCGGTCCCTTTGTATTGCGGATCGATGGGCATTGATTTTTCCTCCTGTGTAAACCTGGCCGGGCCGGGGCTGTGCAGGGTTTTCGTGCGCGTCTGGCTCGGTCTCTGCCGCGGTCGGAGCAGCCCGTGCTGGTCCCCGAGCCCACCCACCTCCCGCTCGCCTCTGCAGCAGTGAAACTCAAGGACATCCGGAAAAACAGCCTTGTAAAGGGTCCGGAAAACTCGGGTTTCATTAATCAGCTGTTAATGACGGGCTCTGCTCTTGGCGTGGGTTATTTGCAGTCGCTCTCCTCGCTCTCCAGGGCAGCGCCCCCAGCCCCTCCTGTGGTACCTGTTGGGGACGGGGCTGTGGCAGGTGGTTTGGAGCATCCGTGGGAGCAGGGTGAGCTTCCCTCAGCGTGGGGACACTCCTGCTGCACAGGGGGCTCAGTGTGGGGGACCTTCTCCTTCCTGATGTTGCCCCCCCTTGCAGCCACCCACCGATGGGGCACAGCCTGGGGATGGAACAGGAGGCTGCTGTCCCCTCCGTGTCCTTTCTGTCCCCTCCGTGTCCTTTCTGTCCCCTCCGTGTCCCCCTCCGTGTCCTTTCTGTCCCCTTGTCAGTTTTACAGCCTGACAGGCAGTGCTGTGGCTGCATGGGACCACTTGAGCTCCCCCCACCACACCCCAGCCCACCCTGGGGGGCTGGGCTGGGACATCCCCGCTTGTCCCCACCGGGAGCAGCGTTGGAGCCGCTCGCCGGGCTATTAACACCCCGCAATGATCATCAGCTCTCGTCGTAATCATTAAGACTATTAGAAAGAAATGTTGGCTCGCAGCTCGTGTCAGACTTTCCGTTCTGCTTTGCAAACGCGCACAATTAATGCCAATCAGGCGGGGGAGGCAGCCAGCTCCGATCCCGGCTGCTCCCAATCCCGGCTGTCAGCTCTCCCCATCCCGCCTGGTACATTTTCATACAATCGCTATAAACATCTGAGGGAAACTCCGTGTTCTTCGGCAGCGCTGAGTATTGTTCTCTGTTCCTTTTAATTACTCGGCATTCAGCGGCTCATCCGGCCTCCGATCGGTGGGGAAAGCAGGGATTTGTAAAACAAATAGAGAAATCTGGAGAGATGCCTTATTTTCCCATTCAGTGGCTGCTGGTAGGTTGTCTATGGCTAAATAAGAAAAATCCGTTTAATTTTTCTTTGTCTTTTTCTTCCTCCCCTTCCCAAGTTGCTTTCTCCCCTCGGGGACACAACCTGGTCCCTCTCCCCAGGGAACCCCAAAAGCAGGGTGAGCTTGGGAGAAGGGGGAGAAGAGCCGGAATTACTTGACCGGATGGTGGTATAATCCTTGTTACAAAAGTACACATCAATTATAAGAATTCCTACAGTAATCTTGGAAATCTATCTTTTCTGCTGAACCAGCTCATTAAAGAGCACCATTCATTTCCATCTCTCCGGGTGAGAAGGGTTTAAATCTCCAGAGCTTTGTGTTACCAAATAGACTGAGGGTGATGGACTCACGTTAAATATTAAAAGGAAGAAGTTGATTTTTATTTTTTTCCTCCCAGACCGCCAGCATAGATGAAGTTGAATGTAAGGAGGGGAGGATGGGGTGTCCCTGCTGTGAGAAGCTTCCCCAGCTGTCGGTGGGTGATGTGGGGCTGCCCTCAATGGGTGCCTTTGAGCATCCCCCTCCCCTCCCTTGGCCTGGTGACCCCTCCAGCGCTGGGTGAGGAGGGAGGGAGCAAGGGAGGTTTCCCCAGGCCACCCTGGCAAGCCCCCGAGCCTGCGCCAGAGCCGGCCGTGGCACAGGCAGGGCTTTTGTGTGCCAGCGGGGCAGTGGGCGGCCGCGGGGCGAGGGCCAGGCACAGAGCCCCTTTGTGTGCAGCTGTGAGCGGAGCAGGATGTGAGATAGGCACCGGCTGTGGGGATGGGGAGCTGGTACCCAGCAATGAGGAGAGGGCAGCCAGGGATGGGCAGCAGGACTGAGGATGGAGAGCAGTGGCCAGCCGGGGTCGAGGGCGGCACGGGGCCATGTGTGCGCTGCACCGAGGCTCTGTGCAAACATGTTAATTTGTTTTCTTTCTTGCCTCGCCTTTCAGGGTAATTGGTTGCATTTGAAGCCTTTGTGAAAGCCTTTGATTATAGTAATTTCAGCAGCGCGATCTACCCTGGATTCCTTCGTCAGATTCTTTCACAGCTCCGGCACTTGGGGCTGTAATTACGGAGTGGAGCACGCCCAGCTGCCGAGTGTGGGGCAGCTGGATGGGGCACGGAGCACAGGGACTGTCACTGCAGGGGACAATCAAACCCCTGGGATGGGACAGGAGTGATCCAGGATGGGACAGGAGCTGTGATGGGGAGCTTTGGTCTCTGCAGTGCTGAGTTTGTTGGGTCTCAGCTGGAGACATGGATGCTGTGAGTGCCAATGGTGTGGATACCAATGCTGGAGTTGGCTCCTGGCTTGTTGGGGTCCAGAGTGCTTTTAACTGCTGCTCCATGGAGCCAGTTGGCTTTTCTGCTGGTTGATCCCTTATCTGTGCTGGGGCTGGGACCGAAAGCCTGTGAGCATCCCGAGCATCCATGATGGACATCTCCCCCAGCCCCTCTCCCCGATCCATGTGCAGAAGGCAGGCACAGCACGACTGTGTCGGATCGGCGAGGTTTTGCTTTGAGCAGCTGGTGCCACATCCAAGGGGACACGTCTGGACCTGTCTGGCAGGACCTGGCAGATCCCGCCGCGCACTGGCCCTGCCGGGACCTCGGTGCACGCAGCCGGGGCTGAGCCCTGCCAAAAACACCGGCGGCACCCGAGCGGGGCCCTGACCTTTGCTAACAGGGCCGCTCCCCCCTGGCTCCTGGCATTTCGTTCCCAGTCCCACGTAATGACCTTCTCGGCAGCGCCGTGCCAGCGTCTGCCACTTCCAATTACCCATGGCTGCTCGGCGCCCGCCGCAGCGCGCGGGGCTCCTTCCTCCCCGGCAGGATGGCAGCGGGGCAGGGGGATCTTGTGTGTGATCCCCCACCCTCCTGGCTCAGGGAGCCTCAGGAACCCCCCAACACCACCCAGGGCTCTGGGTCCCTGCCCCGGGGTGCTGGAGGCGCTTGGCTTTCCAGAATCATTATTAACCTGTTCGAGAGCTGTTCCCGCTCACAGCGAAAATAGATCTTTAATCTCTGCCCAAAATAGCTCATTTGATGAGAGGCCTCCTTAAAGCTGACACATAAATTTAACCAGGCCACCCAAGCCCTGCGCGGGGACGTCTGCAAATGCTCAACAGCACTCGAATTGTTGGGTTTTTAAAAATTCCATCGTTATGGACACATCCAATACTGTATTTCTTCCATAGGGTCTTTGGAACTGCTCAGGAGGTGATTTGCCCTGCCCTACCCTGGTTCCTTTGGCCCTACTTGTGAGCAAAAGGTTGTTTTGGGGTATTTTTTGATGTTGACTTTCTTGAACAGTCCAAGGGGTTTCTCCTTGGAGCTGCCACGAGAGCAGAAATCTCATCTCTGGGTGGGATGGGAGAGACATGAGATGCTGCTGTAAGATGCCAGCAGTGAGGGTCCTGCTCCAGTGCCACTGTCCCTGGCAATGTGCCATGGCTAGTGGGCTCTGTGCCATCCTGGTGTCACAGCAGCCCGAAAAAGGCACTGTCTCACTGGCAGAAAAATGTTTCCTCTGCAGGTAAAGGTTGGCTCTGTGGAAGTGGGAAATAGGGGTGCTCAGGGTGTCACAGCTCTGCTCAGTGCCGGTCCTGGGCTCAGCCCGGCACCTTCCCAGCATCCCGACAGGCCACGGGCTGGGAGAAGCCACTTGGCTGCTCTGGGTTGCTCCCCCAGCCCCCCACAGTCCCCACATCCCAGCCAGACCCTGAGCAGCAAAATAATCACTTCCAGCATCATTATCCGTCGCAAACCCCAGCTTGCAATTTTAATCAGAGGAGCTGGTGTTGCTTTAAGATCTGCGGGTTTTAAAGATCACAAGAGGGGTTAGAGAAAATTACCCTTGACTCTTACATGCTAATGTAATCTCTAACCAGATCTGCAGCACTGCAGCTAAAATTGCTTTTTAGATTAACATTTAATTATTAACAGGGCCCCCTGAAAGGCCCGGGGCTGGAGCATGCGGGGGGGAGCGGATTAGCCGGGCGGGATGAGGGAAGGTCGGGCGAGGGAAGGTCGTGAGGTGACCGGCAGCACCTTCAGTGACAAACTTTGGGTTTTATTTTACCTGGTGCTCCCCATTTCCACAGTGGGGTGACCTTTCCGTGCTCACCCCTTGTAGGGCTGAGCTGTGGCATCGCTGCATCCCCTCCACCCTAAGTCTGGATGGGAGATGGGCATGAGCCTGGTGCCAGGCAGCCAAAATCCTGCTCGACCTGCATTGGGATGGGCATCCACTGTGTGCAGAGGGGAAGCCTTCCTCCTCTGGCACCTCCTCACCCTCACAGGGTGTCACCAGATAGGAAATCAATGTCTGTGGGACCAGTGGTGGTGGCAGTGACGGGGGGTGGCGAGAGGGAGCTCCGATATCCCCGGGGTTGCGGGGAAGGGGAGTTCCCCACCAGGGTATTTGGATTCTCCTCCATCCCAGTGTGGAGGGGCAAGGGACAGGGGTGTTGTCAGTTGTAGTTTGGGTTTGTTGGACTCGGCACACCAGGGGCCAGTGAGGGCTTTTGTTTTGTTTCTCTGATTGCTGCCGGCCTTGGCCTGGCCCCGTGCTGTCCATGTGTCCGTCTGGCACTGTCAGGAGCCTCCTGTGCCTCTCCCAGCCGGGGTGACCCCTCACCTCCTGTCCTTGTGCCGAACCCAGTAATGGCTTTTAATAGCCAGGGTGATAGTGTGACTCAAACAGCTTTGCAGCATCCCTGGTCCTGCCCCCTCTTCCTCTCCTAACCCCAAAAGCTCCCTTTTTATGGGATTGCACCCTGATAACACCCAGAGAAGGATCTGGACGTGTTCCACCAGAGCCTGGATGGTGACCAAGACCTTGTCCCTCACCGTTCCTGCCCTGCCACAGCTCAGCAGCTGCACAGACCCACTTCAGGCTGAGACTTTAAAAGTTCCTTTTTTCTTTTCTCCCCCCTCCCATCACATTTTCTTTTATCTAAATCCTCGCCTGCGAAAGCCGCTATCGACAGCTGCGCTGGCCTTATCTCGCCGGAGGGACCTTCGCAGGGCTCTCGGAGGAGATAAGCCCGACTTATCAGCCGCTGATGTCAGAGGAGGTGCCAAACCCTCCCATCACTGGGGCTTTAGACATGGAGGGTGGTGTTTTTTATTAAAGTCACAAAGACCTTGGGCTTATAAATAGTGCGATGTCGAGATGGATTAGTTGGGTGTGGGGCAGGATGGAGAGGTGGGAGAGGGGAAGGATGAAGTTGTGGCTCCCCCATCCCTGGAAGTGTCCAAGGCCAGGTTGAACAGGACTTAGAGCAACCTGGTCTAGTACAAGCTGTCCCTGCCTATGGCAGAGGATGGAATTGGATGAGCTTTAATGTCTCTTCCAACCCAAACCATTCTGGGATTCTGTGATGCCGGGGTTGTGGGATGTGGGGTTGGGGCTCCTGGGGGATCTTGCTCCAGATGTTCCCAAGGGAGCCCGCTGTTGGTGGGACTTGCCCTGTGCCGCAGTGCTGGGTGATGGTGGGTCCACGGGCACAGCCTGGGCAGAGGCCGTGAGGCCTCGGGGCATTCCAGCAAAACTGCTGAGTGTTGCCTTTCCTGCCACGAAAGAGCCAGAGCAGCTTGAACTAAATCGGATCCTGCTGATTGGAATTAGTTCAAATGCAGATGGAGCTAACTAAGCCGGCGCTAAGCGTTGGACAGCCCAGTGCCCAATTCCCATCAGCTGATTCAGGGGCTTTTCGGAGCGGCTTTAGCGAAATGCCACCGTGGCACAGATGCCCATTGTGCCAGGCGCCCACCCACTCGCCCACGGGCCTTCTGGGGCTTGGGGCTCTCAGCAGGGTGCCGGGCTGGACAGATGGACGCTGTTGTGGTGCTGTGGCACCACAGCCTTGCTGATTCTGAGCGTGCCCGTGAAGGTGGGGTGAGGCGCAGCGTAGCTGTCGGAAAAATCATCTCGGCTGCGAGACGCCGGGAGACGGGGGCAGCAGCAGGGTCTGAATTAATCGGTGGCTTTATTCAGTTTGGCGTGTGGCTCCCGCGCCTCTCCCGCCTGCTGCCGATGATGATCCGTGCCCAGGGTCGGGATGACTCCAGGAGGGAGCTGGGCTGTGCATGGCAGGGTGCAGAGAGCAGTGGTGGGGACACCCCCTGCCAGCTTGCGGGTGTCCCCAGGGACCTGCCAGGCCCTCAGGGGAGCCTGGAGCAAGATCCCCCAGCTCCTGTGACAGGCTGCATGCACACCCTCCCTGTGCCAGCACACGGATTCGGTGACCCCATGGGTGCTTTCTCCTTGCTCTCAGCCCCTTGTGCCCCAGGGACCACCAGGGACCTGATCCGCATCTGGCAGTGGCCCGAGCCGCCCACGCCGCCTGTGTCCGCCAGGGACAGGGGTCAGTGTCCCTGCAGGAGCTGCCTGGGCGCAGGGAGCGGGTGACGTCCGCCGCTAATCGGCCAGATGGTGACACCCGGCGGGACGCCAGCCCTGAGGTCACCGTGGAGCTCAGGCTCAGGTACCATCATCCATCCCCTGCACGGCCGTAGGTGCTTTGACCTGGGGCCACCTCATGGGGACAGGGACAGGGATATGGGGATGAGGTCAGGGCAGCATCTCCCATCATCGAAAATCCGGGTGCTGGGCACATGCCGGGGGAGCTGAGGTGCCGGGAATGGGGCTGCGTAATGAACCCCGAGTCCCGGCGGGGAGAGGAGAACTCCTGGCAGTCAAGTGTGCTCAGGCTCTGAATAAGAAGCACTTCATTCTCTTTTCAAACTGTATAATTTCTGCCTGATTGTAATGGCATATTTTAAAATTACCAGAAATCGAAGCCAGAAAATGGATACGGCTGCTTTTACTGCGAGCTGCGTTAACAAAGGATATGTAATGCATGAAATAAAAACACCTCCCTGCCCCCCTCCTTTTTTTTTAAGACAGTAATAGGAGAAAATTGGTTTTGAAACTGAATAAAAGTCCCTTTCAGAGGAAATCATTTCTTTCAGGGTACCTTTGCTGAAAGTAAAATAGTGAATAATGAAAGGTGGTTACATGATTGTCTTTCATTTAGAGAGCGCGAGGACAGATGGAATCTGGGAGAAATGCACGATTGGAATAATTGCATGGTAACAAGGCGCTTGTTGTGAAATTAGTATCTTAAGAAAGTAGTGAAAAAGGCTTTTACTCATGAATACTTCATTATTAGGAGAAAACAGCACAATTTGGGTTCTCCAGACACCTGCTCGGTATTAGATGACTTCCTCCCCTCCTCCTCCTCCTCCTTCTCCTCACACCTTTTGCCGAAGAGTCTCTCCTTGTCCCTGGTTTGCTGGGGGGGTCAGGGTGAGACCCCTAGCCCGAATAGCCCAGTCAAGGCACGAACACCCTTCATGGATCCCATCCTGGGGATTATCCCAGAGCCTGAAACCCCCTGCCTGGTGGAGGGCACAGGGCGGGAGCGAGCAGCACAGGGCCTGTCATCTGCACCTGCGGTGGCTGCGAAGGTGTTTTGAAGGGTGACACTTAAACCAGCAGAGCTTGAAGAGCCCCGGGCACAGGAGAGCATCCATCCATTCTTTGTTTCCTGGTGCTGGTGGTCATGGGCTCTGCCAGTGCCTGCCAGAGGCCACCACGTGCCTGAGGCCATAGCATCGCTCCCCTGCACGCCGGTGCCAGCACTGGGACATGTGGGAAGCATCTCAAATGGCTGCAGGAAGGCACGATTCCCCCACAATGGAGAAGAAGGAGTGATGTCCCCAGCGGTGACAGCCATCCATGGCATCCAGTTGTGACCCGCAGCCATCCATAAACATTCAGCCAGAGAGCAACAGCACAGAAGCTGCAACGCCGGCGGATGAGCACCACTGCCTGCTTTTCTGCTGCTCCTGCCCACGTCTCCCTGCCCTCTCCGAGTGGGAATATCGCTCCCTGTGCCAGCTGGAGCGGTGGGAGGGTGTCAGCAGCAACTGGTTATAACTCAGGGCCCCGGCGGCGGCTGGGGACGGATGTACAATGAGCAGCACCGCGGTGACGGCGACTTTGGCCTGACCCCTCCGGCTTTTGTCGAGCAGATTTCGATGCCAGCTGGGAGCTGGCGGCAGATCCCAGGACCCCGAGCGGGATGTTAACACCGCCTTTCCCCAGCCTTGGCCGGGGTCACTCCATGCCGGGAGGCAGCGGCTGGCACGCCGGCGGAGCGGTCTGGCACTGCCGGGGGGACGCCCCAGCTCTGCCACATTCCCGGTGGGAAGGGCGGAAAGCTCTCCAGGAAGCGTGAATCACCCGCTGAGACCTTTATATTTATTTTATATACATCACTATTCGTTTCAGGCTTTCAGAGTTAGTTGTTTATCTCCAGAGGAGCAAAGGCACGGAGCTTTGGGGAGCTCCTGCCGGGTGGGCGCAGGGGTGGTGGCGGGAGGGAGTGGCAGGGGGTGGCAGGTCCCTGGCTCACCGTGTGTCTTCTCTCTCGCAGGGCGCGGGGCAGCAGCGCCCACAGGGAAGCCCGGACCATGCTGGCCTGCCTGCAGAGGACCCAGAACCCTCCAGCCCAGCACCTCCCCTGCCCCAACAAGGCGCTGGAGCCACGCAAGTGTAAGTGCCTTGGGGCGGGCGCCCGCTTTGATGCTGTTTTCCCTTATTGAAAAAGACATTTATTTAACCGATAATTAAAAAGAGCAGGAGAAGCAGGGAGGAGGGGAGGAGAGGGGGAGGAAGGAGCCAAGATAAGCAAATTAAATTGGGTTCTGTGGTTGATAAGTCCAACTTCAGCAAATGTTGCAGAGCTGCCTGGGAAGTGTGGCGGCAGCAGAGGATGGTGCAGTCGGCCCCCCAAACCTCCCCGGCCCTTCCCCCCCTAATTACTTTCCCCATTTTGCTGCAGTTCGCCTTCCCCAGGAGCTGGCCTTTCAGATAAGCTGTAAACTAGTTACATTAAAATGGGATCCAAAAGGTCACTCCAGCAAAGCACCTGTCTCTCCCAGCCTTTGTCTCTCAATCCAAACCGTGATTAAATGTATATTTAATGAGCCTGCTTTAGGCAGGCGTGTTTGACCTCCCCGGCTGGGAAAGACGCATTAAGATTCTCAAGTGATGAATGTGTGTTTTAAAGAGGGGAGTGGATATTTTTCTGCTGGTCTCAGTTGGATTTTTAAACATTGCCGGCTGAAGACAAATCAGCTGCTAAAGCTCTGCTTGTTAGGCTGTGACAGCCCCCGGGTGTTTGTTTAATGAGCTGGATTTTCCTGGAGATGTTTTTTTCTCCTCTACCTGAGCACCCTGAGCAGCCAGGTGAGCTGGGCACGGGGTTTGGGCGAGCTGGACACGGATTTTGGACAGTGCTCGGCCTCCCTGGGCACCCCCAACACAGCTTCAGCATTGCACTGCCAGCCAGGAGGTCCTTGGAAGTTCTTTTATCCGTGGAAGTTCTTTTATCCCCAAAACTTATCCCTGGAAGTGTTCATGGCCAGGTTGGACAGGGCTTGGAGCAGAAGGTGTCCCTGCTCATGGCAGGGGGTAGAAGTAGGTGATCTTTAAGGTCACTTCCAACACAAACCTTTCTGGATTCCATCATTTTTGGGTGAAGCTCCCCAGTGGCCAGCACAGGGAATAGGACACCCAGGCCAGAGGTGGGTGATGGGCACCCAGGTGTCACAGTGCAGCTTGCACTGCAGTGGAGCAATGTGGTGCCTCCCAGATCTCCTTATTTGTGTCTGGAAGGAATAAGGATGTTGCTCTTGTAAAATTATTCCTAATCCGTCACGCCTGAGCATGGTGGTGGCACAGGGCTGGTGTGAGGTGTCCGGCTCCTGGAGCACCTCGTTACCATGGAATAATGAGCTCAGCCATGCCCACATGGTCTGAGATCTGCAGGCAGGATGAGCCTGGAGGGGTTTTCTGGAGAGTGGAGGTGTTTGGCACCGGGAATCTCTGTGTGAGCTCATTGTGATGCTGAGGTCAGGATACACCTGCTGGTCCCCACAGCATTCCCTGGGTGCAGCTCAGAGCTAAGGACCATCTCAGCTCATGGAACAAAGCACCTTCCTGCAAGGGGAGCTGGTGCTTTCTATTATTTCCCACCCTGCCATAGGTGCTGAAATAAGGAGGTTTGGGAAGCTGAAGCCCATGTGTGGTGTCACATACAGTGCCATCCGTATGAGAGATGTTCCTGGATACAGCTGCCTGTGTCCTGGGAGTGTCCCAGTCCCAGAGTCCTGGCGGTCCTGGAGCTGTGCCAGTGTCTTGAGGGCAGAGGTCTGACCCCACCCCAGACCCTTGCAGGTGCGGGATACCCAGCAGACAGAGTTTTTGACTGGTCTCAACCCGTCCCTCAGGCAGGACCATGCTCACCTGAGATCTCCAAGAGACTTGTGTCCCCTGGGATGGGTGGCAGCGGCTGAGTTCCCACCTGGACCCCCACGCCGCGCTCGCCACCGGCTGCCACCAGCCAGGTCACCTTAATCAAAGTTTAGCTGCCCGTATGTTTCCGCTCATTATGGGCAAATCCGGCACGTCTCCCTCCTCTCTGCCTCCTGCCAGTGCAAATTAAATTGCAGGTGACATCCAGGGCCACGCATCTGGCTTGGAATACAATTTTCCCTTCTTTATTTATGGCACCTGTGGGAAGCACGGCGGAGGGGCCGGGAGCCGGCGCGGGGCCGAGCTCCCGCCGCCACCGGAACGCCCGTGTGGGGAATCAGCACGGAGAGCGCGCTCTTCAAACCAGGCGCAATTTAGAAGTGCCTCTGATTACTTAATTTGCTCCTGAGTATCTCAGTAATTATCTTTATGGGTCTTATTTCTGTCCTCTGGCATTGTTTCTGTCGATATTAAATGAGTCTGGCTCTCGGCACATTGGCCGTCTGGCCCGGCACCACTGTGAAATCCTATTATCCTGCCCGCGCCGCTGATTAATTTTGGTATTAATTTCACGTAAAAGGTGAGCTGACTCATTTTCCTGCCTGTGCAGGGAGCTGCCGGCGCCTTCACCCCCTGGTTTCACCCCTGGCCTCTCCTGCTAATTGTTGTCCTCCCATCTCCGTGCCCCCCACACCGCTGTGGCCGCATCCCAGCGGGCCCAGAGTATCCCACAAAATCCATTCTGATAAAGCTGGAGGTGACTTTGCTGCCATGCCTGCTGTTGCCAAAGGTATTCCCAAGGCTGTTCCGGAGGAACCAGCCTGGCATGCCGGTGTTGCATCCTTGAGGAGGATGCAGGATGGTGACAGAGCCCTTCCAGTCCTGCCTGTGCCTCCAGCTGAGGAGCCTGCAGAGAAGCAGCCTCCTCAGGAAAATATCACGTCCAATTAACTCCAGCAGCCTGGTCCCTTTTGATTTTATCCTGGGCGCATTACAGGAATCCTGAGCTTTATTTAAATTATAAATCAAATAATGCCCCTCTCAGCTTGGCCAAACTCCTTGCTGCTCCCGCTCTCGGCAGTCACGGAGCGGTGGCTGATATTTAATGAAATGTTACTTTCCATTACTTTCCTGGGGCTGGGAGTGTGGCAGGGAGCAGGATGTGTGTCCCCCTAAAGGGACTGGAATCTAGAGGGAGCTGGGAGCCGTGGGGAGTTCACAGAGGTCTCTCTGTTCTAACCTCATGAGCATCCTCTGTGGCCTTAAGAAAGATGGAGAGGGATTATTTACAAAAGCATGGAATGGCAGGACAAGTGGGAATGGCCTCACACTGCCAGAGGACAGGGATAGATGGAATATTAGGGAAAAGTTCTTCCCTGGGAGGGTGGTGAGGCCCTGGCACAGGTTACCCGGAGAAGCTGTGGCTGCCCCATCCCTGGAAGTGTCCAAGGCCAGGTTGGACGGGGCTTGGAGCAACCTGGGATAGTGGAAGGTGACCCTGTCCGTGGCAAGGGTGGCACTGGATGAGCTTTAAAGTCTCTTCCAACCCAAACCATTCTGGGATTCTTCCACCATTCACATCCTCCGTGCCAGGGGTCCCATGGGACCTGTCACCTCAGGCCCACTGGGACATGTAAGAAATGGCTCCTTGGGGGTGGCACAAGCCCTCCCGGGGCCCATAGTTTTAACACTCACGAGGGGATGGCCCTAACGAGAGGCGATGGCCGGGGCTCAGCCAGGGGCACCGAGCCGGGGACTCAGCTCCAGGGTCACCCACAGCTCTCCCTGCACCTGTGGGGACTCTCATCAGTGACAAACCCGTTAATTGCACACAGGATGAGGCCCCATTTAATGGCTTCTCGTTACCCAATTCTGCTTGTTCCAAGGGCATTTTCATTAGAGTGGCTGCAGCGAGGCTTTGCTTTTGTACACACCCATAAAATATCATTTTAATTTCATGAGGGGTTACACATGAGTGAAGTAAGATTAATTCTTTCATTTTCAGTTTCTGGAAGGGATCGGTTAATGATGGTTCTGTGTATTTATGTACGTGCCATAAAAAGGAGTTCAATTAACTGCTGGGCCCAAAATGTGCTGTTGACTTGCACTTTCCCTGCCAGGAATTGCTGCAAAAACACTTTTCCATCAGTCACTTGTGGGGATGGAGGGTGAGGTGGGGCTGCTCAGTGCCCATCTCCCACCAGGTCAGAGCCCTGGATTTGGGGTGGGCTTAGCTGGTAATTGTGCAGTGCATGAGGGGGTTTGGTTTGTGTCCAAACTTCCCAAGATTGGGATGGTCCATTGGTCACAGAGTGAGTTCCTGGGCACTGGCAGACCCTGGCATGGGGCACCCTGCACTGGGCCACCCTGCTCGCCTCAGCAGGTACAGAGCCTGTGTCTTAAATTAATTCAAATATTAATTGACTGTGGATGAGTGACCAGAGGGGCCAGGGACAGCTGGGATGAGCTGCAGGGCCAACAGAGGTGATGGGGGCCCCTCCAGGGTCCCTTGGGGGCTCTGTGGTGAAATGGCATCAGGGTGGCATCAGGGCTGTGTTGGGTGTTCTAAGGGTGGCACTGGGACAGCACTGGGATGTCACTGGGGTGGTGGCTGGGTTGGAGTGGTCTCAGGGTGCCTTTGGGATGGCTTGAGGGCTCTGTTGGTTCCAGATGGGTGGCACTGGAATGGCTTTGGGGTGGTGATTGTGCTGGGGTGGCCTCAGGCTGCCTTTGGGGTGGCCTCAGGGCTGTGCTTGGGCCGTGTTGGGTGACAGATAGGTGGCATTAGGGCAGTATTGCAGCAGCATCAAGGTGGTGCTGAGTGGCACTTGAGCATCAGCGCAACGTTAAGGTGGCACTGGGGCAGGATCAGGATGGCATTGGGGTGGCATTGGGCTGACACTGGGACAGCATTAGGATGGTGTTGGGGTGGCACCAGGGCATCCTCGCACAGTGGCTGTGGTGGCAGAGTGGCTGCGGTGGCACAGTNCTGGGCTGACACAGACAGCATGAGGATGGCGTTGGGGTGGCACCAGGGCATCCTCGCACAGTGGCTGTGGTGGCAGAGTGGCTGCAGTGGCACAGTAGCTATGGTGGCACAGTGGCCAGCCTGGCACAGTGGCCAGTGTGGCACAGAGCACGGTGCCGGCGCTGCGCTAATACCTCGTGGAGGAGACAAATGGGAAGTGACACGTGTGTGTGTAGACGGGTATTTGTGGTGACGCTTTGACTGCAGATAATAAAGTGCTCGCCCCGAGGTGATCCAATTCAGCAGCCGCCTCGGCAGAGCCGCGCGCGACGAGGGGGAGAAGAAAGGGGAGGAAGAAAGGCCCGTCTGAAATGACATGTCAGCCTAAAAAGGGAACGCGTTAACGGATGAATATCTGGGGACGGCGAGCCCGGCGCTTCCCTTTGTGCTTTGTCATGAATTTTGTTGTCTTTGCAGATTCCGGCGCTGCCGCGCGGGGTTTGCCACCTACGGTTATTCAGATGGATTTCTCCCGCTATTATTGCTGTGGTTGGTTTAATTTAAGCCCCCGGAGCCGGGGCGTGTTTGTCCCGGCTCCTGGCACCAGGGACGCTCCATGCCGGGGCCGGGGGGTCCCGCAGTGGGGGCTCTGCCACGGGGATGCGGAGATTTTGGGGACAGCACAGGGTGCTGGTGGTGCGGTCCCTTCGGTCGCGGGGGGGACCCAGGGACCCCCACGGCATCCGCGGCGGCGCGGTGGCCTCTGCGCCACCCATCCTGGGGACACTGTCACCATAGAAACCGCCGCTGGCGCGGGGTGGGAGGGCCGGAGGATGTGGCAGCCGCCCAACCTGCCCGGAGCGGGGGGCACAATGCCCGCGGTCCCCCCTGCCTGGCAGCACCCAAAACCCACAGGGGGACTTGTGGCTGCTGTCCCCAGGCTGGGGGCTGCACACTCCCCATGCCCACCTGTTGGTCACCCCAGTCTGGGCAGGGCAGCAGCCCCAGCCACCCCCCAGCTCCAGCTGGGACCCCCTGGAATTTGCCCTGCCCTTGTCCAGGAGTCACTGGCTCCATCTCCTGCCCGGGCTGTGCCAGGCTCTGCCCTCTGGGGCAGCCAGATTTTTCCAGGCAGCTTTGCTACCTGGGGCACAGACCCAAAACTTGAAGGACTGTCTTGATTTGTTAAATGTAGCAGCTTTTGTTTGTTTTCTTCCAAGTGTTTTCCAAATATTGAGGTTTCTTCCAAGTGTTTTGCAAATATTTTGGGTTTAGCTCTTACAAAATCTGTTCCCAGTGTGGCAGGCAGAGAAGGGGATGTTTGGTGCTTTTTGAAGCTTTGAAGGCATTGGGATCGCCTTGCTGCAAGGGGAACAGGGATCCTGGTGCCAAAGCTGGGGATGAGCTCTCAACTCTGGCGGAATTTAATTGATTTGGAGGCTGCAGCTCTGTTATTTTTTAGTGAGAGCCATTGGCACGGCTGCTCAGGTGCCCAGTGTGCTCCTGACTCCACCCAGCATCACTCCCCTTCCCACACCTCCTGCCCCTGTGCCAATTAAAAATCCTGCCTAATTGCTGCCCTTCTGCCCCGCTGGCTCAGAGAGGCTGGGCAGGAACAAGCCAGGAGCTCAGAGCTGGAAATGCCAGTACTTTTCTGCAAGAGGAGCAGGGAAGGACAGGGATGGAGGCTGAGGATGAGGAGGGAGGGTGAGGTTTGGTAGAATGCTCAGGGCTCCAGAAAAATGCCCCTTCCCAGGGTGATGGTGGCAATGGGACCCCATGAAGACAGAGCTGGTGCAGACACTTTCCTTGAGGTGCTTTTTGGGGCCAAGCTCTCCATTCCAGCTCTTTTCCCATCTGAGAAAGGGGTGAAAAGCCTTTTTCCTTTGGGACCACGGGGAGGCAAGGCCCATCCCCAGCGCTGGGAAGCTTCCAGCCACACGTCGCCTTCGGCAGCTTTGTAAAGATTCCCTGCCGAGATTACTTCTTTCATTTATTGCAAAATATTGTAGCGCCTTCGATGTGTAAAAATAAGGATTGTCCCATCTTATCTCGGAAGGAATGGGGGGGAGGGAGGGAGCAGCACGTGTCTCTCGTGCTGCTGTTAACCAGTGAGGTGCCAGGTCCTGCCACATTCCCACTCGGCTTCTCCCTGCAGAGTTCCTGCTCAGGGCTGCGGTGCTGCTGGTGCTGATCCCCAAATTGTTCCCTCTGTGCACCCCAATATCCTGCTCCCTGCCCCCTTCCAGAGCTGGGCAGCTGGAGGCAGTGCAGTCTCATGGACTGGAAATGAAAGGCACAAATTGCTGGTGCCTGTGCTTATCCTCCTCCAGGGAAGAGGGGACAGAGCCAGGGATGTGCTTCCACCACCAGGCTGGGGGACACAGAGGCACCTGGGCTGTGGGAGCAGCGTGGAGCTTCCTTCCTGATCCTGAGTGTCCATCCTGTCCTTCCTGCTCCTGAGCGTCCTTCCCAGTCCTGAGAATTCTTCCTGGCAGTGAAGATCCTCTCTGTCCTGAGCATTCTTCCTGATCCCGAGCACCTTTCCTGCTACTGAGTGTCATTCCTCTCCTTCCTGGTCCTGAGCATCCTTCCTGGTGACATTTTGATCCCACAACTACTTTAACCAAGCAGACCCTGGTTAGCTTCCCTTCCCACCTTTCTTCCCATCTTTCCTTTTTTTCCTAGACCTTGTGGGCTATGGCTGCAGCCGGGCATGGTGTGGGAGTCCCTGGGGACACCAGGGATCAGAGGAGTGCAGGGGATGCAAGGAATACTGTGGATGTGGGGGATTTGGGAAATGCAGGGAATGCTGGGTATGGGGGAGATGTGGGAGATTCGGGGGATGCTGGGGATGTGGGAGACGCTGCCAGCAGGTGGGCACATTTGAGGAGGCTTTTGGGATTCCTCCCAAAAGGGGTTCCTCCCACCTCTTCCACCCTCCCTGCAGCCATCCCTGATCCTCATCAGGCATTTTGTCCCATCCTGCTGCTCCAGGCACAGCCGGGCTGGAGCTCCCCGCTCCATAAACCGAGATTTATTCCGGATCGCGGCCTCAGCGGGGTCTGGGATTTACATCTGTGTCTGGGACCGGGTTTGGTGGCCAATTTGCTGAAGTAAAAAGTTGTTTAGCTGGAGGCGTAATCTCATAAGCCCGTGCTGCCATTAGCCAGGGTCTCCTCTCTGCCTGGCTTTCCAATAATGCTCCGAGCAGAAGCTCAGAGTAATATAAAAAGCCATCGGATTATTACTGCGGGCGATGCATTTTCCATTTACAGTAATAAAATACTGAAGAAACAAAACAATTTAAAATTCCAATAAAATTCAAACCAAATCTTTGGCTGCTGAGCAGATTCAATTATTTAGCCGTTATTGAGTGCAGGCTGGAAAAATAGAGTAGGTCAGGGAGGGAGGGGGAGCTGGGGGGTGCCGGACGCATCCCATGGGAATGCCAGTGAGGGAGGGAGCTGGGAGGGAGGGAAACATCTGGGAAAAGGGGCTGGTGGTGGATGCTGGGCTGGGTTGAGGGGTGGAAAAACCCGTGGTGGTGTTGACTGTGGTGGCAGCCAGGGGGTCCGTGGTGCCTCCACCCGGCCCTGGCGGGTCGGCTGCGATGTGCTCCAAGTTCAGGAGGAGACGGACACGGGGACAAACAGCAAGCGGCTGTGTCAGGGCCGGCTGCGCCCGCCGGTGCCGCGGTGGCTGGGGCGAGTTTGCGTCTGGCAGTAATTACAGCCCGCTGGAAAGCAGTAATTACTGCGGAGAGCGGCAGCGCCGCAGCCGCCGGCGTGCCGGCAGCCGCCGCGAGAGCGGCCGCTCTGTAATTTTCCCGGCGGGCGTGCGGTGCGTCACCCTGAGATGTGACAACACACCGAATCGGTGGCTTGTCACATCCAACCCAGCTGGAGCCAAGAGGCGACAAAGGCTGCTCCGGGCACGTGCTGGGGATGGTGGGTGGGATGCCCTCGGCCAGGCTGGGACCACCGGGCCTGTCCCACCACGGCACAGGGCCACCCCTAGAGTGTCACGTGCAGCCCCAGCGCTTGGGGACAAGGTTTTGGTGATCCCTGTCAAGGAACCACGGCGCCCGTGGGTGACACCACCTCCATCCCCCCTTCCCTCTTGCGACAGCCCCCTGTTTTTTTAATATTTTTCCTCGGAAAGGAGCGTTTCTGTGGAATGGGCTCATTAGGGATTCTGCAAGTGTCACCAGCTAATTAGTGTCATGTTAATTGAGTATTCGCGATGCTGCCACCTCCAAGGACAGTGGTGCTGGCATGAAGGGGAATGCAGATGTGCGTGCCATGCCGTGCCATTCTGTGCCGTGCCATTCCATGCTGTGCCATTCTGTGCTGTGCCTCTGGGCAGAGGGGTCCCACTCACAGTCCCCTGCACCCAAGGGTTTGGGGGGTGCCCATGCCCAGCAGAGCCCCCCCAATGTGCCCTCACTGCCCTGGCAGCTCTGCAGCAGCACCAGATCTTCCCAGAGGCCAGAGGGTCGGTGCCTGGGATGTCCTGGTGCCACACGTCCCCTCACGTGTCCTGCTGGAGGGAGCAGCTGGTGCCGTGCCTCCTGTGTCCCGGCAGCTCCATTAAATCCTCCTCAAAGGCACTGGCTTTAATTGGCTTAATACACTCGTTAATAACAATGTCTATTCAAGACACCTGTAAAAAGCCCATAACATCAGCTTAATGGGAGCAATGGCTGGCACAGGCAATTACTGCTCCAGTGGAGAGCATGGAGAGCACGGAGAGCAGCCACACCTTGCTGTTGTGTGCCCCCAGCACCCCTCTGCTGCTGGGAGTGGGGGTGATGTGGGGAGTCACAGCTGCCAGTGTGTCCCTCCCGCTGAATCCTGGTTTTAACCAGTGCCTGGTTCATCCGGGCCCGTCACAGCCATGGAAATGTCACTCAGAGCAGGACTGGGACAGGCAATCCCTTCATTGGGAATGTGGAATGTACCCATGTGCAGCTCTTTCGCAGTGACTTTGCCACCCAGGACATGGTGGCATCAGGGGCTGCTGATCCTGGTGGCATTGGGAGCAAAGTACTGGGGGGCATTGGGGTACTGGGGGGCTGCACTGCCCGGGAAGGCTCCACACCCCCAATTTTACCATCTCTCCCTTGCAAAACCTTCCTCTGGGCAAGCACCAGGTCTGGCATTCCTGATGAGCCATAGATGGCCCTTGGCAGGGCTGGGAATTTGGGAACCAACCCTCATTCCCTTGTGTCGATGTGTACGTGCATGTGCCTGCGTGTGTGTGTGAGTGTGTGTGGAGATTTTAAACACCTAATTTATTCCATCTATTAGATAGATTTTGTAGATTTAATCATTTTCACAGTTGGTGGCTCATTGGATACTCAAGATAAACTCCAAATGAAAGTATAATGGGAACGACAAATGAGTTTTCACACCAGAATGGCAGAAACTTGCTCAGGAAAGAGTTTGAAAGGAACAAAACTATATACATATATAATTTTTTTTTCTGCAGTGGCTTTTGCTGACTCCAGTAGGTTACCACAGTTAATTTCACCAGTTTTGTTCATCTGTAAAATTGCATAAAAGTGACATTTTTGTGCTCATTATAGGAACTGCTGATTTATGGCTGGTAAATGCAATGCTTTTCCATTTTTGGTGAGGTTCTCGTAGCAGCGCAAAGCACCCATGAAATTGCTTGTATAATGTAGTTTAAATCCAATCTCAGAGAAAGATTCCCCCGTTGGGTAAAGTGACATTTCCATTCTCCACACCGAGTTTATTTTAGGCCACTTACAAGTGACTCCGTCAGCGGGAGGGGACAGCTTGGTGCCGTGACCTGGTTTCTGCCGGGAGTGGGTGAGATCCAGCCGGGGGAGGATGGTGCTGGGCTGCTGGGTCCCCTCACCCTGGTGGCGCTGGATTCACCCCACGCTTTGCTCCCGCAGGCGAGACGGCCCCCATGCATTCCCCGCGCTACCCCAGCCCCGCCGAGCTGGACGCCTACGCACAGAAGGTGGCCAACAGCCCGCTGACCATCAAGATCTTCCCCACCAACATCAGGGTCCCCCAGCACAAGCACCTTAACCGGACGGTGAACGGCTACGACACCACGGGGCAGCGGTACAGCCCCTACCCCCTGCATGCCAGCGGCTACCAGGGGCTGCTGGCCATCGTCAAAGCCTCTGGCAAAAGCGTGGTGAAGAACTCGGAGGGGAAGCGGACTAAGCTCTCGCCCGCACAGGTGGGCATCGCTCCCTACCCCGCCTCAAGCACTTTAGCTCAAGGTCCCTCCTGCGCCGGGCAGCTGAGCTACCACGGCGGCCAGAAGCAGCTGGAGGGTCCCGTGCCCCCCAACGTGACGGTGGCGGCCTCGGTGCTGCCGCTGGCGGGCAGGAGCCTGGCCCTGCCGCCCTCCAACCTGCCCTCCATCCAGAGCATCATCTACCAGATCAATCAGCAGTGCCAGGCGCAGGGTGCCCAGCCTGGCTGCCCGGCCGTCGTGGCCGCCCACCCCAGCCCGGCCAAGCACGGCGCCTTCGGCCCCGGCTACGGCGGCACCGTCCTGCCCGAGTGCCGCAAGGGCGCCGAGCTGGCGCTGGGCTCCAACCCGGCCGCCGCCCTGGGACCCAAGGCGGGCGTCTACCCCGAGGGCATGGACTACCTGGTGTGGCAGCAGAAGCAGCAGCAGCAGCACCTGCGAATGTACAGCGGGGGCAGTGGCGGCGGCGGGGCCCTCAGCAAGTCCCCCGAGACGTGCGCGGGCGCCTCGCGGGCCTACGGCCTGGGCGGCGTGGCCGACAAGGTGAGCTCGTCCCCCTTGAACTGCATGCACGGCAATTTCGCGGTGGGGCAGTACTTCGCTCCGCCCTGGAACAGCATCCTGGTGACCCCCAACAGCGACTGTTACAACCCGCCGGAGCTGGGGGCCGCGCCCCGCGAGCTGGGGGTGCCCCCGGCCGAGGGGCTGCCCAGCAAGACCCTCTGCAATACCTCCATCCTCAGCAGCAGCCTCCAGTCCCTGGAGTATCTCATCAACGACATCCACCCGCCCTGCATCAAGGAGCAGATGCTGGGCAAGGGCTACGAGACCGTGTCTGTGCCAAGGCTCTTGGACCACCAGCACGCCCACATCCGCCTGCCCGTCTACAGATAAGGGACCGATGCTGCTCTTCCCAAACCCTGGGCGAGGACTTTGGCGCGAGCCGCGGGTACCGGACCGCGGCAGCGAGGGCGGGGGGACGGGGAGGGGGGCGCNCGGGGAGGGGGACGCGGGGTCGGCTGCCGAAAGGGCTCCCGGGACACTGGCGTTGCACCGGGGTCCCCAGACTGGACACACCCGCGACCTGCTGGAAGCTGAGGCCGAAGGACCGCTTGTCTATATAGCTCAGAAATCATTTTATCTCCACGAATGTGAACAGGGAATTGCTACGAGTTGCTGCTATCCAGGGAGGGGAGGCTCTGCTGCGCTGGCGGTGCCTGGAGCAGGGCAGAGCCCGGTGGTGTGGCCAGCCGGGAGGCTCCATGGTGGGTCCCAGCCCGGTGCGTGGCTGGGAGGCTCCGTGGTGGCCGGTGCTGGCCTGGCAGCTGTCCAGGAGGCTCCACAGTGGCTGGTCCTGGCACAGCCGCGGCTCGGTGGG
>VZTJ01001442.1:0-34698 GCA_013397795.1 Orthonyx spaldingii
TATATGTATGTTAAAATAAGTGAAAATTAATCAAAGTGTAAATTTTACTATATCACAGAATGAATTGGGTTGGAAGGGACCTTAAAGTCCATCCAGTGCCACCCCTGCCCCGGGCAGTGACACTTTCCACTGTCCCAGGCTTCTCCAAGCCCCAGTGTCCAACCTGGCCTTGGGCACTCCCAGGGATCCAGGGGCNGGCACTCCCAGGGATCCAGGGGCAGCCATAGCTTCTCTGGGCACCCTGTGCCAGGGCCTCCCCACCCTCACAGGCAAGAATTTTTTCACAATATGCCATCTAACCTTGCCCTCTGGCAGTGGGAAACCATGTCCGTCTTCCCATCTCTTGTCCAAAGTCCCTCTCCAGGTCTCCTGGAGCCCCTTTAGGCCCTGCAAGCGGCTCTGAGGTCTCCCTCTAGCCTTTTCTTCTCCAGGTGAGTGCCCCCAGCTCTCCCAGCCTGGCTCCAGAGCAGAGCTAGTGCAGCTCTCAGAGCATCTCTGTGGCTTTCTCTGGACTCTCTCCAGCAGCTCCAGGTGATCCCTGTGCTGGGCCCCAGGGCTGGGGCAGCTCTGCAGGTGAGGTCTCACCTGAGCGGCCACAGGGGCAGAATCCCAATCCCTTCCCTGCTGCCCATGCTGGGGGCTCAGCCCCAGGCACGGGGGGTTCAGGTCTGGGGCAGGTCCAGCTGTCACCCACAGCACCCCCAAATCCTTCTCCCAGGGCTGCTCCAAATCCATTCCCTGCCCAGCCGGGATTTGTGGCTGGGATTGCCCCACCCAGATGCAGCATCAGCACTTGGCCTTGCTGAACTTCATTTGACTTCTCAAAAGCAAAGTAAGAACCTATGAACAGGTTCAGTCTGTTACTACCTGCCTACAGTGAAAAGGAATGTGAAAAATTAGAGAAAGACTTTGGAAACTCCCTTGCCTTATCTTTTCTCACTGGTAGAGAAAAGAAATATTCTTAGACTGAGATCTATATAAAGAGAGATTTATGTCTGGATTTTCAAAGATTTTAAAGAAATCTTTGTTTGGAGTTTTGCTTCTTAAGTAGTTGTGGAAAGACAAGTTAAAGCACACTAAGGAGGTGAGCAGGTTCTCAGTTCCTCTAATCCCAACCTGGAAGTGAGAGATCACATAACAAATCGTAGGAAAACTTTTGTATTGGATGTTTTCAAGCAGGAGAGATGGAATTCTCTGTCTGAGAAGGGCTCTTACAATGCACTGATCAAACACCAGGTGAGCACAAGCAGCTCTTGTCACTGATTCCCCTAATCAGAGCAGATGGCCATTGCCATTACCTCATTACTGCTAATTAAGGGATGGAGAAGAGCTTGTCTTATTATAAATTGAAAGTAATGAGCATGAGTAAGACGGTGGATACATATCATGTAATCATTCATATAGTGATATAGAATACAGGCAAAATATGTAGAATATATAAAAGAAACCCTGAAGCTTTTTAATTTTTATTTCTTATGCAAGCAGGGGGAAAAAAAGAAGAGTTAGCCAAATTGTGTTAGAGTTCCCTTATTCATTTGTTTTCAGAATTAAGGGACCTAACCCAGATCTCTCATGCCTTTGGGTTCTATTTACTCTCCTCCTTGTGTATAAAAGAAAATTGCCTGTGCTTTGCTTCCCTGTTCTTATTGATGTTTAATGTTAATGTAGTACATCATTGAGCTTTCCTAATGTTTTTTTTTCCATACATTCCACTTGTTCAACCAATTGATTCTTTAGCAGCTTTTATCTTCTCAATCCCAAATGCTAGCTGATCTATAAAAGCCAAGAATTGGAAAGTGGTTGGGGTTTCATCACTGCAATAAATTAGCTGTGAGCAACTAATCTAGTTCAGAAAATGTAAATGTGTAGCAACACTCTGAACTGCTGAAGCGTTGTCCAGTGAAACTAGGGGAAAGACTTTCATTGACTGGCACAGGCTTTGGAGCCGACTTTTAGCAGGGAGAAGAAAAGGGGCAGCACTGAAGAAGAGAAGAAAAAAGAACCAGCTAATAGATTTACCTATAATTCCCTTTCTCTGCCAGCCTAAGTGCATGTTCAACCTCTCTGTTTCTGTTCGTATTTTTAATTAAAGTGATAATTCCTACGAAAGGCCTAAGGAGGATTGTGCTTATCTGAAACTTAGAAGACTTAGTGAGAAATGCATTGCAGACGCTACAGAAAACAGTCAAAAGTACTACAGTTGGTAAAAAAAACCCCAAACAAACCACCCTTCTCAGCTGTACTCGATAGTTACTGCACATTGATATTTGAAATCTTTGTCAGAGTAAATGTAATTTGCCAATGGATCTTTTTCTCCTAGAAAGCAGAGCTGTACAGCTCAGCTCCAGGCATTTCTCAATAAATACACAGGAAAAAAGCTCAGGTGAATATTTGACTGAGAAACATTTTCAAGCTATCTGAAGAATTCCAGTGTAGGGAGGAAACACTAAAAATCCTGAAGGGAAAAAACCAAAAAGAGTTTGGTTTTATGAGCAGACAGAACAAAAGGAGTGAAGGGGCAAAATAACTGGTTTTGCTGGTAAACATATTCTAGCACTATAGAATTCTCTCCCAGTCTACACATTTATTAAGTGTTTGCCAAAGGGGGAATGTGGTTTTTTCTCTCTTTGTATTTATCAGCAATTAAATTTAATCATAAAAGGTCAGTTTTGTGCTTACTGACTACCAAAGCTAACTTTTGCTTTTAGAAACTGTGCTTTTCAAGAGTGACAAAAGGTTAATTTATTCTTCAAAGGACGTGTCACATATGCATGAGAAGTTGACTGTCAAGACTGTCCTAGGGATCCTTTCAATTCATCCATTTTGTGCTAAAAAGTTCAAAGAGACTTTACAGAAGGAATCTTGAAAGGTGGGATTTTAGAACTGTCAGGTACAAACATTAATGAAGTACCAGAGGTTCCACACCCAAAACCATTTGAGAAGACAGCTTGTCATTATTCCCTGGTGTTGCAACTCCAAGGCTGTGTTTTGCAAGACCAGGATCTAAGGGTTTAGCAGGAAAGGTGATAGATAATGCGTCTGATTTTTAAATTATGCTGGTCTGGCATATTTAGGGATTGATGCAGACAACTGGAAAGAAAAACCCCCAAAAAACCTCCCAAGAACCCAACCAACAGTTCTACTAAAATCATTGATCTTTTTGTATCATGATTGTTGCCTGGTCTTCTTCCTTGGTAAATCCAACCTACAAAGGATGTCCTCTGCTGACAAAGTCATGGTACTGGGAACTGGGTGGAAATGTGCTTCAACCTGAAGAAAGCACATTTTTTATTTTTATCCACTGCCTAAGAAATAATGCAATTAGTAAAATAGCTGTAATCATTTCAGGAAGGAATCATGGCACTAGGTGAGATTATCTTCACATATATTAACTGACAATTCTTTACTCATCCAGGCTGGAATTCACCATTTTGCAAAAGACATTTTTAACCTCATTTTTGTTTTCAAAGCTGTGTGTTTCTAAACACTGACAGCACATAAACGTTTACCTTTGTAAAATTGAAATCTCTCTTACAATAGAGCATTCTATGTCACTTTGCCTGGCAAACTCTGACTTTCTGTCCAAATGATCGCATTAATCACTTAATAGTCTTGAGATTACTATTGTAAAAGGGTCTGGGAGTCATATCAAAGACTCCCTTCATAAGGCTGAGTGAGTGCAATGGAAATTGTAACCTGGGCTGGCACACATGCCTGAAAGATGCCTAATTACTTGTTTAATGTTCAGCTCTTCTGTGACAGGGGAGGACATCCAGCAGGGCTACAGCCCTGGGAACTGGTTTAGTGTGAAACTTCCATAGCAGTGTCTGGGAGCTGTGGCAATCCTGATGAGGCAGGAATTGTAGGGATTTGGAGAGTCTGGTTGGAGGAGTGGGCAGGTGGCTGCAGGAACTCAGCTTTATGAGGCTTTTTCACACTTCTACGGGGGTTCTTTCAGTTAAGCCAAAATCAGGTTACCAAGTGACCAGAGGAATGGAGGTGGGGATCACTTTGGGGGTTGAAGGATGCTGGGACCAGCCTGACTCATCCATCCCAAAGTTAAACACCAGGGAGGAGCAATGTTTCCTGAGTTCCTGACAGAGGAACCAACAGGTGACAGTGCTGACAACTGATCTAAAGCTGCTGAGCTGGCACAGCTAGGGGCTTCTGACTGACAGTCCAACACTCTATACTGCAGAAACACAGCCCCGGTTTTTAGAGGAGGGATCTTCAGATCGTTCTTGGCATGTGTGTGAAGATTCTTCCCTGGAGTGGGGACACCCCTCAAGGTCACTCCTCAAGGCTGAGCTAAAGAGATTTGCCCAGAGTCACTGGGATGGGTGAGTAACATCAATCTCACTGAGTAATTGTTCTGCCAGTTTTAACATCATTGCTTCAACAAATAGTGCACTATAGTAGTAGTTTAAAGCTGCCTATACTGTGCAGTAAATAATTCTGATTAAGATCTGTAGTCTAATCGTTATAATTATAATCATTAATCTAAATAAACCATCTATTTTATTTATATAAATATATTTGGTTTACCATCCTTAATCCTGGGGGACAAAGTCATATAAAGGCTCAATTACACCTGCACACAACCCTTTAGACACAAACCACTGCCCAGGCCTGGGATTGCATCCAGGCACACCCAGGCTCCCCTCTGAGGAGGATTTTAGGGGGTCCTTTCTGCACCTTGTGACTGACAGGAGGGTCCCCCTGATAAACCTGGTCCAGATCTCCCATTCCCCTGTCACTTAAACGTGCACAGCTCGTATCACTCAACTTTCCCTTGCTGTCTCCCTCCCACTCACCCCCAGTTCTTCTGGACCTTTCAGTCTCCTTACACTCCATGCACCTGGATAACCCATAGTGTGTTCTACATTCCCATGAAACTCCCACTCCATCCCACACTAAATCTTGGACAATGCCCAGAGGATCTGTACCTGCTGCCCATATTAAACCCTGCTGTCAATAACCCCTTTGTGTCTGCCACACATCCTGGCAGTTTCTTTGCCTGGCTCACCCTGGTGTGCTTCCCAGCAGTGCCAAGAGCAGTCTGTGTCCTCAGGGAGCCTCTGAGGAGCAGAGAAAACCAGATGTCTCTTTGCACTGATTAAGTTCTTAGGGTTCCCCTGCCTGCCATTGCACCTCTGATCCTTCCTGGATTTATGTTTCTGGTGATTACCCTTCAGTCACAAGCCCTAACAATTACATTTTGTTTCCAAAACATGCAGACTTCCCATTTTTACACTCAGTCTTTCACGGAAAGCCTTGTGGAATGTCACTAATGGAGCATTGTGTCATATAAATTAAATGGGGGAACAGCACAGTGGGGGCAGAACGCAGAGAAGGATCCAAGATGAGAGCTAAGCAGATAGTTTTCATTAGAACACTACTTTTTTAGAGGTTATTTTGAAAAATTACAGAATTAAAAAATGAAATTGCTGATTTGTTTGCTCTTGCTTGCTAATTTTAACATGTACATGTAGACGAATGTGAGAAACATTTTTTATGTTCACTGCTCATTAAATTGTGGATAAATTCTCAGTGTTACTGAAAATTCCTGGGAGGGAGAAGTGAAAAAGGAAGTCTTTTTTCACCCCTCCCAAACACAGATACAATGTGAAGAATGGAATGGATGAAACAAAATAATTGTTTTTAAAGGCCATTTATAGAAATATTTTCCTAGTGCAGGAAACCCAAGGTTATGAATCAGTGATGCCCTGTTGTAACATTAGGCTTTTAAAAGCAGAGTCACATAAGAGTTATTTCAAGCTTTTGTGCATCTCTCCTTCCTTCTGGTGGCCTGCTGTCATGGCAGAAGAATTCCTTAGGTCAAAAACATCCCTGTGGCATTCTGGGAGCGAGGTGGGGCTGTGCCTGCCCTACCAGGTCAGCACTTGTGACAGTGGGGTACAATTTTATGTTTCAGCAATTCCGCCTTCCTGATACTGTGGTAATTCAAAGCCCTTTCGTCAGTCTGGCATCCCTGGCTTGCTGGAATAATGTCAAGGACATCTCTCTTATTATCAACACCTCTGCAGCTCCAGAGCATTGAAATGTGCCAAAGCAGGTGTTCTTAAGACATCATGGCTTGGGAAAAGAAATGATGGAGGAAACCAGCAGTAGCAAAATCCCAAGTAAGTTTATTTGTCAGCTTTGAAGGAACATGAAATCATGGAATAACAATATCTGCAGATGCCCAAATCAAGAGACATTTGTCCCAAGTGAAAAAACCTTTTCTATCCTTTTGAAGAAGACTTCACGCTGGTTCATAAGTAATGGTGGGGCCATCTGGGACAGCGTCGCTCAAGAAGAACGTGTTTTGAGGGGAAAGAACTTACTCAGTTACTGCTTTTTGTCAGAATTCATACAATCATTGAATGGCTTGGGTTGGAAGGGATCTTAAAGATCATCCAGTTCCAAACTCCTGCCATGAGCAGGTTGTATTGAGTTACAACAGATCCATCCTTTCCTGCTCAAACACTGTGGCTGCAAGAACAAATCCCAGGGTTGCTCATGGATCATGGCCACCACCTGTGGAATTCAGTCAGTTTGCAGAATTCATTCATTCTGGAAAGCTCCTAAGTATTCAGCAGGCTGCAAACAGCAACTCCCTCATGACTTCAGCATATTGATTTTTATATTTATGCCATAGATCCTTCTCAGTTTGAAGAGAATTTTCCCCCATTAGACTGTAAATAATTGATACGTCTATTGATTTTGTTTAATGTTTTTTCTGAATTTGTTTTCTTTAACTTAATGTAACAGTGGGAACAACATATTGTGACTGTCATAAAAGGTTACTCAGGGGAAAATACAATTCTTCCAAGTCCTTTCAGAAGTCTCATTGCATGTGTGCTTAGATAAGCAAGTACTGCTCTCAAATGCTACTTAAATCTCCTTCCTGCCCTCCAACAGGCCTTGTAGGTATGAAGACATTTGCACTGAAATCCAGGAAACTCCTGTCATGATCAGTGGCCCAAAATCTATCCAGAGCCCAGTAACAGTACTGCAGTCTGGGGGTTAGCACTAGGTTTGAGCTGGTTTCACATCTTCATTGAGGATCTGGAGGATGGGCAGGTGATGCAACCTCAGCAAAAGCCCAGAGCCTTGTGCTGCCATCCAGAGGGACCTCGGCAGTCTGGAGAAAAGGGCTGACAAGGGCCTCATGGAGCCCAGCCAGGAGAAATGCAAAGTCCTGCAGCTGGGGAAGAACAACCCCAGAGGAAAAGGACTGGGCCATGAGCCAGCAATGCGCCCCTGCAGGAAAGGCTGATGGGAATTTGGGCTGCCTTAGGAACCTGAGTGTTGGGAACAGCCTGAGGGGTCAGATGCTTCCCTTCAGCACTGCTGGGGCCATGCCTGGGGTGCAGAACCCAGCTCTGGGCTCCCCAGCACTACAAATGAGGTGCCACAAGGGTGATGGAGGGTTTGGAGCACCTCTCATGTGAGGAAAGGCTGAGAGGTCTGGGACTGTTCAGCCAGGAGAAGAGAGGGCTCAGGGAGATGTTATCAATCCATGGCAGTACCTGAAGGCAGGTGCAAAGGGGCAGAGCCAGACTCTTCAGAGGTGCCGTGACAGGACAAGGGGCAATGGGCACAAACTGGAGCACATCCACTGCTAAATAACATAATTATCAATCCTCTGTTGCAGAAGTTGGATGGGAACATAAGTACATATTTTGTTCTTTAAGTGTTGAAAGAAACAAAAGCAAAACAAACAAACAAAAANCACAAAAAACCCAACCAATCAAACAAACAAAAACCCAAAACCCAAGAGAAAACAAAGAGAAAGCTGCTGCTCTGCATGGTAATCTTATCCAAGCAGAATCCACATGATCCCCTTTGGCTTCAGAATGCTTAAAAACACCCCAACAAAAAACCAAAAAAACCAACAAGCAAACAAGCAAACAAGCCAAATGCCTGCTGTGCTTTAATTGCATTTTAAACGATCCATTTCTTCATTTTCAACTCACCTGTAACAGCAACAAATCTAATTCTGTATCAACAAGAGGCAGGGTGGTTCATGTAATGTGCTCAAAAATACTCTTCACCAAACTGAACATTCCAGGAAAAATGGCCAATGACACAGGATCAGATTCATGATTCCAAAGAGATCCAGGTTCTCTCACCTTTTTTGCTTTTCCTTCTACTCCAAGTAGACCAGTGAGCTCTTGCTGTGGACTTGTTCTGAGCAGTCTTCATTCAATGGGTACATTTGTGTTACCAGCCCAAACAATAACAAATTCCATGTCCGAGCCCAGTGTGTTGTTATCCAACAGCAATGGCAGGACACTGAACAATTACACAAGACTGGATGCATCCCAACATCTTTCTGTGATCAAATTTATTCTGTTTGCAAAGTTTTCACACTTTTATACAACCTTCCTGCATTTGAGTCCATGTCAGGAAACCCAAGTTTTCTCAGTTGCTGCTAAAATTAGGAATTAAGACTTGTGGATGTTACTTTTCCCTTTATATTTTAGGACAACAGGTTTGTGCATAGCTGAGATGAGGATGGATTGTGCAGGTATTTTGAACAAGTTGCTGTTGTCAGGTTTGTAAGTTAGGCTAACAGGGAAGAAGCAGCAATGAAGGAACAAGAATCCCCCATTATCAATTTGGCTTCCTGCTCCAGAGAATCCAAGAGCCAAACAACTCAGAGGCCTTGTAACTCAGTGACCTCAAAACACTTAAGCGGAAAATCCTGGCAGTATTAAAAATGTAGCTTTATTTTGTAATATATTCCTGAATAAAAGTACTGAACTTCCAAAAGAACAGATGATTTAAAAAAAATCTCTACAATTATCAGATACATTTCATTCTCAGATCTGCTATCGTTTTTTGCCTTTTTTTTCCTCAGTGTTTGAGACTGAAGCAAAGGAGTGCTTTCTCTCCATTCTGTTCTGAGCTCCCTTTTCCTTTTCATGTTGGCCTGACACGGTGCTTTGTGTGACTTTTCTTGCTTATTCACTGTTCTTCTCCGAACTCCCACTGCTCTTGTCTTGGTTACAAATGCAAGGATAGAAGCCTCAAAACTCCTGCTGCTCTGCATTGGGTCATGATTTTGCTCCAAATTTCACAGGTAACCCACAGTTCTTGGTTTTGGCAGTGTGGAAGTGCGAATATTCCAGGTATTGATTAGCTTCTGGGAAAGTAGTTTAGAACAAAAAAGGGGGGTGAAAAAGGAAAATGGAAGTGATTATAGGCAGAGAAGTGTCTTTTTTAATGAGGAACTATGGTGAGGCAAGGGCCAGTTTAAATTTTAAAAAATAGTAGAGAAAAATGCTTAAAAATAGGAAATAAGGCAAAGTTATAGAATATTGCTTCACAGGTGTTGCTTGGGAATAAAAAAAAGGTCACCCTGTTATATAGATTTATAAATATCAGCTTATATAACTGCACAGGGAATTATACACCAGAAAAAATAGTCCTGTAGCAAATGAGTTTATATTTATAGAAAACAGGTATAAACATGTTTGCAATCAAGCCCACATTTTAATTAAAAAAAAAAATCCATTCTAGGTCTATGTTCTAAGAAAAATATGGTTTTAGCTCTCTAATTCCTGTTACAGTTTTGCAGTTCATTTCTTCAGTTCAAATAAAATAGACCATCCAAGTGACTCATGATTATTTTTTAGAACATGGTCACAGTGTACTCTAAAATAATGAGAGTTGGTTTATAGCCAAGGAAGAGGAAAGTGGAGAATCATTTTAAACACAATTCAGAATCACTACCCTGATTGCAGGACAGGGAAAAAAAAATCCCCTCTTTGGGTTGTGTCAGCATCAATTTAAATTGACACTGCAAAGCTGAGGAGCCATCTGGAAGATGGAAAAATGAGTGTCAGCAGTCCCTTTTGACTGGACAGGAGCAGGAAGTGCCTGGAGAGGAATGGCTGATCATGACACACCCATTACAAGCCTGTTTTAGAAAAGGATGAAAAATCCTACTTTTGTGATTAACTTTTTGATGTCTTCTCTGGGTGGAGGGACAGTTACTCTGTTATAACCTCAGGATAAGATGGGAAAGCGAAGTAAAAATGTGTTTCCCCTGGCAACAGGCAGAGCTGGCCGTGGCTGATTTCTACAGAAAACATGAAATAAGCCCAGCCTCCACCATGAGCACATTTTGCTGTGTGTGTGGTGGCTGTACAAACAAGCTCTATTTATAACCAGCAGGTCACTGATGAACAGATGTACTTTGTTTTGCTTACAACTCATAATTAACATTTTATCATTTTCTATCAGCTTCTTATGCTCCAAGGTACTATCATGGGCATTTAAATGATGAAGTTAGCTTGTCATAGTCCCGGCAGCCATGAACCATTTTAATTGTTGATACATGTGGAGAGATGATTGATGTGAAAAGGAGTTCAGAGCAGCAAACTATTGCACCTCAAACAGCTCCATCCCATATATCACTCTACACACAAAAGCTCACCAGATTAGCCTTGTTTAAATATTATTTGCATTTAAATGGCAGGATAGGTTATAGACTGTGTATTTTATGGACGAGGCTAAATGCTAAAGGCAGCAGTTGCACATTCTTTTAAACACTGAGATTCAACGATGCGCTTTGAAGGCTGAGTTCTAAGCAGACTGCAGAGTCAGGGACATGAGAGGAAAATCTCGTTTGATTTTTGTGAAGTTAGGGGCTGGGAGACAGGTCAGGGACGCAGCGACTCTGAGCTCTGAACGGGGAATAAAGGGAAGCAACTCCTTATTCTCAGGAGTGCCTTTGTAAACACAGCTTCATTCAACTATTGTATGGCATTAATAGATTTTTTTATGCACTGAATTGTTCTGTTATTTTGCAGTTAACTTTAAAATGTTGTGTAGAAGGGGACTATGCTGACAGAGTGCTACCAAGTCACTTCTATCCGGAGCTCCAGTAATGAAGCCTCTAATTGTATATTGATGCTAAATACCACTGTTAGGAAGCCCAATTATATTTTTTCCATGCTCAGTGTGAAGAAGTGCAGTAGGTCACTCATTCTGAATAACAAACCAACTTCTTAGTCTTCCCCAGAAATAATTCATTATTCAAAAAATCCAATTTTTATTTTCATTTTTTTCTAAAGGTGGTTGTAAGCTTTATAAAAGGACATTTTCTTTTCCAGGGCCTTTCTAAATTCAGTGCCAAGTGCCTAAAATGTGCATTACTCTTGCAAAAAAAAAAAAAAAGGAAAATCCATGCAAAAGGCTATAAAATGAAAAATATAACTTGAGTTTTTCTATATGGGTTAAAATCTGTAGGGTTTCACTTTGTTGTGCTAACAAAGGACAATATATCATAAAATGACTCTTGAAATTTCTTAGGGAAGGGTATGGAAATGCACTTGGAAGAATGATAGTATCAAATGCCTCATCTGGAATCATGTCTGCTAATTCAGAGTTTTATAGATGAGATCCTGGAAAACCCTGGCTGACAAAGAATCTGGTCCTAATTCAGAAAATAATGAAAGAATGGAGTATCGGGGGGCGGAGGGGGGATGGGAAGTGCCTACTGGCAAAGGTGATTACTGAAAGACTTCATCAAAAGAATGAAGCTGTGTCGGTGGTGTGCTGGCTGTGACTCGCAGGGCATCAGGAACAGAGCTTGGGAAATCGTTCATGATGAAAGAAGAGCTCATTTAAGGAAGATGAGATCTTTTTTCCATGAAGTTGGAGAATCACTTATTGGAAATGTTCAGCTACAAAACTGTAATAACTCACAAGCAGCTCATGGGAAGTTCTTCTGCTCCCTCTGATGCCTATTGGTTTTTACCTTTTTTCTTTTATATATTCCCCATATTCTTTACACATACATTTGGAGCTCTGTAACCTATTATTGCATTCGTAGCAAGTTTTCCCAGTAGTTTTCCATGCCTTTTCCTAGGCAGGAAGACAAAACAAATTCCAGAGCCCCTATCCTGTCTTGGTTCTCCCTGGCTACCAAGGCTGAAAGCAGCTCTTCAGACACATTTTCATCAACAAAGTACAGCAGGTACCAAGGGGGGACTCCAGAGAAGGGGCTTGACCCCAGGGGAATTGCATCACCACTTGTGCTCCTAATTGGTGTTTTTTTGTCAATTATGCTCATTTACCAAACCTACAAAACTGTATTCACCCCTGTGGGGGTGGGCTTTTGTGGGCACTCTTCCGTAACTGCCCCTGGAGGCCTCCAAATAAAGATCCACTTTTATATTACCTCCTATCCTAAAAACTATCTCGAGTTTCATTTCCAGGCTGGGAAAAAGGCAACACCTCAGACACTAAAGGCAGAGGATTTGCGGTGTGTGTAAGGCAGAGGGTTTGTGGTGTGTTCGCTTAGGCCAGGGGGGTGCTGCATCTGCTCACAGCCTTCAAGTCAATCTGCTAAACAAAGAAACGAGGAACAGCACCGATGGCACCGATGACACCTCCCTGTGCAACACGCACAGCAGCTCCAGTAGACTGTGGCATAATTAATAGGGAAATATTTCCATGTTCTCATATTTTTCCCTTGTCATCCCTCTATCTGTTACCTTCCAACTTTTTTAGGGTCTGAGCGTCTCACTATTCCCACACCTGATGCTGGTGAGTTGGCAGTCACTGCTGGAATGAATTCTAACCATTCTGAGTACTTTGAGAATGTGAGGAAAAGCCCAGAACTGGACTGAAGACATGCTGAGAGACTGAGGGAATCAGGACTCCAACATCTAAAGTTGTTCTTCCCAGCTTCTTCCTGCAGTCTCTGCCTTTGCTCCACGCCCATCCAACTCCCCCTGGCTCCCCAGAAGCCCAGGCAGAGTGTCTGGAAAAGGCTGTGCTCCCCCAAGCCAGCTGCACACTCCGAAGTTGGTATGACCCAGCAAATAGGATTTGTGATTTCACGTCTATGTTTACACAGAAGGCAGGGGGAATATTTTGAGCAATACGTGTGAAATGTTTGGATAACTGCTGAGACTCAGTTAATGATTATTAATCCTGGTAGTAGTTCCAAAAAAGTGTCTGCTATTTATTTGGATCTCTGAACTGCTTCCCAAAATAATAGGCAGCACATAAAGTCAAGGGCACTGTGTTGGCTGAGGCACCAGCTGCTCTCCCGAGCAGAATTCTTTACAAACAGCCAATAATCTGCTCTGCACTAAGAAGTTTAAAGCACGTTTTTATTAAACTAGGAGTGCTAGAATTGTATATATCTTCTGGTATTTCATTAAGGTTACTGGCCTTGTGTCCAGGGGGATAATAAGATGCCAGAAGGCCGCAAGAAATGCAAATAAAGATGATACCTAGTCCTGGGACTGTTATTTGTAATACTGCAACATTTTAATTCTTTAGCACTAGCCTTGGCTTGAGATAGTAGGCTAAAGCTGAGAGTTACTGATGCATATCCTCAGCCACAGGGAGAAGATTTTTTAGTGTGCTCTTTAAACCATTTATCTAATGCTCTATACCAGGATGATTTGGAATAGGCTTTCATGTTGCCGACTTTTAGACTGCTTTAGAAAGCTCAGTTAAGACAGCCAGCGTGTTAAAATACACAAGTTAAACCTGCTCTGGTTTACTCTGTGGGGAAGCCTGTCTTTCTCCTGTTCCTACAACGAAAACACAGTTCCTGAATATTTAAAATTGGGAATAATTTTCTGCTTCTCCCATTAATTATTTTAAATCTTTGGAACCTTAGACTTCACCTTTTGTGTGATGCATTTAAATGGTAGTTTCTGTTTGCCACAAGGGCAGGACTACAGTGATTGTTGCAAGTTAATTCCAACACAGCATTTATTCAAGAACTGGCCCATTTTACAGCACTGGTAATGGAAAACTGACTGTTTTAACCCATAGTAATTGTCAAGTGCTTTTGTGGGCTGTGGCAGTGGGTAAGGGCTAGTGAGATTCTGCATGTGCCAAGCACGGTGCCTTCTGCTGACAAATAAATCTGTCAGGTTAAATCTAAGCTGTCAGATCAGCTCTCTGCTGCACAGAGCACTGCTATGTCAGACTGCAGAAATCACCAGCAAATTTAGCTTCATCTTTACACTCAGTATTGTTTAAAATAATAATAATCATATATACCTGATTTGGATATAACAAGATGCAGAAGCAAATAAAAATCTTTCAAGTATCTTTTATGGAAACCATGTAGGCTGCAGTCTGCAAGGCACATTTTCCCTTCTTTGGTTATATTGTCATCTTAAGGACGATATAATGATGTTCAAGTGCTCCTAAGAGTTGTGTTTATTATAGGAGAGAATATGAAAATTGTGCCTGGAATCAGTTACAAGGAAGCACATTCATTGTCAGAGAAACACTTTGGAGGTTTATCAGGTGGGATATTTTTGCCATGAAAATTACTTTCATTCTCAAACAGAAATATTATTTTTGACTGGATAAATAGAAAGATGATAGAAAGGCAGCACAGAGGAAACTTTAAAGGAAAACCCTAAAAGTGAGTAAATTTGGTGACATCCCCACTCCTGGAGGTGTCCAGGAAGGCCTGGACGTGTCACTCAGGGCTCTGGCCTGGGTGACAACGTGGAATCGGTCACAGCTTGGACTTGATGGTCTGAGAAGGCTTTCCCAACCTTAATGATTCTGGGACTCTATGAAATCCTATTCTATATGTTCACACCATCCACTACAAACGATTCCCACCCTAGTGTGAGGCCTTTGGACCTCACCAGGGTTGAAATAGTTATTGACAACAAGTCTTGCAGCAGTTGTTGTAGGCAGCATATTGCTACATCTGATAGAATCCATTGAACAGGAGAATAGTCTTCTGGTTAGCATTATCAGGGAAAAGAGAAAGTTAATTTCACAAACTACTCAGACGTAGTAAAATTAGCAGAAATTAAGGGAAAGTTCAAATTTACTTGTAAGGCCTTGAGAATGACCAGGCCCCTGCTGACCACAAAGGCCATTAGGCTGAGAAGGAAGGGCCGGCCCTGTCAGGGGAGGATGTTTTCTTGTGATGCCTGCCGTATTCACAGGGCTTTTTATTTTTTCCCCAGGTTACTCGAAGAAATAGGCTGCTGCATCCAAAGGCCACCTTCAGGGGCCTGAGACTCTCCACAGCCCTGGTCAGTTGGATCACTGAGTTGGACCCTGGTCCCCACACACAGACACACCCCAGCCTGCCTTCAGCTCAGGCCCCCTCACAAGCACCAGCGGGATCTGTACATAAATCACAGAATCCCAGACTGGTTTAGGTTGGAAAGGACCTTAAATCTCATCCAGTCCCACCCCTGCCATGGGCAGGGACTCCTTCCACTGTCCCAGGCTGCTCCAAGCCCCAGTGTCCAACCTGGCCTTGGACACTGCCAGGGACCCAGGGGCAGCCACAGCTTCTGTGGGCACCCTGTGCCAGGGCCTCCCCACCCTTACAGGGAAGGATTTCCCCCTAATATCCCCTTTTAACCTACCCTCCTTCAGCTTAAAGCCATTCCCCCTTGTCCTGTCCCTCCAGGCCCTTGTAAAGAGCCCCTCCACCTTTCTTGTCGGCACCTTCAGGTACTGGGTGTCCCATTTACTTTGAATTATCCCTGTTCAGAAGCACCGGTGGGAATGGGACACAAAGCCCCATTTATTTTGAAAGCTGACAGCCATATTCCACACTTGGAGCTGGTAACCAAAGGCTCGATTGGCAGCTATTCCCTGGCCTCTCTGGACACCGGTCTGTGTGTCCATGTGCGCTCCCCACAAGCAGCTGTGAGCATGTCACACGCCAACCCTTTAAAGGAGATTTCAATCTCAGTACCTAATTAAACCCTGTTCAGAGGGTTTTATATCAAAGACCAGCACCATTTGATGTAGGCAGCTTTTCCTCTGTGCTGCTCTGATCACCCCCTTTCCAATTGCTTTAGTTGTTTGCTGTATAATTTTTTAATAGAGCTGCGACCTTGCAAGTACTTGTGTGAGTTCTAATGACATGAGCAGAATAAACTTTCTCTGGTTGTTGCACACTAGCTCAGTCGTGTTTAATTCAGGAATAGATCAGCAAATCTCCTGTTATGAGTCACTGAAGGCCCCTCAAATGTGCCCACCTCCAGCTGGCCACTGAGACACTGGTTTGCACACACAGACTCAGGGAACATCTGCTTATGGAGTGAAAATGGATTATTTTAGGTTTACAGAGCAGTGAGGAGATGAAGGGTGATATCAGTATGTAAAATCCTATCTGTGGTATGTACCAGCTAGTTAAAAAAATAAAGGGTTGATTGAGAACTCCATTAAATATTTATAATAACTATAAGCCTCAGCATAATTGTTTGCATTTTTAATTTACATTGAATTAAATTAAGAAAACTTATATAAGTATTTCTAGATTACATTTGCAGGAGTAGACAGGTAAAAATTAATATACCTATGTAGTATGAGGCATTCCACACTTATTGCATATTATATATTATTAAATGTTAGAAAAGGGAAAAAAACCCTAAAAGAAAAAATGTATTTAATTTTCCTGTCCCATAATGGAGAAAACTTCCGAAGGACTCCCTGTAGAACCTCCTCCAGGTTTCATTCTTCCACACATTCCCGTGAAACTGATGCAAATGCAAATGCAAAATGAAGTAAAAAGGATGCAACTTCATTTTTAGTGCCTGAAGAGACAATCAGCTGAAAACTTTGTGTTCTGGATTTAGAATTCACAGGCCACACAGAGCCGTGCGAGTGTGAACATTTCAATAATTTGAATGTGTTATTTTTTTTACATTTCCATGTTCAAACACCACACAGTATTTGTCTCCCTAGAAGAAAACCTATTCCTTCTCAATTTAGTCTGTTTGTTGCTTTTTCAAATGTAGCGTGTTGGCTACACATTTTATATAAAAAAGGCATTTTTTTATACGAAACGAGTCACACCAAACCCAAATGCCCCATTCCACATCACATTCAGGAGTGATAGACAGCAGCAGCCCATTAAAACAAGTGACTCATATACACATAAGTGGTTTTAACTTATAATAGCCTTGAAAGTGGTGCCAAGTCGTTCAAAAAATAATTCCTGTTTTTATGAGATCTGTGCCTTCTGCTTCAGCCTCCCTCTTCAAATTGAGAATTCCTAGGAATTTTTCGGTTCTAACGTTGATCAGACAACTCATTTCCAGGATAGATCTTGACAAAATGCATTTGCAGAGCAAGCAAGGTTTAAACAGTTTTCTAATTACTGCAGTTTCTGTTCAATTTTTATTTTGTGTGACTTTCTTGGATAAGTTTTTCCCTACTTGTAAATGTTCTTTGAGTGCTTCGCTGGTGTGTTCTTTGCTTTCTGCTGCTGCTGAGGACCAATATTTTCTCCTGCACAGTTACTGATCCTTCTTTTGGTTTTAATATTCTTTCTTGAGAAGAAATAAGCTTAGTAGGATTTCAGAGCCCTCAGCAAATCTAGCTCTCCAGCTACCAGGATGATGACTTTTCTGCCTACACATTTCTGAACAACAATATTTCTGCATCTTCCTTGCTCATACAAATCACCAGAAAGGTTTAAGCAGTGTATTTTTTTTCACTGCTTTTGAGAGAGGGATAGAATTGAATCTGCCAAGATTTTAAAAAGTTTTTAAAGGGCGCTACCAGTTCACAGTGGGAAATAGGTTGTTTTATTACTGTTGCCTTTTCTGTAGCATTTTTGATCTTATTATTTTGGGGGTTTTTCATGCTCAGGGGAAAAACCACCATCCATGTACATGCTGTTCTTTGTAGTGTCTAACGTTTTGAAAAATTCCAGAATTTAGGGAGATCGGAAAAGCCGAATTAGTGCTTCTCTAACCCCCTAGAAAAAAGACATGGTTTTTATTACATTCTAAGCTGGTCAATTTTGTTTACAGTTATAATTTCCTCATTAAGAAATGGAAATAATTTTCCTATTACTTTCCCAATATCAGAAGCTATGGAAGAGTGAATGGATCATCAGAAATTTGTCAAATGGCTCATCAGACAATATAAGATGTCAAGTTAAGCAGGAGAGGCCTTTCACAGCAAAGGACTGGCACTGATAACGTTAAAAAAGTGTCCTCATCTGGCATGGTCAAGATTGCTGAGCCCTTCTTAACATGGATCTGAATATTTTCCTTTATCTATCTATCTATCTATCTATCTATCCTGGATAATAGGTCCTGTGTGAATAACTACCACAGAAAACAGCACCATTGTTTAAATGCGTTTGTTTGATTTGTTAAAATAGAAATAGGGACAGAGGAAATTCCATTGTTTTGTTTCATCCATAGAGAAATTGAACATGAAGGGATAAGGGATTTGGTTTACATGGATTATGAATGTGATTATGGGAGAGATGAGAAATGAAATCTAGAAGTATTCCTGGGTTTATTTGTGGGGCGTTTTTTCGCCTTTTCCTGTCAAAGGAAAAACCTACCTTAATTTTCATATTCACATTCCCTTCCTGATTCTTGTTGTGCAGAAATCCTAGAATATTGGTGATTTAAAACCTCCACAATGGATTGAATGACATAGCTCTGGTCCAGCAGCCTTTTCTAGAAGTTTGTTTTTAGATGTGTAGAATAAATCAAAAATAACTAAATCCCGCTAAAAACACAATGGAGAGCCTAAATAAAGTAATAAATTGCTGTCCAACAAGCTTCTGTAAAGCTCCAAACCTTCCCACTGGGACAAATCTTCAGGATCTAAAAAAACCCAGGGGTTACTGCTTACAGAGCTGTGGGATCCTTCTGCTGACGATGTGTTCAGCATTCATTTGAAAAGCAAGCCAAACTACCTCATAAATTTTTCAAGGAAACAATGGAAACATGGGATTTATGATCATTGACTCTTGCTGAAGGCTGATCCTGTAGATCTGTATTTGTCATTTCGATTGCACAAAGTCATTTTTCAGTTTTTCATGGCTGGCTGAAGGGTTAGAGTGCCAATGGAAACATCACGTTGAAATAACAGATGTCAGAAATATTGCACGAGGAACCAGGAGCTACTTTAACAGACCTTGTAAAATATTGCTCCTTCGTAGACTGAACATAGGGGTAAGAGCATTTTTTATTTGCTTTTTAAGTCGATTGGCACTTTGTCTGAACTGGAACCATCGGCTGAGGCTGTGAGGGAATTTCAGTTTGTGCCAGTGCATGTGAAGTTTTGTTTTCAAGGCAGTGAGCTATTTGCATTGGCTTTTGCTGAACAATAAATAAATTGGCTATTTAAATGTCCTAGGATAGGATAAAAGTATTGAATCACTCCTTTATAGCTGTTCCACTGAAAAATATTTAATTCTTGTCCTCTCTTGCATTCATCTAAAGAAAAGTTATTAATTTTCTTTCCAGTTATGCTTTGCTCAGGGAACATTCCCCAGTGCCTTTCTGGCTTGAGCTATACTTGAAGGTTTTCCCAGCATAAGTATGTCAAACAAGAGTATGAAAAATCATTTCCTTGTCAAGTGCATCTTTGCTAGAAAATAACAGTAGGAGTAAAGAATGTAGCTGAAAAAGGGTGAATTGTTAATGGTTAACCAATTTAATGCAGCATCTTAGTTTAGAAGTGTTCTCTTCAATGAAAATATAATTGAATTTTATTTAGGGTAAGAGATCAATATTTGCCTGGTCCTGCGTTAGAAAAGACAATTGTTCATACATATCAAGGAAAGTGCTATCACTGCTAAACAGTGCTCCAGGCAAGAAATTTTTTTATCATTATTTTTTTTCCTATGAGGAAATTTGATTCAGAGTTTGTTTGGTATGAATTTCGTAAAGATCCTGATTTTGCTGGGATAAAAAAGCAGGCTGGTACTACAATGAAAGAAACTGAGAAACTAAAGAAAAAGGTCTGTCAAACAGAGAGCTTCAAGTTCCTCTCTAGCAGAAGTAGTATGAAACCAGGAATGGAATTCAAATGCTTGACCTCAAAAACTTCCTGGGATTTTAAACATTTGATCATTTTGAGCAAGGTCTGTACAATCTTGTTACATAAATATTAAATATTATATCAAGCCAAAAGCATTGCACCTACCAAAAAAAGAGAGCAATATTCCATGTGGTGGTTTAACCTGCAGGCAGCTAAACCCCACAGAGCTCTTCATTCATTCCTTCATTCCCCAAGCTGGGGTCAGGGAGAGAATCAGAAAAAAAGAGTCAAACTCCTGGGTTGAGATAAAGAAAGTTTAGAAGAGAGGAAGAGGAAAGGAAGAGGAAGGAAAGGAAAAAGGAAAAAGGAAAAAGGAAAAAGGAAAAAGGAAAAAGGAAAAAGGAAAAAGGAAAAAGGAAAAAGGAAAAAGGAAAAAGGAACCCTTATTAAGATCAGACATATCAGCCCTTCTCCTCTGTCTGGGGAACTGCCCTCTGGAAGCAGGAGCAGCAATTTTCCTGGAAGAAACACCTTTGTGATTGTTTTTCTTTGCAGCTCTCATAGCCATGACTCCTCTCACGTCCTGTCTGTGGTCCTGCAGGTGAACCCAGAGCGTGGCTCGTGGCACGGACCCACTGCAGCTCCTCCAGCAGAGGAGCACAGGCTCCTGACAGCCAAAATGCCTCTCCATACCCGTGGGGAGTAGGACAAAGCCTGTGGGAAATGCTGGAACTCCCATGCCAGTGTGTCCACAGCCCAGACAGGATGCAGGGAGGAAAAGAGCCTTTCACATATTGCTGGAGTTGGCCAGTCCATTCCCCCTCTGTTTGGCCCTCTCATGTCATTGCTCCAACGAGCTGGCACACACAGTGGCAGTGTCCTCCACACAGTGTGCCACATGGATCACAGACATTTGACTGTACCTCTGTCTTTGGGTAACTGCTCGTTGTCCAGGTCATTGTGGATCACCTTCGGCATGGCCAATTCCCTCTCTAATGCTTCTTTCCGTGGTGGTCCCCTTGCCTGGGGGACATACAGCATCTTTAAAGGGGTACCTTCCTTCACACCTGACAGAAGTCACCTCCAGAAGCTTGTGCTCCTTTTGTCTTTGCCCTGTTCCCTGGAAAGTGATTGCAGCTGCTTGGTTCCCTACCTTGTAATTGCAGGCCCCTGGGTCTGTTGTCCCACATGGATTACAGATGAAATCTTTTTGCCTATCTCACAGTTCATTGAAGGGTGACAATCAGGTGGACACAATAGGAATATGCTGGTTCAACATCCCAAGTATACCCAAAATTCTCAAGAGCCATTGTAACTAGCTTGGAGGAGAAGGGAAAGGTGAAGGAGTGGAAGGAAGTGTCCTTCCTTGACTCTCCCATGGATTGGCTCTCTGAGGAGAAAAGGTAAAGAGAGAAACTATTAATAGTTTCCAAGAGATGTTACCTGAACTGCAGAGATGATAGTAATGCTGAGTACAAACACCAGATTAGTGTCACAACCAGTAATTTTATCATATCATGAGCCAGTGTTACACAGCACAGAAAAATAATAACCTTAATCCAGCCCCCAGAGATGCCAAACAGCACAACAGGGAACACGTGCAGGAGGTGAGGTGCTACATACCACAACTCTGGGAAAAAGCACAGCAAGTCTGAGATCAAATAAATAAAGATTGTGGCCAGCAACTATTGAAATAATATAATGAATTATTATTAAAAAATTTTTTCTACCATGCTGTGGTCAGATTTATCATTATCTCTTATCATTATTCCTTCATGCCCCATATTGGGTGTTGTGGTTCACCTGGCAGACAGCTAAACACTACAGCCATTCACTCATTCCCACTTCAGTGGGATCAGGGAGAGAAGCAGGAAAAAATCAAAACTCATGCATTGAGAAAAAATTGGTTTGACAGAAAAGGAAGGGGTAATAATGATCATGAAAAAAGGATACACAAAGTAAGTGCTGCACAATGCAATCCGTCACTACCCACTGAGCGTGCCCAGCTGAGCAGTGGCTGGAACTCCCCCCTTTTATTGCTCATCATGATGCCATCCGGTATGGAATAACCCCCCAGCCAGCTTGGAGCAGCTGTCCTGGCTCTGTCCCCTCCCAGCTTCTCGTGCAACTGCAACCAACTTGCTGGCAGGGCAGCAGGAGAAGCAGAAAGCTCCTTGAGTCAGTGTAAGCCCTGCTCAGGAACAACCAAACCATCTGTGTGGGATCAATACCGTTCTCATCCTAGTGCCAGAACACAGCACTGAACCAGAACTCTGGACTAAAACAGGTTTTTATTAGAGAGCAGGGCTGTGTTAAATGGAAAACAGGCGGGAGAGTCTAAATTCAGCAAAGAGCTCAGTTCCCCAGCAGAAACACAACTCTGGGCTGAACCTGTAAGCACTGGGGAATCCAGAACCTCTAAAGCCTTTCTAGTATTTGGACAGAGTTAGGACAAACCATTTCCACTGATTTGGAAGGTACCCAACGAGGCTTAGGTGGTAGCACAGGAATTGTTCATTTCTGAGTCCTAATTTGTCTGTACTGTTCCGTCCCTGCTGTAACTCCATCACACAGCGACCTGAGGCAATCAGTCCTAACGAGAGTCCTGGTGGGACCAGGTTCCCGCAGCACAAACCTTTCCCAGGATGCACAACCGATGAGGAAAACATAGGAGTTTACACTGTTGTCATTTATTAACTACTGCATCTATTGCTCATCTCATTGCCTGAGACCAACAAATGAATATATGGATTTAAAAGGCAATACATGCGTGTATTATGTTTTTAATCTCTGGGTGCCACGACGTCTGTGTGTTCCTCTATATTTTTGCAAGGATCTTGTAGCTTCCTAAATGCCACTGGAATGCTATGATAGAAGTGTTAAAGTAGGCTTTTCTTTTTTTTTCTTCATTTAGAATTTTGTTTAAACACATTAATAGTGATTCTGTCAAATAAGGCAGAACAAAACAAAATAATAAAACAAACCCCTTTTCTTCTACTTATTAGAGGGGAAAGTTTTAGGTTATGTTTTGGGACTTTTTAAATGAGAGGCAGTTTAAAGAAAGCTTCATGGAGTTTTTTGGGGTTTGTTTTGTTTTGTTTTGTTTTGTTGGGTTTTTTTCTTACTCCTTTAAATCCTCATTATACTTTTACAGTAGGGATCACGGGGTGAAGGTGGATAAATATTCTCAGATCTTTGGAAATGTATCTATTTCACTACCTTGTCCCTTTCTGTATAGGTGTTTATGACTTGTCCATAAAATATTGTAATCTGTTGGCCAAACTTCAGAAGTTTTTTGAAAGAGGATTACATTCTTGCTAAGGTAGGTGGCAAGACAGAAGGCAAAAAATGAAGCACTGCCTTATTGAAGATGACCACTGTGTTCAGCACCAAAGAATCCATATAAAATAATTATAACAGGAATTTTCACCCTAATCTATGAGTTGAGCTCAGAGGTTACAGCTACTGTGGATACTAAATTAGAGAAATCCAAATATGGAAAACACATAACCAGGGAAACCTATAACATTTTGTATTGTAATAATGAAAAAATACTTTTCTTATAGGTGAAATGACAAAATTTGTCTTACTTTTAAAAAATTCTTTTTAATGACCATCTGAGATAAGAACACTCTTCTTTTCAAATGTGAAAAATAAACCATACTAAAAAATATATATGCTAAAATGAAGCCTTAACTATTATAAATTAATACAAACCTAACCAAATGATATAATTGTCTTAATTTTCCTTTTCCAGGATATTTTATTTGCTTAGTTTGAATTATTTTTATCATCCTATCTTGTGTGTTCTCTGGATTGATTGCTGAAAGAAATCACTTGTAGAGAAACATACATAGTGAGAATTAAATTATTAAAAAATATCTCTACAAAGATTAGTGTGAGTGATCCCAGAAACAGAGCCTAGGACTCTTCCAGAGAGTCTTTCCATACTGCTTGGAATGAATCCTAAACATCTCAGAAACGACAGCTTTGATCCTCAGTTCTGACCCTGAGTTGTGCTCCTGGAATCTTGTACACACATTGAACTCCATAAATAATTGCTTTTCACAGTTTGTTCTTGTTTCTTTATTTCTCATTTCTCTGGTTTTACAGGAATTCATGCACCAAACTGAAATATGATGATTTGATATATCTAAACTAAACACTGAATTCATGAACTTAAGCTGCATCTACATTTAGTATATCTCACTCTGCAAATTTGGTACTCAGGGAAAAATCCAAGTTTAAGGTATGTGCCTGACCATTTGTATCTTTAAATTCGGAGCCTTTACAGTGATTATTACCTTTGCAGTGGTTCCTTCACGTGCATTTCACATTACTTTGAAAAAGTACCTCAGTACCCTAAGTAAGCCCATTTGCACCAGTGAATGGAATTCCAATTTCTTTGTCTTTCTGAAAAGGGTATTTTGGTTTCTTTAGAAAGAGAAAAATGGGACAAAACATTTGAAGCAGAAAAGTTAAGTGGAAAGATTCTCAGGAGAGAATCTGATGTTAAAGCAGCATATTTTCAATCTTTTAAAAAAAATTTACTTGTTTCTGAGGAGAGATTTTTAAGCTACAAGCAGATGAAAACCTTCCATCTTCTTTTCTTTACTGTTCATATCTCCATTTTTAAATGTAATGAGAAGCTCTGCATTTGTCGATGGGAAATTTTATTTTAGTTCTTGAGGTGAATTAAACACACACTTGCATTTAAATATTTTTTTTAAATCAGAAAACAAACAAACAAACCTAAAGCAAACAATCAAACTTCCTACTCAGGATATTCTGTTTCTGTGATATGAATTTTGCAAACATCTGCACATTTTTCAGTTCACAACATGTTTCTGTTACCTATTATGCAGCCTCCATTATTCTTTCTTTACCCTTATCAGGCTTCTAAACCAGGAAAGCAAGACTGCAAAGTTTCCTTTCCTTGAGTTACTCATAAATCATAGGACATTAATTATAAAGGGAAGAAAAAAAAAAAACAAGGGAAAAATTTATACCAGTCCTGCACCAGCAAAAATCCCAATGAAACCTTGAGGAATGGAACGCAAGCAGAAGAGCCAGGATGCAATGGTGGGACACAGGGAAACGACCAGAAAAATATAGTGAGTGAAAGTTATCTAATGATAAAAAAAAAAAGAAACAATGAGCATATTCAACTCAAGTTCCATTACTTTTGCCCAGTGAGTGTTACAACCCCACTTGCAGTCAATGAAAGGGCTCCTATTGACTTGGAAGTGTTTTCAATCAGGTCTAAAGTACGATGCCTGTAATACTTGTTAATCTAGATGTGCATGATTTAATGTTGAAAGTTGAAAGGTTCTCTTTTAACCAAGAAGCCTAAAAGTTCTGAATGCATTTTCATATATTTTGTGTTGGGGTTGCTCAGCCCACCCCGGAGCGTTGGTGGGATAACTCAGCTGTGTGAGACCACCCCCTGGAAAACGAAGTGGTTTCCCCCTGTGTAACCTTACCTGGATATGTTAATTGCAACCTGTCCCCTTACCCTATCCCTTGCTCTCTCTGTATCCCCCCGCCTCCCTCTCCTCCCCTGTGCCCACTGCCCCCTGACCAGACCCCATAAAAAGGGTCTCCCAAGGCCATTCGGTCTCTTTTGCCATTGGACCCCTTCAGGAATAAAGTGCTCTGGAACTCCATGCGACTGAGCCCTCTGATTCACCCTGGTAACGCTTTAGCCATCTACCTGGGGGAGGTGGATACTCGCCAGAACACCGGCTGGGGTAGAGGACAGAATTATCTGCTCCAGCACCCGGCAGTACTGGCCAGAGAGGTCTTTTGGAGTCTCCAAGACCCTCCTGGTGAATGCAGAAGTTCCACCCGCCCCACACCCCCCCGGGGACAGCGTTAATTTTGGGATATGTCCAACCCAAAACATGGAGCAGCAGCTCTGCAAAACAATGCCCTGAGAGGGATTGAATTCTAACACACAAAACTCACCAGCTCCTGTAGATTGCTTGTGCATAGGAAATACATACACTGCCCTGAATGTAATTTCCTTCAAATTCTCGCTGGACAATAAATTACTTCAGATTGGAAGAAAGATCTTGCTAAAATAGCCTTTTGCAAAATGGAACCCTCATGGTTAGACAGCTCTGAATAAGTTCTGGTTGAAAATAGGGTATTTTTTTAGTATCCTGTAATTTAATTATCTTTCTTTTTTTACGTTATGTGGTAATATAGTATCTGTGCATACTGACACTTAATGGCAAGGTATGATATAATAAGTCAACACATGTTTTTTTCAAACAGCAAAAAATTGCTGCTGCACTGACAAGAGCATCCTTTTGTATCTATGTTCATCTGAAATACACAATATATTCAATATGTCACAGTCTGAGCCATTCATTCCAGCACTGTTACTATATTATTCTCATATATCACTTTTACTATCTTGCTACTTGCTGAACAATCATAATGGAATATAAAATGTATAAGCAAGTTCACAATACTTTCCTAAACATTCTTCTAAAACCATTGCTTAAATCAGTTGAAAATGAAATGCCAATTTTTAAAATAATATTTTCCTCCAATGACAACTTTTGGCAATTTGATGGTGCACGAAAAATTACATCTTTCAGTTCTGCAGGAAAATCTTCCCATAGCACTCATATCTTTCCATCAGACTCTTTTTAGAAGAGGAGTAAATATACATTTGCTTTCAAAGGCTTGGGGTTTTTAATATGAATTTTTTATTTCAGTAATAAACAGCAAAATCTGTTCCCTTGTAACCATGGGAGCTCCTGATTAGAACTGGTAACCACCAGCTTTTAGGGAAGTGACAGCCTGTGTTAATTTGATATTTAGTTTGACCAAATCTGACAATGTGTTTTAGACAGAAATAATTCAGGAAGAATTTGAACCATCAAGCAGAGATTTACACATTTGTAGTAGTGGTACTAACCCTACTCCAATAACAGAATGGCTTTTAGTAGGGTAGCATTGGAGACTGGGAACTTGTGCTTTATTTTTTCATCTGAACTGTTAATAAACACATTCAATATGCACATTTATACAGACAATCAGCAGGAAAGAAATACCTCGTGATTACTGATGCCATTTTTTTTTTAAGATCAAATATGTTGATCTTGGAGGTCTTTCCCAATCTTAATGATTCCATCATGCTATGAGTCTACTCTTTTTTTTTTTTTTTTTCAAAATTTTTGGCTCCTTTTCTTCCTTTTCATACCCAGTGATAGATATTCTGTCACTNCATGCTATGAGTCTTCTCTTTTTTTTTTTTTTTTCCAATATTTTTGGCTCCTTTTCTTCCTTTTCATACCCAGTGATAGATATTCTGTCACTGCTCTTAGCCTAAAAGTTGTCAGGTTTAAACATCTGGAAGAAAATTTAACTCTCCTGAAACTGAGGAAGAAATTTAATTATTTAACTTCATGGCTCTTTTGGTCTCTCTTTAGATATCTTTTTTCATGTATTAGAGGAAAGGTTGCATAACTAAAGCAACAAAATGAGCTTTTGTCAATTATACAGCACTTATATCAAGCGTTTAAAATAACAGTGAACATAGGATAATTAAAAGTGTTATTTGTGCAAATTTCTCCTAAGTAATTTTTTTTTCACGTCAGAAGTATGAACTTTTACATAAAAAGGCAATGTGCCCTCTCAACCTGAATAAATGTGTCTATTCTGGCTACTACAAGAAAACTACCAGCCTGCATTGGTTCCATCTGTATCTGTATATTTAACCTTTTCTCCAAGTCAGAACAGTCAAATACAGACATCACTCCTCTCTTAATAAGTAACTGGAAAGCACTTTTCTACTCTTTAAATCCAGAGGTGGTGTCATCCTCTGCAACATTTCCAAGCACTGCGTTGATGTTTATAGCCATGGCTCTTCAGCTGGAGCCAACTTCTCTTGATTTCCCAGTGAGCTGTGGTTGGAGGTTGGACCAGGCTGGACTCGATCTTGGAGGTCTTTTCCAGCATTAATGATTCTGTGATTCTATAGCAACAGTAGAGTAAGAAAAAATCAAAATGTCTAAATCTCAGCTTTGCTATGAATCCCTCTGTCTGAGGATAGGAATGAAACCATGCATTACACGGTTCCCTATGTTGCTTAATAGTAAAATGAGCTCTTGAAAAATTGCATCTCCAAAAGGTTCTTCTCCAAATCTGTCCAATCAATGTGGTTCTGGGTGTATTTGTACCAGCAATGGTAAAATAATAAAATTTTCCTGATTGTAGCAGGGTAGTTCCTAAGGAAAGTGTTGATTCTGTTGCCTTTTTCCCAACCTGGAAATGAAACTCGAGATAGTTTTTAGGATAGGAGGTAATATAAAAGTGGATCTTTATTTGGAGGCCTCCAGGGGCAGTTACGGAAGAGTGTCCACAAAACCACCCCCACAGGGGTGAATACAGTTTTATAGGTTTGGTAAATCAGCATAATTGACAAAAAAACACCAATTAGGACCACAAGTGGTGAAGTAATTTTTCCTTCTGGTTCAGCCCTTTTCTGGAGTCCCCCCCTTGGTACCTGCTGTACTTTATTGATGAAAATGTGTCTTGAAGATCTGTTTTCAACCTCAGTAGCCAGGGAGAACCAAGATAGAATAGGGGTCCTGGAATTTGTTTTGTCTTCCTGCCTAGGAAAATGCTGAAGTTAAGTTACAATAAGAAGCTGCAAATATATGTGTAAAGAATAGAGAATATATGAAAGAAAACATGTAAAAACCAAAATGGCATCAGTTCCACTCCCAGTGCCATGCTGCTCTAACCTTGTTTCAGGTTGAACAATAACATTGAGAGCAGATTCCCATTTTTTGGTGTGAGCAGAACATTCATTCTGCCCATAATTTGAATAGTTACAATTCCAGAGAGTTGCACCACAGCACTTCTTCCACAACTTGAGCTAAAGAAAAGTTTTAGAATCATGGGATAGAGTCACGGAATATCTCGAGTTGGAAGGGACTCACCGGGATGAGCTCAACTCCTGGCCCTGCACAGACACCCCAACAAGCCCACCCTGTGCGTCCCTGGGAGTGCTGTCCAATCGCTCCTGGAGCTCTGGCAGCCTTGGGAATGTGACCACTTTGGCCTCCCCTTTCCCACTCTGTCCCCCCTCTTCCCTGCCAAGGGACTCAGCTAATGCTGACCACACACAAAATCAAGAATTCCTAAAGAAATCATGGTAGGAACACTGAAACAAGCAATGGGACTAAGACAAAAAAGGAGTGGTAGCCTGCACTAGGTGCAAATCATTTCCAAATCTTGAAGTGCAGAAAAAAGGCACCTTTTCAGTCACAAGTTAAGGAAATCTGTCTTGAATAACTGCGATCAATAAATTTATTACACCTGCAGAGCACCTTTGCCTTGGCCTTTGTGAGGCCTTTTAAATGTTCCTCTGACTGTACTTTGGTGATCAAACACTGAAGGTGCAGGAGCAGTTTTTCTCCAGGCATGTCAAGGTTCCCTTCTGCTGTTGAGAACCATTCCTTATGAGCAATTTTTAATTAGAGAAAATTCAATAATTAATTTCGTGAGAGCTACCTGGATTATTTCAAAGTCCTTAGAGGGACTACGAGATCATTAATTCTCTGTAACTTTCTCCTGCATATTTACTCTGGAAGGAAAACAATGGTCTCTATAACAAACTTCAGAGGAAAAGGAAATGATCCACTTTCCTGTCCATTGTGAAGCAAGTAGAAACATGTGGCTTAAACCATAATCTTTTTGTGATTCAACCTGATATTAAAACTACGTTTGGTTAGTTAATGCAAGAGTTAGGAAGCACTGAAATAAATTATACAGGAGGGTTGTGGAGGTTCAGGCACTGAAATTTTGTGAGAGCAAAGCAGACTGACCACCCTCTGCCAGCAACTGCATTTGGGTAGTCAGTGCTGCCTTGCTGGAAGAAAATGGGATAAATGGTGTTCCAGCAGCCCCATTTTCTGTGACTCTGGATGTGCTGGGCTTTATGACCTTGTACAATGCACAGAAATGGACAAGCATGGAGATAAATCTTTAAAGACAACATGCAACAAGCCAAAAAAGAATTGTTTATCCCTCTGTGCATTTCATTAGAATAGTGCCATGCCCTGTTGGCCATGGCAGGCTCAGTGGGACAGTTAATGCAATTTGGTTGGCAGATTTTGGAGAAGACTTAACTCTCCCAAGAAGTCTCAATAATTCATTCTTTGACAGTGGGGGTACATTGCTCTGGGTTTGGTTTCGTGCCGTATGAGGTACAGTGTATATTTAGAGATTTTGAATCACCAAATTGTTCTTAAGATTTCAAATCACCAAATCTTTCCTTTTTACACATTTTAGTATCCTTGGTATTTAACTGTGAGTATTGGTGTTCGATACTGCAGTTGCATGTGTATGATGGGATCTGATGGGTTTCTATTCTCATAAAATAGAGACAACTTGGAAGCTAATTGGTTCTTGGAGGATTGAAGTAACCCAAATTTTTAAGTACTCCACTGTCCTAGTTTAATGCTTCTTGATGTTTTCTTGCTTTTCATCCAGCTCTGCTGAAACAGTTCTTTCGCTTGGGTTTCAGGGCATCATTTTTGCTTTGGTTATTGTTAAAATTCATTGGCCTTCCCTCACCCAGCAGTGATAATATTTTTTGTGAGGGTGAGAATTTATAAGGTGTTCTGGAGGAAATGTTTATTGCCTTATAGGCTGCAAACTACACTGGAGCTACCTCACAACTGAGTTTCCTACAAGTGCTTGGGGCCACATTCTGGTATCAATGGCAGCATCAGAAATGTGGAAAAAGGGCTGCTGGCCTGATGTGCATTCTGAGTGTGAAGCTATTCTGGGACTGAGCTGAATCCAACCCAGGTTGTACAAACATTGTCATTGGGTGAGGAACATGCAGATCATTCTCTCTCCCATCACTGGATTCTGAAACTTAATAACGTGAATTGCAGACACCAATTGATTGATTTCATTTCAAATCTTCCATGTCCTGCTTTCAATTAATTATTCATGAGATACTTTCATCAGTTGGCCACACAAAAAGAGATAGAAAAATCTGTGTCCCATGAAGACAGGGACAGATGCTGAGTGACTATTTGACATCCTAGGAAGTTCTAGATATATTTTTAGCATGTTGTAATAAAACTGATGTCTTCCTTTAATTGTTTCAGGGTTTTCTACTGTGCATTTGTAGGCTTAGGGTTGTGTCTCACCCTGATTAATGGGAGTAAGAAAAGTAAAATGTCTTCTAGATGTAGCAATGTTGCCAGTCCCCAAATTTTTTTCATAATGGTTTGCCAAATTTTGCTGAGGTTAAATTAGAAAAATATCTAAGATTATCTTAGAAATGCACAAAGTGCTCAATCTGGGCCATAAGTAATGACAGAATTTTTTCTGTATTTCAAATACTATTCTTTATTGCTAATTAAATATCTGAACTTGCTGCTAACCCTACTCAGATTCCTGTTGAGATGAGTCTGAGCTTGAGCACTTCATGTACAGAATTCATAAATGAATTCAGAATGTTCATAAATGTCAGTGCCTCGAACAGAAGTTGGCAATAACTGCACGGAACTTTAGAAAAGCATCCACGGTGGTTCAACAGATCTTTAAAAAATAGGCAAAATCACTCCCTCATCTCAAACCAGTTTTCATGAACTGTGGTTTGAATAGGTGTCACGACTTAAAAAATACAGGTGATTACTTAGTGACTTCTGACAGAGACCATGAGATTGTCAGCTGGAAAATACGATGACCCAGAGCTGCTCTAGAAGTCTTGAAAGGAAACCTTGGTCTAGGTTTGGTCCTTAATAAAGTTTTCCGTGCCCATGGAAATGCTTCATGCAAAATAATCCTCTTAACAAATGTCTGTGTGTCTTCTGTGAGCTCCCCCCATCAACCATTAACATGCCAGGCTTTGGCATCTGCTCCAAATAGCTTTAGAAGAGAAATTAATCTCAAGCAAGAATATTCTGCATATGTGCTATTCTTACAGTGGTAGGATTCTGGCACCACCTGAACGTTTGGGTTTTTTAGATTATATCACATAATTTCTCTGGGATTTTTTTTCTTTTTAAAATATAAATATCTGAGAAAACCACCATTTTGTTTGTAATGGTTTTAGGCCCAGAGCAATGAGAGGCTGAGAGACTCCAAGGGATGCTGTACTCCTGAAATCATTTGTGACTTCTTCAGAAATACACAGGCTCTCAAAAAACAAACTCTAGTACTTCAAGAAACGCACAATTTTCCAATGTTAATGAACAGCCTTCGTTATGAATCAGTATGAAATTGCAGAGAAGTTCTTTCACTCCAGAGCTATTTGCCTCCTTTGTGGTGACTTCACAATGGGTTGTTTTGAATCGCTGAGCTCCGACAGTGGCACTCCCTGTGCTTTCCTGTGACAAGGGGCTGTGCTGGAACACCGGGGCCTCTTGTGCCACTCAGCCACTCATTTGAACTCCTCCAGGGCTTTGTTACTAAACAGTGAGTGAAGAAACGAGGAGCCCCCCTGCTATTTGGCTTAACGGGAGAGCAGAGAGGCTCAAATATGTTTAAAAGAGTACAGAAGAAAAGAGTTAATGAGATATTTTCTTAGTTGTTGGCAAGTGAGAGCTCCGTATTGACAAAACCACAATCAAGCATCAGGCAAACAATCATTGCATTCCCGTGTTCACAATGGATGAAATCACCAAGTAATAGCAGTGCTTTCAACAATGCTGGAAGAAAGCTCCCTCTCCATCCTCCACAGCCACTTTGTAATCTTCTGACTCCTATAAAAGCAGCTGCAGGACAGGGAGGCTGGAGCTGGAAGGTGCTTGGGGCAGCCTGGTCTAGTGGAAGGAGTCCCTGGTCATGGCAGGGGGTGGCGCTGGATGAGCTTTAAGGTCCCTTCCAACCCAAACCACTCCAGAATTACATGATTTGATTATATCCTCAATTATAGAGCTCACAGGGACCAGGCTTCTGCAGACACCATCACAGACTTGGACATATCCAACAGTTTTCAACAATGTTCCCTCTCTCCAATTGATTAGGATGCTGGATGCCACTCCAAATATTCCCGACCTTGAGAGCAGATCAGCTGGAGAGTTCCAACAAATCCACCAGTCACCAGGGGCAGTGATTACTTTTAGGCTGAATTTGCAGCAAATTTTTGTGCTGCTGGTGGTACCACAGTGAAGGCACAATATTTTCCTTTGCTTTTCTGCCTGGTTGCAAGAGAGAATAAGAAAGGACTACTCTTTTGACTGCTCTTTCCCATCATCAAACTGGCTTAGGGTGGTATTTCTCCTACCCAACGCCTCCTGCAGGTGTGTAACCCAAATTAAAGAAGCAACGTTTTTCTCATCCTATTTAAATAGCACAAAATGGGTCCATTACGTACCCCTCTGGACTTCCTGGAAATGAAGCAGACATTAATTCTGAAAGATTAATTGAAGCATTACCTCTGGCACCACTACAGGTACTTCAGCTCTTTATTGATTCCAGTTTGGCTTTGACACCCAGCTTCCATTTCAGGTGATGATGTAGAGCCTAGTGAGAGAATAAGAAAGATCTTGTTACTACAAGAACAAGGAGTTACTAAGGTGAATATACATGTGACACATACACGCTCTTAAATCTTCCCACGTAAGAGATCTGTCACAGTTGTTATCATTCACCAGGGCTAGTCAGAAAAAGTGGTTTGCAGGAGAAAAATCCATTTCATTGAAAGCTAAGTATCTCATGGAGTTCTCTCTGTTTTGACAGCCTTTCTCACTGAAAGTTTTATGAGGTCCTTGTAATATTACCACTAAAAATTAACTGGTGATGGAGAAGATGAAATGAAAACCAAGCCTCTCCCAGCAAAAACTAGATTTTGCAAAATTATGTTGGGGGTTAAGGCTTTTAAGGTTTAAAATCTTCTCCAAAGTAGAATGAAAAAGAATTGAAGACATCCCTAAAATTTATTTCTGTTTTTTGTTAACCATCTCTGTTATTCACACAGTTGTTGAATGCCATCTTCCTTCACTCCTTCACTCTGCTAACTGTTCAGATGTGAAAATAAGAATTAGTACAGATGATTTAATCTCAGACATTTGAGAAATAAATTTTAAAAATTTAAAAAAAAAGAGGAGGAAATATAGGACATTTATCTAAAGGAAGAGAAGTAGAACAGCTGCATGAGACTGAGGTAGATGCTGCACCTGAACTCAAGGTTAAGGCAGTCTGATTCCAGGTTTAAGAATAGAATCAGGGAAATAGAAAAGCTCTAGAGGTGTTTGGAAGTTAAAGATGCAGCATTATAGTAAAGCCCAAATTAAATTCTCCATTTTCTCAGTGGAAGAACATTAAAACAAAAGTACTTCAGGTTAACGTGTCTTATGCTGTTTCATTGTTACTCTCTCTGAGTGGGTTTCTGTTCTGATTTTACTGCCAAGCAGTGACATATGGGGGGGTTCCTGCTCAGGCTTCTAAGTGAAGTGTTTTTAGGACTAAGACAAAGTATAGAGTGGCTGAAAATACGAGGCAAGTGCAGAAACTGATAGAAACGTAAATAAAGGAGAATGTGTCAAATTATGTGTTCTGACTGCTGGACATTATTGCCAGCAAAAGGAAAAAGAAGGGTTTTTGGTCTCATATAAGAATCCTTCCTTGTCCCAACGGCTCTTGACAATGGGATTGGTCTGTAACTCTGATCTCTGCATCATTATTTAGCAACTTAAATGTTGCAATCAAAGCAGTCACCAGAAGTTCCACTGGGCTCTCCTTACTTGCACAGGATGTTTAGGGCAGAAGTTCCACTGGGCTCTCCTTACTTGCACAGGATGTTTAGGGCAGAGGCTTAAGGTTTCAAAAAGCACAAAGTGATCCTGTTGTTTTCACACATCTGTGACTGTACCCATGCAGATGAGTCGAGGAAGAGAGAATTAATATGCCCCTGTTTTCCTTTACAAGAGCTTTCTCTGACCC
>VZTJ01001442.1:35454-214162 GCA_013397795.1 Orthonyx spaldingii
CTTCCTTCCTTCCTTCTGGGTTTCTACTGTTTAGACTCAGAAACCTTTTAATTCTCTAACAGTCTTTGTTTCTTCTCTTTCAGAGGTGTCTTATTCAAGGGCTGGGGTTTTTTCCTCAGGCAATAATTACCCTTCTTCAGCTATACAGATTTCTGGGTTTTGTTATTTGAAAATTGGGAGAGTTTAATTTTTTTTTATTTCATGAGACAGGGATGATAGAAGATGTTTTGTTTTACAGCTTTCCAAGCTCTCTTTTACAGGCTTAGATTACTCAAGAAATAGCAAAAAATTACTAAATAACATCTCCATCAGAAAGGATTTTCACAGGAAGAAGGTTGGTAGAGAGAGTTCCAAACAAACCCTTGCAGCAAGAAATATTTCTGTAGAGAGGGGAACCACAGGCGCTCAGGGAAAATTAAGAACATTTAGACAGAGGAATCACAATACCTGTCAAGAGGAAAATGAGAGAAGCAGTATAGACCTTCTCTCCTCTGAGCAGCCTAAAATTTGATATCTATGACTCTAGCCTGGCCCCTATTTATAAGGACAGAATTTCATTGGCAAGGAAATAAGGATGGTGTGTTCAGGATTGGGGAGGGAGAGGAGGTTTGTTCTCAGCAGCTGGTCACAGAGAAAGGTTGTTTTCTTGGGAACGAGGAAAAAATCTCCATTTGACAGCAGAGCTGAAAAGGTGGTCGTGAAATAAACCGCGCTGCCAACAGGAGCTGTCACCATATTTAAGGCTGATGAGGAGTAATTAATGCAGATTCTTTCAAGCAAGACTTGCAGCCTCAAATGGTGCTTAGTGATTCATAGAGGAAGAGGAAAGTGAGAGACTCTCACTTGGAATTTGAATTCAGTGCCTGTGAAAGCCTGGAAGTGCCAGTGTGCCGGTCTCCCAGCCTTCAGCAGCAGCAGAGGGGTTCTTGTGTGTTTGTTCCAACTGCAGCAGCTCGAAATAGAACAACATTCCCAAGCAGAGGTGTCTCTGATGAGTTCTGACCCTCTTACACACCTTTAGAGCTCAGCAAAATTTAGAACCAGGTGGAAACTGCCGGTTCTCTGCTTCATTCCTCAGCATTTGTAGTCCTAAGGTTAAGATCCCAACTGCTTTGGGAGTTAAAAATGCTCATCCAAGAATGTCTGAGAAAAAGTCAACAAGGATGAAAAAGTAATAATTTAATACCTTCCACTTAGCTCAAGTGTCAGCTACCTGGAAATATCTTCATGACAATTGTAGGGTGCAAGGGGTAGGATGGAAGGTGCAGGATAGGAGAGATGTACATATTTTGTGTATAAAAAACATATATCTTCTACTTTCTGTAACTTGCAAATTATGTCATTCTTGAGTTTTCGGGTGGAAGTGCACTATGTAAGGTGGTCTTTGTGCTTTCACACAATGTCATGCTGCAGAAATGTTTATAAGCCCTGTAGCACAATGCAAAAGACCCCCAAAGTCTGTATTACTGATTGTGGTGTTGATCAGCTGCAGTTTATGATGCCTAGAAACCAAACAGAAACATGTTTTACATGACAAATGGGCTTTGCAGGCTTGATACACAAATTTATGTGCCACACAAGTGGTTGAACTTAGTCCTGCTGATGTCAGGTGAGCTCTACCCAGATTCTTATTTAACTTTTGTCAAGCTACTCCTACTCCAAGTACAACTTCTTACCCATAAGTGTGCTCGATTGATACAATAATTAATTCAGCTTAAGGTTCTGTTCCAATTAGAACACAGTATATATGAACTAAGACAAAACAGGTGGATATGTTGAGTGAAGAGTTTCCTCTTTTCCAAAACAAGTAACTTCTCAAAGAGCCAAGATGTTGTAGCAGATACAACTTTATGAGTACAAAAACTAAAGTTCAGCCAAGGATAGCAATAGTTCTTTGATTAGTTGTAAGCTTCCAAGTAAAAAAACCCACCAGTAATCAGGAATGTATATTAGCATAAATTACACATAACAAGAATGATAAGAAACACAATAAGCATTTGATCCTTGGAATCTGGCTTAAAAAGCATGAGACTGCATAGCAATTTAGTGTTTGTTTAATTTAGTGTATTGGTTTTAATTTTTCCAATCAGGGAGTTTCACCCACAGATGTCAGTTGTACCCAGGGCAAGGACAGTGTGGAGATTTTTGTCACTCACAGAAACTGGAGATTTTATTTATCAGAAACTTTTTTTATATATCAGATGGCTTTGGCAGCTTAAAAAATCTTTGGATTTTTCTTTTAGCTCAATCCTGGTATGGGACATGCCACCTGGAAGGCTATTCCCCACAATATTCCCATTATATCACCAATTATTTCTAGCCTTGAGTATATCACGTTTTTTGTGTGCACTTAATGAAGACTCACTCAATGACAGCTTTCCAAGACCTGGACTTTACAACAAATCTGGTATCATCAGCCTTACAGTAAAATCCCTCAGCTGGCAAAACATCAGGACTTCTTAAAGGAGTCAGTCCAGCCTGTCTCTAACAGGGAGGATAGGCATTTGCTACAAGGACATTAAAAAAATAATGAAAGAAAGAGAGGAAGAGAGGAAGAGAGAGAGAAAGAAAGAAAGAAAGAAAGAAAGAAAGAAAGAAAGAAAGAAAGAAAGAAAGAAAGAAAGAAAGAAAGAAAGAAAGAAAGAAAGAAAGAAAGAAAGACTAATCAAAACAGTGATTGATTATTACTTGTATGATTCATTCCCTTAAATAAACAGCAAGTAAAAATCAGCCTCCCTCTAGCCACAAATTGGCTGCAGCATTCACAGATCAATCTTGATTGCTCCGGATAATGGGCTTTTTCCACCGAGTCCATTCCACACAGCGTGCAAAGTGCAGCTCCTTACTCTCAGCTTAATGCATTTAATAAAACTTAATTAAACATTTGTAAGCTTAATGAAGCACTCTGGAAATGAAAACAAAGGCAAGCCAACATCCTTCTAAATGGAAACTTGGCCACCAGAGTCCCACTGAAAAACCTGAAACAGTGCTGAGCTGTTAATGTGTCCTCTACGGTTAATAGGACAGACCAGGGGAGCATTGGAAGCCCTGTTACAGTATATAATTTATTTCTTTTTAATAGAATAAGAGTCAGATATAGGTGTTTATGTTGTGCTGTGTATTCCAACTCCATTTAGAGGTAACAAAGAGAACAAATCCCAAATATTCAACTTATGCAAAATGCACAACGTGCACTTATGATAGGAAACTTCATGCAGATGAAGGAAGAAAAAAGTGGATGGAATAGTTGGAAAACATGTGAAAATGCCAAGCCTATCCCTGGGGGCTGGTGGGGAATGTGTAGGAAATCACATCCCATTTCTCCAGCAAAGGAAATGGGATACTGAAAACTTGATGCTTCTCCTCCCACATACTATTGCCTGAGGCCACAGAATGAATTTAAACTATTATCATTATTATTGTTGTTATTATTATTTTCTGTGTAATGGCATTCTAGCCTTTATTTTTATTCTAATAATTTCATCTGAACTAATATTAGTTCTCTGATCATTCTGGTAAGATTTTCAATATGCTGATAACTACTTCATTGCTTTAATGTGCGTTTTATTGTTGTCTATAACAAGATTTTGAGTGATAACTGAAGCACCTAATAATTGCTATGGGATGTTTTTTCCCGACCCTTTCTCGAGGAGGTGCATGAGCAATGAAGTCCTCTGGAGAAGTGCCCCTTCAGGCCCTGGGCGGGGCTCTAGGGTCTCTCTGGAACTTTCTGTCCTCCAGGACACAGCCCCAGCTCTCCCAGCCTGTCTCTCACACATTAACTCTTGCACAGCCTTAGAGTATAGCTTTGCATTGTGAATTAGTGACATTTTGTAGGGAGCAAGAAGGTCCCATTCTTACCCCAACAATAAATTTCCAAAGCTGAAGGGGTTCCATTCACAGAATCACAGAGTCCTTAGGGTTGGGAAGGACCTCTGGAGAGCCTCTGTCCAACACCTTGCCAAGGCAGGGTCAACTGGAGCAGGTGACACAGGGACACATCTGGATGGGGTTGGGATATCTCCAGAGAGGGAGACTCCAGGCCCTCCTTGGGCAGCTGTTCCAGGGCTCTGCCACCCTCCACGAAAAGAAGTTCCTCATGTTGAGGTGGAACTCGTTGTGCTTTAGTTTATGGCCATCACTCCTCATCCTGTCACTGGGCACCTCTGAACAGAGTTTGGCACCATCCTCCTCTTGGCACCTGCCCTTGGGATATTTTTATGGATGGATGAAACCCCCTCTAAGCCTTCTCTTCTCCAAACTAATCAGACCCATCTCCCACAGTCTCTCCTCATCAGATGCTCCAAACCCCTCCTCATCTTTGTGTTAATCACACTGCATTCCTGTTTAGTTCCCTCCTGCCTGATAGCACAGACATTGGAGAAGGAGATATCCAAGACCTGACAATCATTTGAACATTTTCAGATTCAAATGTTGGAGTAACTTCCAAAATTCTTTGAGCAGAAAACTTTTCATTGTTGTGAATAAGATCCGATGGGGCTGTAGCTGCACATGTGGACACTTCATCCAGCATTTTGTAAAAACCAGCCTCATTTGTAGTTGTCTAGGAAAGGTATAAAAAGTGCCTATTCACAGTTTTATCCAGGCCTAACAGACTCATTTCATGTCATCAAATTTATTGTCACGCTTCCTGACTTGGATGTGCATCACTTGAAACATGCCTGGTTCAGACAGCTGATTTATGAGGCCAGCTGAGCTCCCTGCATTTAATTTGATTTAGGGAAATTTCCCAGAACTTACCAGGGGAAACTCGGTTATAAATCCAAACATCATATTTCATAAAGAGATTTTTACATTCTCTCCTAATGCGTTAAAAATATTTCCTTGAGGTGTGACTGTGCTGAAGCCTCCACATGCAGCTGCACCACACCTTGCTGGATTTCATTGCATGAAGGAACCTTTCTGCACAGTTTGGTTCCACAGCTCTCTTGGTGGCACAGGCACCCTCAGCACATTCCCTCTGCTCTGCTCTGCTCTGCTCTGCTCTGCTCTGCTCTGGTGGGAGCACCTGGAGCTCTGTGTCCAGTCCTGGTGTCTCCAACATAAGGAGGACATGGAATTGTAGGAGCAAGTCCAGAGGAGGCCATGAAGTTGCTGAGGGGATTGGAGCACCTTCCCTCTGGAGCTGGCTGGGAATGTTCACCCTGGAGAAGAGAAGGTTGAGTGGAGACCTCACAGCTCCTTCCAGTGTTTGAAGGGGCTCCAGGGAAAGTGGAGGGGGACAATTCATCAGGAACTGGAGTGACAGGACAAGGGGCAATGGCTTCCCACAGCCAGACAATAGGTTTAGATGAGATATTAGGAAAAAATTGTTCCCTGTGAGGGTGGGGAGGCCCTGGCACAGGGTGCCCAGACAAGCTGTGGCTGCCCCTGGATCCCTGGCAGTGTCCCAAGGCCAGGTTGGACACTGGGGCTTGGAGCACCCTGGGACAGTGGAAGGTGTCCCTGCCCATGGCAGGGGTGGCACTGCATAGGTTTTAAGGTCCCTTCCAACCTAAACCATTGTGGGATTCCAAACCAATCTGGGATTCCACTTTATTCCATGCAGTGGCTAAATGTGGGTCTTAATCACTTCTTACTTTTTTTTCAAACTCTTTTTAAAATAACTGCTTTTTAAAATATTTATGACTGGTGGTATTTTCTTTCTTTTCTTTTTCTTTCATATTTTGTTCTTTCTTTGCTCCTTGACTCTTACTTATATTGCAGATTTTTTTCCCTAGAAAATGACCCCAAGCTCAGTAGAATTGTCAATAATGGCCTTAGTAGTTCTGGGTTGATTATTCACATTGCCCAGCATTACACGTCTGATCTAGGCTAGGAACCTTGGACCTTTGCATTGCTGATGGGCAGAGCTTTACTGCAAATAGAAGAGGCTTCTATCTTAAAGCCTTCATCACAGATGCCATAAGTTTCACCAGCTGGATGCCTCCATGTGAGCAGGAGTGGCTTCAGCCATCTGAAACGTGTGTTACCTTCAGCCGTGGGACAAAGGGCTCGCTTACAAAGCAACTTCGGCTGCTCAGGAATTGCCTGTTCCCAGAGTGCTTAGGAGGAAATGACATCTATTAACCTGAAAGTCAAATACCTGCACTTGCAGGGGGATTACTGCTCAGTGTGTCCCAGTTCTTTATAGAACAGCTTTTCCCAACTCTATCAAAGACATTAAAAGTTGTCTCTTAAGGAAAAAAGTAACTGGGCAGTTCAATGACTAAGTGTATGTGTGCAGAATCCAACTACTTTAGTAAATATCCACACCAAAAAGTTCATATATGTCTGGGTTGAAGTGAAGGAATATAGTTACTCTGATTTACTCCAGGAGAATATGACAGAATATTGCCTTTCCAATGAAGGAAAAAAAACCTGTCATCAATGTATTCCATTCTACCAAAAGCTTATCAGAAATAGCAGCAATGTTTTCAGTCTCAGTCAGTTCATGTGTTCATTTTGCTCTCTGAGTCTGTTAAAGCTGAGAAATAATGTATGAAAATAAATGCTTGGTACTTTTACATGTGTATAACTAAATTCTGATTGACTAGAGGTGTTAATGTTTGCAGTCCAGAAAAAATTCATAGCTAAGAACTTCCATTTTCTATTCTGTGTTGACAAGTCAGCATTTTAAAATGCTTAGCAGCTCAGTCCTCATCTTAACTTTATGCATCTAAATATTAAAAAGGTAGCTGTGATACTCTCTGATGTCCTGCTGTTAAACAAGAACTTTCACATCTCGAGCTGTCAAACTAGTCCCTTCAGAAATACTGATTCTGGGATGGACATCTTAAGCACTGGACAGCAAGAGAGGAATTAAATTCACAGAAAGACAGTGGTACAAAACCAGTTAAAAAAAATAAAAATTCAGAGAGCTTCTACATGGTAGAATTACTAGCTAATCTTGTAGAAATTGTCCATATTATATGGGGGGGGTTCTTTTTACGTTTGGTTGGTTTGGGTTTTTTTGGTTTGGTTTGGTTTGGTTTGGTTTGGTTTGGTTTGGTTTGTTTGATGCTGAGGAAGGACTTGGAAAATCTATAATGATACTCAAGACGTGGTTATTTAAAATTATTTTGACATCTTACACAACCATACAATCCTCTCATGTTGTGACGCCTCAGTTTTGTAGGCAAAGGAGTTATGCCTGGTAAACTGAATAACTGAGGGGGGCATGAGGGGCCCCAATGAAAAAGGCACATGAAAGAAGCTCTACATGAATTATCTTTTGTCATTCTCGTATTCCTCTTTAATGCTTGAAGTTTCCTCTTTGCTGAGAGTGAGTGAAAGATGTAAGACAAAAATTCGTGTGTTCAAAACCAGTTATGGTCAATTTCCTTCTGTCACACTCGGGCTCAGCGATTGTACGTGACATTTGCATTTTTGCTCTTCTGTTATCCCCATGGTACCTAAATGCTCTTGGAGTGAGTTACAGAGCTGTGATGGGATCCCAAAGCACTTCAAAGGCGCTTTGTTCTCCCTTCCCTCCCCACCGAAGAATCGTGGTTTGATGTGTACACTCCTCGCTTTGTTTTACTCCTCCTCTTCTCTCTTCCCTGTCAGCTGAGAATTGGCAAAAAGCCTTTTTTCTAAAAAGAGAAAGCTTTTGGAATGTGTTGAAAGGTGGTCATGCTCTGGATTGGTCCCTCTTAGGGGAGCATTGTTTGCAGAGCAAAGCTATCTCTGCCTCCCAGGTGGTTTTAAGCTCTTTTCCGTGTGCTGTGTGCTGAGAGGGGATCACAGGCAGGCAAACAATGCCTCGTGCAGGTGTGTCCAGAGGGTGGGCAGTCCTGCAGCACCTGTTGTTACTAACATTGGCATTTCTTGTGTTTCTCTTTCATACATTGCGGTTCTCTCTCATTCTCATTCATATTGCACTAAAAGTTCCCTAAAATGCAGGAATGTGTGTGTTGACAAGACATGCTGATATTTTTAGATGCACGTTACCATCCAAAAAGTAATCTGCAGGGAAGGAAAAGTTTCACCTTTTCTGGGAGTTAAAACTGTTTCTTTGGTCATAATTCACACCTTGCTGTTGTTGGCTTGGCAGGGAAAGAAAGAATTTATGACCCTGCTCTCCCGTGTATGCTTGTTCCCAAAGCAGCGTCATCTCTGGTGTGGCCACGCTGCCAAATTTGTGAGCCTGGAATGTCAGAATTCCATACACTCCTCTGCCCTGTGGATAAGCTGACATTTTATCCGCTGTGACCCAGAGCTATAGGTTGCTCTGCCAGGGTCTGTGTATGCAGGAAGTGTTTGATATGTGCTACTTCTGGAGTAGATTTTGTCCTTAGGGAATGAAGCTGAGTGAATAGACACCAAAGTCAGTCCTGCAGCCCCATAAACTGCCCCACTGGGTCCCAATGGATCCTGCACATCAGCAAGAACGCTGCACTTGCTCTGGTGTTGAGATCTCCCAGCACTGACTCTCATTACAAAGGAGAATGACATTCCTTGTTCCCAAACCTCGTCCATACCCAGGGAGATCTTGGCCTCTGCTTTTAACTCTAATGGGGCCTACAGGCTCCCTTGCTTGTTTAAAAGCCTACTAAAGTGAGATCTTGGTTCCTTTCCTCTCTGCTTTTCCCTGGCTTCCCCCTTGCACTCCAACCACCTTGGCAGGAGCCCCGGCTGCACCATCCAGAGCGTGAGTTTTCGGTGACAGTCCCATCCAAGGGTGACTGTGCTGGCACCGTAGCTCAGGCTCTGTGCCCTGCCTGCCAGAGGAACAACGGCTGCGGGATTGCAAAACACTGATCCTGCAGCATATCCCTTTCACCTACTTGCTGTCAGCACAGCAGTGAGGAGGGTGTGGGTCACTTTTCTTCCCTGTGACATTTTGTTCTGTCCGTGGAACAGGGGCTGCATTTCCAGAGAAAAGACCTTCAGACAGTTGTAGCCCCCTCCTGCATTCTCTGTGCTCCCTCCTGCACAAGCTGCTTACTCAGCCTGGGAAAACTGACTTTTTTTGGCTTTTGCTTCTTTGCTGACTTGAGGTATCTGCCAAATAAGCACTTCCACTAGAAATGCAGTCAGCATATGCATACCTTTGGAAACAAAGGCTCTCCCTCAAATTTTGGGAAGAAACACCCTGAAATGTCACTACACCTCTCTCCACCTTCAGCCACTAAAATATGAATGCATTTTCTTCCTTCCTCTATTTTTTTCAGCAAGCAATGAGAGAAAGGAAAGTTTATTCATGTTCATCACATTTTTAATATGATTCGGTTCAGACCCTGGATTCTGAATTTTGTCACCCAGAGACTTAGATCAGTCTGGGAAACCTAATTCTGGTTCCCAGGTAGTGATAAGGTACCCCATCCTTACTGCAGTCTCTTCCCACAATAGAATTTCTTGGCTCCCACACTTCAGACATGATCTTAATTGGATTTGCTTGGGAAATAGTGTTGGAAGAGTTTTGTATCAAAGAAGCCTTCACTTAAGCAAGATGGTGACTGTGTTCTAATTAATAACTATCTGGTTATTGATTAGAACACAGTCACCATCTTGCTTAAGTGAAGGCTATGTTCTAATTAATAACTATCTGGTTATTGTACCTGCAGTCACTGGAGTTTGTTCTGAACGTTGTCCGAGGCTGTCATTGTGCCATTCCACGGGTACAGTACTCAGGCACTAACAGGACATGGGTGAGTGGCTTTAAACAGAAGAAGTGTAGATTTAGATCAGATATTGGGATGAAATCATTCCCTGTGAGGGTGGGGAGGCCCTGGCACAGGGTGCCCAGAGAAGCTGTGGCTGCCCCTGGATCCCTGGCAGTGTCCAAGGCCAGGCTGGACACTGGGGCTTGGAGCAGCCTGGGACAGTGGAAGGTGTCCCTGCCCATGGCAGGGGTGGCACTGGATGGGTTTTGAAGTCCCTCCCAGCCCAAAGCAATCTGGATTTCCATGATTCTGGGATTCTCTATTACCATAATGTCCTTGGGTTTTTTTCAGGTTTTTTTCAGTTTATGATGGCAGGTAATAAGAGCATTGGTGAATGCCAGCAGAAAGCACCAGGACCTGATCACTCCAAATCTTATCTGCAATGCCCAGATGGAAATGAGTGCACGTGGATGTAGCCACAGTTCTTTCTTCTCCACCACTGGGTTCATATCTTATTACAAAACTTTCTTATGGATCAAGTGGTTTACTGATTTGACTTATCCAGACTCTTTTTTTTAAAAAAAACATCCTGAAGTTCTTTTTTGAGAACTTAGAAAGATTCCAGTTGGAGAAAATGTCAAAAGGGAAATATTCATGTCTCCTGTTTGAGAACCAGATAAACCTGTGCCTTTTTTTCCTTACTATATACCTGTGGGGTTTTTTCTATCATATTTATCTTTATAGAATCCAGTTATGGTAAAATAGAAACTCTCCCTGTTCCATAAGTCTGCAGTTTCCAAAACCCAGACCTAGTCCATAGCTAGTAGGCCAGGAAATCTGGCAAAAACTAGTGATTAATGACAAGGAGGCTTCCACTACTCCAGTCCAACACAAAGAATGTGTTTTATAATAATTAAATGATGCCGCACTTTTGGGGCTTCTTCTGATATGTGTCTTCTATTATGGATGCATTTGTGCACAGTGAAGAAGTTTAAATCTGGGCAGAGAAAGATACGCAAAAAAAACCCCCAACTCGGCCAAGAAAGAAAAAACAGTCATAGGGGAAAAATTTTAAGAAGGAGGATGAAAGGCGGGGGGAAAACCCCTCAAACCATTTCCTGTGACAATTGTTCCTTAGTGAAGGGAAGCAAATGCTTCATCATTGCCCCACACTTCCATCATAACTTTTACTAACTATAAACAGAAGAGGATTTTTTTTTTGCTTTTTGTTCATTTTCTAACATCAGAGTCTTTCCTTTTTTTGAAAAGACTACACAAGGTACTGTGTACCAAAATTCAACAAGTTATTATAGTTGTCAAAGACATAACAAAAGAGCAAAAGAAAGACTTGAAGATGAAAACAGGAATACTGAGAATTTTAACTGGGAAGATCTTACTAGTGCAAGAGCAAGCCAAAACCTGGACACATAGAAGAGATGCTGACATACATTATTTATCAGCAAAGAAAGCTGCAAGTAGAAAACAAAAAGGAATTCATCTAGAGGTTAATTCCTCCAGCACCAAAAAAAAAAATAAAAAATTGCTAATTTTAGTTCTGAGTGACTTCTTAGTATAGAAGGTCTGAGGAATTATCCAAATGGGAGGCAGTGAAATAGCAAAGCAGATAAATGTTTATTGGAGTCAGGAGGGACAGAAATCACTAAGGAAAACATTTCCCTTGGCAGGGGGCTTTCTGAAGAGCTTCTGCCCTTGTGTTTTACCTTGTCTACATTCACTCATAAGGTATTGCCTCCCCTGTGCTGCTGGGGTCTTGCTAGAAGAGAAGAGTGTACCTTAAACTCAGATTAGGCTAGAATTCAAATGACATTACAATATAGCAAATTGAAATGAATAAAGTGAATTTCATGGAAGTGAATTGAAGTCTAGCTGAATTAAAATTGTGTATGAATGAAATGAGATTTTTGCTTTCTGTGTTTGCCCATAAACTGATAATTTCTTATGTAATTCTTTCCCATTTAAAAAATACAAATTGACTTTTAAATCTATGACACAGATTCAGACTGAATGTAAGGAGGTGCCACTAAACCATTTTTATCAATTTCCTTCACTTTACCCTGTATTTACTAGAGAGGACTCCTGACAGTCCAGCCATTTGTTCTCTTCTCGCAAGAGGCAGCAAAAGTTCTTTGTGAGCCCCAGGTTCTGCTGTCTCAGACGTGCTTTTTTTCTGCTGGGATGTGTCAAATAGCAAATAACCTAATTCTGATCCACAAGCATTCACATTTAATTAATTTCAGTAGTTGATAATGTTTAATTAACAATTTGCACTGTCAGCTTTATAAACTGGATTTCACTAGCTGTCTTGTATCTGTAAAAGGGGATAATTTTTAAAAGCTGAAAATTCTTGCACCAAAAAAGAATGGAAAAAATACCCACCTACTAAACAGTTGCATTGGCAGGGAAATTTTTAACATTGATTTGAATCTAAGCAGCATGGTTGTACTTAGGTGAGCCGTTCAAAGCACAGAATTCTGAATATTGCAGTCTGTGTTTTTGGGAGGAGGCAGTGTGTACATTTGCTTGATTCTTTTGGTAAATATACAAAGCAAAGGATCAGGGGGAGACTTTTGAAAAGCATTTTGGCTGGAAAAGGTTGTTCCTTTTGTGACATCATTTGCAAAGAGAGCCTCTCACCTGTCTCCTGTTGCATCCCACAGTTCCAACCTCCTGCCCATCCTAAAACACTCCATGAGATCACTCTGATGTCTGGATGTCACACTGAGTACCTTGGAAAGGCCCAGCCTCAGGTGGAGCATGTGAAGCATGGCTACAGTTGCCACTTCAGCCCAGCATGAACACTTAGATCCACATCCTAGAAATAAAATATCCCATGGCTTTGACTTCTGGACAGTTTCTCTTAAAATGTGGAGTCAATCTCTTCTCTTTACCTGCCCCTCCTGAGTTCAACACACACAAAAGTGTAGCAAAGTTACTACTTTTGTGTAAGAAAGAAGAATCCCACAGCATTTCTTTGTAATAACTGTTCAGCTACAAAATTTTATTGGTCTCCTTCTATGTTCCCTCTAGAGGATGTAATGCACAAAAGCATTGCCACGGAACATATAAAATTACAAATGAAATTTATTGTAAAAAGTAGAATGTCTTCTAGACTGGTGTCAGTATTTATTTCATTCATAAACCAAAACTGCAGGTATAATATATTCATTGTCAGCAAGTTCATGTGTGTAAATTGCCATCCAACAGTATTGACTGATATAAGACAGATATTGAAAAGACAATTTAAATTTACTCTTCCAAACATAAACTGTTCCACAAAAGCACTGTAAAAACTCCTTCAAGGTTTTGTGTTGTGCTTCACATTTATGGTTAACTACATAATTTGGTTGTGTCATAATCCACTGTGTTTGGCAATTTGGCATTAAAGGCCTGCAAAGCAGATTGGATCCTCACCACTTCACTGGTAGACAGTTTGAGTCTATGACGGAGCAAGCAAGAGAAGAGGTCCAGACGACGTTGGCCGGGCGGAGAGAGTTTATTTACACGATCCCGAATCTCCAACAGCTGCAAAAGTGCTGAGTCCTGTGAGCCCTGAGTGTAGGGGTAGTCCAGCTGCAAAATCAAGTCTCGGATCGCTTCTGGGTCAAAGTGCATGCTGTAGCCAAACACTTGGATGTTGTTGATTTTCATGTAGCCCAGATTTCTTGAGGGATCAATAAACTCCAGGGGTTCATAGTAGATGCTTTCGTTTCCATTGGGACCGTTTGACTTTATTCGACTCCTCAGATAGATGTGCACAGTTTCAAAAAATGTCTTCCACTTGTTGCCCAGAGTCAGCGTCCAGTTATAACACTGAAGGGGCAAGTCCAGCTTAGTCCGCTCCCAGTCTGGGAAATTATTTTCATTCACAGGCATAAACCAGCTCTCAGAGTGGCTGCCCCCAAAAGGGTTGACATAAACAGCAAGGACGGGCTCTAAGGTGCTGTTCTTAGTCAGGCAAATCTGCAGGGAGAGGCCCAGTATCATATGGACCAGGCTGGACTTGTACTTGTTGCTCTTAAGAGTCAGGAGCATCCGCTTGCGCCACGAGGGGTCGAACCAGCTGTTGAGGCGCATGTCGTTGCTGATGAAGATGGCGTGCACCTCGATCCTGCGGTCCGTCTTCTGCAGCAAGTACCTCATCTCCAGGTCCTGCAGGTCGGTCTCGAAGCCGATGTAGTGCTCGGTGGAGTCGGCCACCTCGGGCTTGCACAGCCCCTGGCTCAGCATGTAGCCGGCGTTGCAGCTCCCGCAGCGCGTGCGGTTGTCGGGGGCGCAGCTCAGGCAGGCGGGGCCGTCCCCCACCGTGCAGGGCAGGGCCCCCTGGCAGGACACCTGGTCGTTGGGGCACGTACACGTGTGGGTCTCCTCTGAAAAGCTGCCCAGCAGCCCGTTCTCGTTGCAGTACAGGAACGACTGGATGCGGTTGAGCCAATAGTTGGAAGACCTGCAACGCAAAAATAACTTATTTTAGCAAAGATAGACCTGCACACAACGGAGGCAACTTTGTTATATTTTACTGATGCCTTTTTCCTGGTCTTAAGAATGAAATCTAGGCATGGTTGGAGGTTAGAGGGTCAAGGGTAATTTACCTCAGTATTTTAATAGGATTCCATCACGTTGCCGAGGTGGAAACATGTCACGATGCCCACCATGCATGCACCCCCCCCATCATCAATTGGTGTACAATTTATAGACTTCACACATTAACATATCTACCAAAGTGGCCCAATAAGGGGCTTGGATGATCTAATTTCTAGCTTACAGAACATGTTCTGCTAGAGGAGCCATGGCTCCTCAAGATAGTAGAATGTTTGGTCTCCTGGCTCTACAATACCTTGGAACTATGCTGAGTTATCAGACTTAAAGAAGTAAAAGTATGCATGCTAATACTTGTGGATACACAGAACTGTGTGAAAGGCATATAAAAGAAACAGCAAAAAATCCTCTTGGCATCATTATCAGAAAGGGAAAAGTAAAGTTGGTTTTAACATCAGATGAAGGCACGATAGTCAGGCAGCATCTGCTGTCAGATAGATACAGGTATAAATTGCCTCTTAACAATGCAAAGTCACAAAAGCAAAGTTTCCTTGTAAACCCACAGGCATGACAGGAACATTTAGTTTATGTATTTGCTTTCTCCGTGTCTCTGTCAAGGAAGCCTGACGAAGAATCATTTTCTGTAATCGTTTTCAGATTAACATCTTGAAATGCTACGCAGCTGAGATTATTTTTGTGTGTTCTATTTGATCAAAGAAGTGCTTTGTGTGCACCTAAGTGCCTACAACTCTACTATCTCTCTATTCTGTTATGAAGACTTTTTTTTTTGGTTTTTACTGGTTGGACCTGCATTGATTTATAGACAGTGAGCCAAAATTCTTCCTAGAATAGCAACAGGGCCCTGCTCCCCACCTAAAGAGATTCTTCAGATGACTTCCAGCGCTACAGAATCTCTGCAGGAAGCCATGCACGAGCATGCTGTGTTTGCTTTTCATCTTTGGAGACAAAATTAAAAGATCACTTTAATGTTCTTCTTGTCATCTCATTTTGGTTTCACTAGGAGCAACAGTTAATGTCCTACATCACACTGGGGAAACAGACTGAAACCAACAGCTTAGGCTGAGGAGGCACAGTCACTAGAAGACAGTGGGAACAGCAGAGCTACATGGAAATAGTCAGAAAAATTATCTTCTTTCTTTGCATTTTTCAGCTATTATTCCCAGCAACGCAGGGTTTAAAGAACTTGCTTTGTCTGTTGCAGTCAGATCTCTTGCTGCCACATGAATGATGATGGTTGTACAGTTTCTTCCCCTTTCATTACATTGTTTCAGAGAGAAAATGCAAGAGCTTCATTTACTCCTGACTTACTTTTTAAGTCACATCTGAATTTGTCTCAAGGAGAAATCCATAGCATCTCAAAGTCTGATTTTTTTTAAGAAATGTGAAAATAAAATTCAGTAAAAAATACATCATTGTATACTGTGGTGACTTTTAAAATCTTTCTAATTTTTCCCTTTTTTAGGACAAGAATCTTGGTTGTTCAGGGTTGGGGGTTTATATGTCTATGGCTCTCGGTATTTTCTAGAAGTATAAGAAAATATAATAACATGCACAACATGAACATTCCTTATCATTATTCTTCTTTGTGCTTATTTGAAAGTCAGCATTAAGCAAAAATATTCTGGTGAGTTTATTCCTTTGTTTCCTGACTAAAAATCACAATGTCCATTCCCCATGGGCACCACAGCAACCAAAACAGAGCAGATCCTTTCCAAAGGAGAGACACCAACCTTTCAAAGGCCTCTCATTGCAGCTTCTCCCTAAATCCTTTGTGCTTCTCTGTGCTTATTTAAGAACTGACAGTGAGTCCCAAAGGCTGCTGGAGGTAAGATATAAAAGTCTGGTTTATTTACTTTAAGTCTTTGGTTAATGCCATTTGCTGCACAATAGCCTTCATAAAGTTGTTGCCTTATGATTTATTACACTGGGAAGATTTCAAGGCTGTATCATCTGCATTTTAATCTCCAAGTTTTCTGCTGGTGCTGTTCCTACCAGCTGGTACCACATGACTACTGATAGTGACTGGGTTTGCAACTGTGACTTTTAGCATCCTCTTCCACTTCTGTTGGGAACAAAAGTTCATGCCTTTGAAAAGTTTTGTTATATATTAGGAATACATTTCCAGAACACATTTCCAGAAAACCTCTTTTTGCATAGCCCAAATCTGAGCTTCCAGCTGTGGTTTTGAATTCATCTCAGCAGAGGATAAACAGCTGAAGAGTGAATTTTCTGAGTGGATTTTTGAATATTGCTTTATTGAGGTGGATTGGGTGTCACTGGAAAGGTTTTGTCAGCAGGGGAGCAGGCACAGTGGTGTTCTCTGGGGGCAGAAGCCAGAGCTGGGACACAGCTGGGTCCACAGAGTTTCAGCTGGTTCCAGCCAGATGTTCTGATCTTGACTCAAAAGCTTTTTTATCTTATCACCTTCTCCCCTCCTACTGAATGGAGAGAGTGGCTGGGTGTGGGGCAGTGATTAACCCACCACACAAGGAGATCATTTCCAGCCTTCAGGTGATCCCTGTTGTGTTTCATGCACCCTCTCTTCCTCTTAGATCTTGTCAATAGCATTGCAATTTTCTGTATTTGTATGTGACCTTACTGCTTGTAATTATTTTGCATTGAAACAAGTTTAAAAGTGTTCTGCACATTGGTTTGTTTCATTTAGTAGAGGTTTTGTGAGGGAACTCCTGCCTGGTTGCCTGGGGAAAGTATCTGGAATGCAGGGTGCACCAGGCAAAGAAAAAATGAAAACTGTGGCATTACTTCAGGGTAGAGGAGAGAATGGAACTGGGAACACAGGGAAGGAATTCTCTCAGTCAACAAGGGAACTGGAAGAGGGACAGCTGGTGAGGAATTTGGCACTCTTGGAAGAAGAGAAGTTTCTACTGTTGGAATAAGCCTGCTTAAACCAGCATCATTAATTTACTGCCAAGTGTTGATTTGGTTTGGGTTACTCACTTTTCCAGGTGTTTAAAACTTTTTTTTCTTCAATAATGATGCAATCTACTGTTTGCATGATTATGAGAAGCAAAATCTTTAAAGTCACTTCTTTTTTGCTCTCTTTATTTTTAATGAGCCTCCCTTCCTCCTTTTATTCTGCTAGGGAGTAGGAGCAGCAGTCTAAAATCCTGCATGAAATTACAAGCTGCACAATTAAGTAAGTTTCTTTCTATAACTTAGTTACGTTGTTTGTCACTTTGTATCTGGCTTATTAAAACACGCATGTCTTGATGATTAGCAGTTGCAAAAAGGTCAAGAACTTTAGAGGGAAGGAGGTTATCTCCTTACTCCAGTGAAGTTCAAAACAATAGCATTCTACCATTATTGCCTTATTCTAATTTCTTCTTACCTGATTTTAACCAGAGAGATTTAAAGAAGAATCGGTTTATTCTTGTCTTTGATTGGTTAACAAATACAGTCTATTTTAAAAAAAAAATAAAATCTCCTTCCTTATTTAACTGCTTGTTTTAAAATTTGTCATTAAGGAATACTGTTACTCTTTGCAAATTTATCGCTTTCACTAGAGCAAATTAAGTAAATTATGTGAAAGTACATAAAATGTCAGTGATACCTACTTGATTTAAGCCACTCATCCTTAATTGGATAAATTCACACTGGCACGTCGTTAGGAAATCATTCTTTTTCTCCTAGAAACTAAAGATCAGATAAATTCTGGACCCTGCAGCCAAGGGAAAGGTTTGATGGGAAGCAGATGCATCCTGCAGGTCAGCACCTGGCTGAACAGCTGGTGCAGCTGAGGCTCCCACAGCCACTCTGGGGACGGTGGCAGCTGGGGACAGAGGGGGTTTCAGAGAAGATGAGGGGTGACATCTCAAGTGCCAGACTTGCTGACCCTGTGACAAGGGCTCCAAGCACTCGTAGCTTGGGGCTGGAGTTCTACTGGGGGCTGGGGATGAAAGCATCCAGGGAGAGAGGCTTTTTAGCATGGTTTGGAACTGCAGAATCCAGCTGGAATGAGAGGATCTTTAAAGTCCCTTCCAATCCAAAGCTTTCTGTGATCCTGTGATTCATTCCGTGCAGAAAGTGGCACACCCAGGGACCCTGCTCTGTGCCTGGACATGGATGTGGGTGGGAAACAGGCAGATTTGGACACACTGCCAGTGCTGTGGCTTCCTTGCTATCACAGAGATGTGGTGGATGGACAGAGACTCTTCGGTGAAATCAGGTGGAAGGGGGAGAGCTGCGCTTCCCACAAAAAGAAGACTACAGGACTAAAACTTTGCTATTGAACGAGCAGTGGATTGGTTGGGATCTCAAGGGCAGGGATGAGAGGAGAGGCCAGTGAGAGGAATGCTGTCAGAATCTGTTACACACCACAGGATAAAAGGAAATGGATGAAGCCTTCCTTAACCAGCTGGAGAAAGCAACATGACCACAGGTGCTGACCTTCAGGGGGACTCCAACCTCTCCAGCAGCAGTGTCAGGGTAACACGGCAGGGCATGGCTCCAGGAGAGTGAGGAGATGCAGTCAGGATAAATATTTATGCAGCAGAACAGGGCAGTTGCTCTGCTGGGGCTGCTGCTCCTAAGTAGGGAAGAAGGGGTGGAGGATGTGAGAGCTGGTGGCAGCCTCGGCTGCTCTGACTGCAGGGTGGGCACTTACAAACCCTGACGGAAGCGAGGGACGCCAGTAACAGGACAGTTATCCTGGTTTTCAGGAGAGCAGCCTTTACCTGGGAGTGAGTTCAGGTTAATCTCATGGTGAAGAAGACCAAGTGCATCAGTGACGTCAATAGGGGAAGGGAAGAAAACATTCCCTGAAGTTTGGTCCTTGTGGAATGGCTTGGAACCTCATCCCCCCCATGTCTGTTCTGTACATCCTCCCAGTGCTCCTTTGCCTTTATTCAGTTTTTACATGTTTTATGTTCTCATGCTGTTAATGGGGGACTGGTGACAAAGGCTGCTTATCTTAAGCAGTTTCTTCTTGTCCATAGAAGTCAATTAAAAAATTAAGACGCTTAGCCCTGAGCGAGGCCTGAAAGAGCTCTTCAATTATCCTTTTAACAAACAAATATTATTATTATTTGATTTGGAAAATTACATATGCTGGCCTGACGAGTTAGTTTTCCAAACACTGAGGTACAGAAGCAGCTTCCAAACCTAGTGAAACCAACAAGAACATTCCTAGTCTCTCCACTGAGCTTCAAATAAAAATGGAATGTTTGAAATACCTTTGCCTTCCTCATCATGCAAAATTATGCAATCATTTATAATCAAAAGCTATTTTTGGTGATTCATACATTTGAAATCACAACTTTACTGTAGAAGTAAAGTAATTTTTAATTTAATTAAATATGATACTTGGTAAGTACAGGATACTTGTTGTCAAATTACATAATGAATTACACCCTCCTGGAAATTGTTTGGAGTTTTTTTGAACTTCTTTTGTTTATTAATATCAAGTCATTGAAATCAACCTTTCGAAACCAGCACAAAAGTACAAAAGAAGACCTAAGTCTGGACAGAATTTCTATGAGAACATAAATATCGATTGTCCTGTTAGTAGAAAATTTACTTGGAAGCAGATTGTTAACTAATTCTGGTTCAATAACAACTCCAGCTCCAACTTCTACTGATTTCCTGCTCTGCTACACACTCAGGCTACTGCTGCAGGATGAAGAGGCTCCTGTGGATAAATCTGCTGCTGTATAAACGGCACCAGCTTTCAGCTGGAATGCTTGCAGGGTGACGAAAGCCTGCCAGATAATCTCACTTTTACACAAGCATGGTAAAAAATACGATAATCCTAGGGAAGTTAATGCAGCAATTAACATCAGCCAAGTTTCTGATGAGAACCTTAATGAGAAACATAAATCATAATTCTAAAGTGAATTTAAAATATTTTGCAATTCTTTTCTCTTACTATGCAAAAACTTTACTTAAAAACAGGATTATCTTTACTAGATCAGTTGCAAGCTTACTCCAAACCACGTGCCTACTGCTGTTCACTACACTGTAACATCAAATGTAAGAACAAAGCACTGTGGTCACCCTATAGAATAGCTGGAGCAAGTATTTAATCATGATATGACACTTTTACCTCCTTCTCTGCCTCACTAAGTGCTTAACATCTGTTGTACATCAGATGGCTCAGTAGCAGATGATGAGTACTCAGCGAGGCAGATGCTAAGTGAAAAAATGAAGACAATTTAACAAGAAGAGGAGAGGCAGTAAAATCCCCATTACCTATTTTCCCTTCCTTTGGAGGCCAAGTCCAGTATAAAGCTGTGAGACAGCAACATCAACACCAAATGCACTCACAGATATCTCTGCAATGTCCTTCTCCAGATCAGGTGGATTTACATCTTGGAAAGGACAAACCAGGCTCCAAGTACTTTGTTTCTGTGCTGTGATTCAAAACAACAACAGTAATTGCTGCTTAATTTGATAGTGGTCTTTATGTGAATGTCATTTCCTTCTAGGAATCAGGGTAAAACTACCAACTGCACAGTAACCAGAAGGGCAGTGAGTGATCATAGAATTGCAGAACCACAGAATGGTTTCGCGTGGAAGGGACATTAAAGTCCATCCAGTCTCATCCCAGGGACACCTTCCACTGTCCCAGGCTGCTCCAAGCCCCAGTGTCCAACCTGGCCTTGGACACTGCCAGGGATCCAGGGGCAGCCACAGCTTCTCTGGGCACCCTGTGCCAGGGCCTCCCCACCCTCACAGGGAACAATTCCTTCCTAATATTTAATCTAATCTGTCCTCTGGCAGTGGGAAGGCATTCCCCTTTATTCTGTCACTGCACTTGGAAATTGTCTGTCTCTGTCTTTCCTGTGGGTTCCGTTCAGGCACTGGAAAGCCACAGTGAGGTCACCCTGAAGCTTCTCCAGACTAAACAATCCCAACTCTTCCAGCCTTTCCTCCCAGCAGAGCTGCTCCATCCCTCTGTACATCCTGGTGCCTCTGCCTGACTCTCTCCAGCAGCTCCAGGCGCTCCCTGTGCTGGGCCCTGGGGCTGGGGCAGCTCTGCAGGTGGGGTCTCACCTGAGGGGGCACAGGGGCAGAATCCCAATCCCTTCCCTGCTGCCCACGCTGGGGGCTCAGCCCCGGGCACGGGGGGTTCAGGGCTGGGGCAGGTCCAGCTCTCACCCACAGCACCCCCAAATCCTTCTCCCAGGGTTGCTCCATCTACTCACCCCCACCTCGATTGGTCCCAGGGGTTGCCCTGACCAGGTCTTGTTAAACCTCCTGAGATTCCCATGGGCCACTTGTGGAGCGTGTCCAGGTCCCTCTGGATGTCACCCTGTCCTTCAGGGGTGCCACTGCACCCTCGGCTTGGTGTCACCTGCAGACCTGCTGAGGGTGCCCTTGATCCCTCTTTTCGTTAGAAGATTCAACGTTTTTAGTTTATTCACAAAATTTGCCACCACTCTGATCTGTCTGAGATCATTTTACGGTGGTTCATGTCACAGGTGTGGCACTGAGACTCGGTGACACTGCAAATCCCACTCCGAAGGATGGCAGAGGGGAGCAGCGCAGCGGTTCTGAGCTCACATCTCACAGTTTCACAGCAGCTCCACCTGAGCCAGGTGCTTTAAAGGCTGACCCAAAGGTCTGGGTTCTGTGGGCCATGGTGAGCACACGGAGCAGTGCAAAGCAGGCAAGGACTGTGATGCTTTTCTAAATGCATATAAGGGAAAGAGAAACCTCTGCCTAAGGGATGCCCATTAGCATATACAGAAAGGATATTAGCTACCTATGGAATTTTAATGAAATGTTGTTTCTGTATTCTAAAATTGCTTCCAGCATTGAAGTGGATGCAGTAAGCAAGAAATCTGTCTCAGTGTGAGGATACCCTATAGTGACTGGATGAACCTGGAGCATCATTCTGGATTATGTTGCCGGGGTTATTCCCAACCTAAACTGAATCTACTTTGAATTATGGAGGTAAAATACCTTGTTTTCCCTGTTAATCACATTTAAGGAGAGTCTCTTCAGATCCTCTAGTCCTCATGCCACCATTCTGCAGCTGTTGCCTGGGCCCCTCAGGGCTGGTACTGCACCTTATAATTCTCATAGTAAATTTTTTCTATATGAAACATTTCTGCCACACACATCCCCAAAAGAATAATTATTTAAAAAAATTTAAGATAATACATAGCCACAATTTTTTTGACACAGCTCTGATCATAATGACCATTGTGCTATATATAAATGGGAATCAAACTGCTTTGTACCACCAAATATTTATGTAAAGGGAGTCAAATCAGAAATAAGCTTTGAAAGCTTTTACTAAATAATGATCCAAAGTGCAGCAGGGGCAAAGGAAATACACAGAAAATTAATTAATGGAGTCAATTGTAGAATGAAAGGAACAAGAGCTGTTAGGAAAAAGAAGAGTTTCCATATAAAGGAGGAAGGACCTGCCACACACACACACAAAACTCCACCAAAATACTCCAACCAAAAACCACCAAACAGCCAAGCAACCCGTGCTTCTTGGAGCCCCTCAGCTGTTGTGTATCAGTGTATGTGTGTGCCTGTGTTTGTAGAGTTAGACCTGTGAAAAACTGACCTTGGTTCACAGATTAGCCACTAATTCTGTGGAATTTTAGGTGGAATTTTCTAGATGTATCTTAAAGTATAAATATTTTTAAAATGAAGTTATTATAAGGTTTAACTGGATACCTCTGTGACAGGCAGGTTAATAAACCCCTCTGAGGCATTGGAAAAGTAACAGCCAAGTTTGTTGCAATGTAATCACCTTTTTTGAAGGAAAAAGATGATTATATTCCACAGTGAAGGAAAACTGTGGAAACAGTAATATTGGACAAACTGAAAGCAAACTCCACCTTTGCTTTTACAGGTAGAGGCAAGGTGAGGGTGTGATGATGCCGTGCACATTTCTGTACACAATCCTGGAAGAGTTTAGGCTGGAAGGGACCTTTAAGATCATCCAACCCAATCCTCCCCCATGGGCAGGGACACCTTCCACTGTCCCAGGCTGCTCCAAGCCCCAGTGTCCAACCTGGCCTTGGACACTGCCAGGGATCCAGGGGCAGCCACAGCTTCTCTGGGCACCCTGTGCCAGGGCCTCCCCACCCTCATCCTAAATGGAATTTTTCCTTATGTCCAGTCTAAATCTACTTTCTCTTCTTTTAGAACCACTGCCCTTTGTCTCCTCACTACAGACATTCTTTAAAAGTCTCTCTGCATACTTCATATAAGTCCATTCATCTCCCAGCCTGCATTGATGTTGCCCAGTGTATTTCCCTGCACTCTTTCTTGAGACACACTTTCATGCCAGCCTTTCCCTCCCAGCTGGATTTATTAGCTGTAAAAGTTGCTCACATTAATGTGGAGCAAGGGCCACTGTCAGCTCTTTGCTCCGTGTTCAGCAGCCCTTAAGGCAGAGGTAACAAAGAAAGAAGTGAAGGAACACCCTGACTTAGAAAAAAGAGAGAAATTAAAAAGGATTTTGAAGTGAAAATTCCTTTCACTGAATAATTTAAGATGGAAGTGTAAATGTAGCTAACTCAGGGGTTTATTTGAATTTTAATATACATATAACTGACATAAACCTAATTTCAATATTTAACCTCTGGGAGGAAGGGAGCCAGTAGTAGCTGCTAAGACCAACCGGATTCCCTTGTCAAGGCCTCGAGACCAAACGCACAATAGCCTGAGCTCTTTGTGTGAACTGTATTGGCAACAACAACAAGATGTGCCAGCAGCTCTAGCTGGCAGTAGACATGCTAGAATTAACCAAAGTAGCCTTGCCTGAAAGGTCTTTGTGTATAATGTACCAGATCACAAAATCCATTGAAGATGAGTGCAGAATGCTGTGTGATTTGATGCTGCGCTTCAGAGAGGAGGAAGCAGCATCCATGTTCTTGGAGTATTTTCTTCAGAATAGGAGTAAAATAGAAAGTTCAGAGACTGGAGATCATTTCTGAGCTAAAGCCTTCCAACATTTTGTAGGATAATTAAAGATCAAGAAAAAGGGTAATTGGTAGGGTTACTAAACCACAATAAACCCACAAAAACCCCACTGCTGACAAAAGCATCCAAAGTTTTAATCACGGTGAGGGGTAAATCTGGATACGAAAAGAGATTTAGCACCAGAAAAAGCAGCCATCAATTCCAGAGTTTTGGAATTAAACCTCATTATTCCAGGTAAAATCATAGCCTCATTAACAGAGAGGCAAGACCATGATTACATCTGTGAAGCTGATATAGGACCATTACATCTTCTCATTTTCCTATTGATTTTGAGACAGGACCTTTAGCCCTATTTGAGACATCCTTATTCCCAGACACAATTAACTGAGAAATAAAATAAAATAAAATAAAATAAAATAAAATAAAATAAAATAAAATAAAATAAAATAAAATAAAATAAAATAAAATAAAATAAAATAATGAAAATCTGTTTCTGCAAACTTTCTGACAACTATAGATACGGAGCAAGGGAAAATCTGCATTTATTCCTGATTTATTTCTATGTGATGATGACTATGGACCAGTCGCTTGCTCTTTCCTTTGACAATGATCCTTATTTTCTCCCTGCTGTTTCCTATTTGCAGTATAAATGTAGTTATCCCTAAAATCTACTGTAAAATAAACAGCAACAATCTGTCATTTTCTTCCATTGTGTAGAACCAGAAGCATTACAGCAAAGCAAGAATCTCCCAGACAAGAGTAACGGTTTTAATTAAAGAATACAAAACTCAGTTCTGTATTCATGCCTCACTTATCCTGTTATTAAACAAAATAAACCAAAATAAGATTCTGAGATCAGCGTGCTTTTTTCTCTAATTTTATAATAACTGAAAATAACTATAATTTTGATCAGAGACTTAAAATTTTAGCATAGGCACAAAATGCATTACAGAAGAGAGGTTTGGTTTCCTGTCGTGGTATGTTTGAATAAATTGCAAGGATACCCTTAAATGCCTGAGGGAAAATTAAAGGCTGTCTAGAAAAGCTGGATCCTGCTGTTTTAAAAACAACATGTATTTCACTTCATTTAATGATGTGTAATACTTGTAATAAGATGTCACTTGTGTAACAGACACAAACAGGGAAGGAATTAAAATAAAAGGCCAAACCTTCCATGTCTATAATATAAATTAGAAGACGGACTTGCACTAATGCTTGTAACAAATATCAACTGATTGCGTCTCCTAAGACATTTTTGTCTTCCTTAAGCAATCAAACCCACAGCCTGAAATGCAGTGTGGAAGGTGATAGAAAGGGTGAAAAGAAAGAGCAGTTTTCTACATGTTAATCTGCACAATAGAAAAATTAGTGTAAATAACAGAATAAGGGTCCAAAGTCCCACCTTGGAAGATAAGGAATTGTGATCTGCACCACTGCAGCAACTCTGAATCACAGCCTGAAGCAGTGACAACTCTTATTGCAGAGCAAGGCCATGGTACTCCTGAAATGCTGTTTATCCACACAGGTAATCTCGTTCTGATGGGTTCACCCCCTATTGGTATTGTGTGCCTTTATATGCCATAATGTCCAAGGCTGGAAAGAAAATCTCCCCATGCAGAACAGCTTCCTTAACACCTTGCAATTGTATTTAAGGGAATATAATTAAAAACACACACACAAGCCCATCCAAAACAACAACAAAAAGCTAACAAAATACCCAACACGTCAGTCCCCTTCAAATTCCTCCTTAGTAAAACTAACAGGCTGCTACGGAATTAATTTAAGGACCTTGTCTTTCACAAAGAATTCCTAAGTGTTCACATCAGTAACCAAAAGTGGATTGGAGCAGACAAGATTTCCTTGCAGGAGAAGAAATAAAGATCAATTAGAGAATCTGTTCCCCTGACAAGTGACGTATAACGTTTCAGAGCCTACAATGGCAAGTGCTTTAAGACATATTTAGCATTTTTAACTGAGTCAGTCTAAGAATCTTGGATTATAATCACAGTGGGACACTAAAAGCTCTGGAGGAATTCTATCATTAACAAGGTGTGCTTTACATAAATACATATATATGTGTACACATACACACACACATATGTGTGTATATATATATATATATATACATATATATGCATATGTAAAACGCACATTACTCCTTAATATCCTAGGCACTCTCTGAAAGATTTAGCTGTCCCTTCCAGAAAGACCAGATGCTTCCACCTGGGGAAAATGAAAAAAAGCAAAGCTGCAAAAATCCCCTGAAAAGTCCTCCCAAATACACCCTCAGGGGCTGTAAATGAACCAAGGGAACAAGGGTCATGATGGCATTAGGGGAATGGTGATGATACTAATTAATGGAAATGAGTGATGAAGAGATAAAATTGAATTTTTTACTGAGGACAGAGAAATGGCAAAGAGCTCATTTTTTTAACCACTTTGCACAGAATTCTACTCCAGCTGTATTTCAATATCTTTGCACTTTAAACTCGTGAAGCTCGTGAAGGTTGGTTAAACTTGAAGATTGTGAATGAGGTCATGAAACACGAAGGATGTCACAGTGGTAGTTTTTAAATGTTTAATTGCTGGGCTAACAGCACTACCAAAATGTCCCCAAAAGGATTCCATCCATTCTTCTCAATGCTCTACAAATGATATTGCACCTTCTATGGTATTTACAGTAGAAGTGACAACAAAAGCCTGAAGACGTGATCTATATCAAAAAAGCCTCGAGGGCCTTTGCCTTGAAGAGATCCCAATCTAAGTGGAAACCAGACACAATAAATAGAAATGGGTTGTAGGATGTGTGCACAGGGGTTTTAAAGCTGCAGTGAGGGATGGTGAGGACTGGAGGGGGGATAACTGCAGAGCCATAAGCTGAAATACAAGTCTGGATCTTTAGTGCAGAAGATTTCCTGCTGTGCCCAGTGAATACCACTGAATAACAAAGAATGGCCACAAAAACAGCAGTGATGTCCTCAGGCAAACATATCATCCACGATTTCTCCTGCTTGTCCAACACACGGGGTTTGGAAGTATCTTTTACATGGATTCTAGTGCATAAGGTGGCTTAGCATTTCTATTAAAGGGGAGTTTGCAGGGCCAGGCAGGTTTTGGTGGGATTTCTTTCAGCCTGCTGACCATGGCACTTTCATCCAATCCTTGATGGCTTTTCCCTCCTCCCAAGCTGTTGCCATTTGTGGTGCTTCTGATGGACAGCACAGGTAAGAGGGTTTGTCAGGGGAAGGCAAACAGGGCTGCAGCACAAACACTCTCACCCTGATGAGTAATTACACTGCCTCTGCCACGCCATCCATCTCCAAAGGCAAAAGGGCTGAGGAGCCCAAACCCACAATCCAGTGCTTTTTACAGCCAGGATTGACATCCCCAGAAAGTCAGAGAAAAATTGACCCTGCTCAAATGTTTCTCCTTTTTGGATTTTGAAGTTTACTCATAAGAGCCAAACACTTCATTCTCAAAACTCCAAACTGGCTGTGATACAAGGAGAGCAAATTAACATTGGCTTTATATCTGGCAGGAGTTTTACAATCAGTGCTGCTTATTGCAATGCATGTCTGTAGTTCTGTCAAGCATTACTATTATCTGAGCCTGTTACTCCCTTAATCTATGTAATTCAGCCCACTATGGGCTTGCTCCAAGAAAAAATTATGGCAGTGGTAAAAAGGACTCCTTTAACTTCAGAGCATTCATGATCAATCACCTACACAGTCCTAATATTTTTAATACCAACCTGTAGCTCTGTGAGAAACCACAGAAGCTCCTGCTTAGTGATGTAATTTTAAAAGTAATTTTAAAGAGTACCACCTGTCCTTGTAACGGAGTATATTGCAAGTGATCCTTATTTACTCAAATAAAACTTGACTGAATTCTTTTAATACTCTACAGCAGTTTCCACTGGCTGTCTTTGGTTTCTATGGAAACATATTCAATTTTTATTTTGTCACACAGGACTGAATTGCTGCATAGACTCCCCATCCACAAATGGGTACTTGAACTCTTGAGTGAAATACCTCTACCCTCAGCTCCAGAAATAAAGGTTTGTTGGGTACTCAAAGACAATTTTGTTTCCCAGCATGAAATGATTGGAATGGGGGAGAAAATTTGAATTGTCATGGCATAACCTTTAACGCATCCTACTAAACCCTGCAGCTTGAGGATCTCAACAATTTCCCATCTTCTGGTTGAGGATGATATTAGGGTAAAAGAAACCATTATAAAGAGGAAGATAGGGTTGTTGTGGGAGAAAGCCCCATTTTCTTGCCAAGGGAGTCATTGCTTTCCTACTGATCTGCAATTCGATTGATTCTTCTACTTAAAACATTCTGCTGAAGTTGAGCATGGCTGTCAAGGTTGTTTCACAGATCTTTTAAATTTTGACCTCTTTAATATAGTTTATATTTTGGTCTTTTGTGGTTTGCACCATGAAAAACCTGAGCATGTCTGTAGGCAGCTTGTGCTGGGGTAATGCTGGTCAGCGTGTAAAACACAAACCCATCAACATAAACCCGTTAGATGGAGCACAGAACAACATCTGTAGTGCCAAGGCATAATCCCCCACCCCCAAATCTCGGTGTTTATCCTTCAGGTAATGCTGAAGTCAAGTCCAGTGCTCACGTGCAGGAACAGAAGGTGTAAGGCTGGCTGAATTCTGCCGAGAGATCTCGGAGAATTAATTCCTGTGGCCTTTCCTAAAGCACAAATCATGACTTGGAGTCAGGGCACTTTAGTTTAGGGACAGAACCATTGGACTTCTGATGAAATGGACACAAAAGTGAAGAAGAAATGATCAAAAGTGCAAAAGCCTGCTGCAGAAACCCGGCTTTAGCATTTTGGCAGCCAAAAGAAAAATAACATTTCTCAGCTCTCATACTATTCTGCAGGAAAATGACCATCTTCTTAATACTGGGAAGCATTTGTAAAAATTTTCTACCTGACTAATTTTAATTTCTGTTTGGGGGGGGGGGGGCTTTGTTTTTTTTTGGTTTTTAAAAAACATTTATTTATTTATTTTATTTGCTTTTTATGTGATCTCTTTGGAGCACAGAGAGGCAATATCTTCTATAAACAAAGTGCTAATTATGAACACCTTGTACATAACAGTGACCAGGTTTTCCTCTAAATATCACAGGGAGATTTATTACTAATACATAAAAATAAAAGGTAGTCTGCCAACTTTTTTCTAGGGAAACTCGGCAAATACTGAGGAAAATATATCATTTACATTGTGCTGGGAATTGCCTTATTCTAGTCCTAGACCCAGAGCAGTTCTGGAGCAGCTCTCTCCTTCGGGAGGAGGGTGGAAGCAGCATGTTGTCCCCAAGTCAGATAGATGGTAATGGATAAAAGATGGCTTTTCCTTCTTTTGCCAGTGATTGGTTCAGACATTGCACAGAGCTGGAATTCTTTTCCTCCTTGAGCAGAGATCTTTCTCAGAAGTGACTGATGGGTGAGACTTTCTGCCCCCAAGGGACACTGTGCCAAGGACAAAGAGACTCAAATCTCCACCTAAGGGTCACATGAGGTCACATCACACTGAACTCAGAACTAGCACTCCGTTGCATCTTTCCTCCCTTTTCCTTTCCTCATCAAATACCAACCTTAAAACAGCAACAAAAACCAAAGAAAAGAGAAATCATGCAAAATCTAGAAGTGCAAATATTTGGGCTGACCCCTAAAACTGTGCTATCCCTGTATTCTGTGCAGATGCTGGGAGTCTTTTATTGATTTGTCTTTTCATTCTCTTACACTCAAAATGAATTTCCCATGCCTCAGTTCAGCTGAGAGAGACTTTCAGCCCGTTCCAGTGTGTGCTGAGCCACGTTGAAGGTCCCAGCCACCTGTGTAGTACATTTGCGGAACCTTTGAACAGCAGTGACTGAGCTGAGTTGTGGAAATAATCAGCTTCTCTCCTCAGGCTCCCCTACAAGGTGAGAGATTGGTGGAGAAGCTGTTTTAGACACCTCTCATGACTCTCCTGGTTTGCTGCTACAGGCGTGGAGTCACTGAGCAGTGAATCTAATTTAGTGCATGAGCAGCACTCAGGTTCTGCATGGCAATAACTTGCAAATACTTTCTTAGACACTACATTTTCAGGCTCAGGGAGCCCTCTCCAATTAAAAACAGATTGTCCTTAATAGAATCTATAAATGTGAACTAGAGTATCTGTTCTATTTTCTTTTGCTAGGTTTTTTTTCCTTTGTAACAAGTTTACCCCAACTGTTTTCAGCTTTATTGTCCTGATAAGACAGCGAATTCCATTTCCTGCCATCTGTTGCTAAATTTGCAATTTTCCACAAGATCACTAGGTATATAGAGGAGGCAATTTGTGTTTGTTACTTTGGAGAACTTACTATAGATAGGCAAAATGATTCCTGCATTTTTGACTTGCCAAACCCTGTCCTGCTGGTTTGATTAATATTCTACTCCTAAATTCCCTTCTTTGTGAGGGACTTTGTTGGTTTCCCAATTTCATCTGCTTATCCAAACTTACAGTTTTTTGTTTTTGTTTTTTGATGTGATTGTTTCTTAAGCTTGTCTTTTATTCAAGTAGTCTTTTGCATTCCCTATTAGCTGCTTGTGTGTCTGGGTTTGATGGATCATTCCTTTCAATATCCAAGGATTTGCAGAGATGAGTCATTTTGTTGTAGCACTGTTCCAGGTGTTCTGCACCCATGTGAAGAAACATTTCCTCTTTCTGTTTACTCTTAAGTCTACACATAATTGCTTGTCAAAATTACACCTCCTTGACACTCTTCAAAAGCTGGGAAAGGTCGTATGAAAATCCATCCATGAGAATGGTGCTGGTAATTAACTGAGATCTTAAAGCAAAAGGAAGAACCAGTGAATAGCTGTTCACAAATTATTTGAAACTGAGGCAATTTTAGGAAAAACTGTGGCCATATATGAACACAGAGAGGTTCTCAGATGTGGAGGTACAAGGGAGATACTCACTGAGGGTAAATCCTCATGAGTTGGTTTCTGGTTCTGAGACTTAGGATAACCTCACTGCCAGTTAAGTGTTCTCGTTTGGGACCCCAAAGGAACTACTCATGCCTGTTTTGGTTTAATGTTGAGTGTGTTCCCACTTGGATTCTGAGGGAAAAAAGGCTTATTTAGCAGTGTTGTCTGTCTGTGCTCTCTGCCATTCTTATGCTATTTCTGCCAACAAGTTCTGGATGCATTCAGCTTATATCTACAAAATTTGGAAAGGGTCAGAATTATCAAGAACATTGAGTTTCTCCATGTCTTATGAAAATAGGAAAATAGTCCATAGAATGGAGAAACTGTTGCTTTGCAATGTGAGCCCAAACAATCCATAGATTCACGTGGGAATTCAGCAATGAGAGGCTAATTTATAGGGAAACAGGACTTGCTAGTTTCAGCATTTACAGAACTGCTTTCTCTTTGAATCATTTTTATTTGTTTTTGGTTTTTTTAGTTATTTTTTAAAGAAAAGAGATTCCTGAAAAAAAATCTCCAACTATTATTTGTGACAGCACAGAACCTCTTTTCCCATGAGAAAATCTTTCTGTTTATGGTAAACAAAGATAAGCTGTTCAGAGCTCCTCGGGAACAGGCGGGAATGCCTGTGGCCAACCAGCCCCAGGGGGCAGAGGGCTGTGGCCAATCCTAGTGAGCATTCATTTTGTATATAAAAGCTGCATTTAAATAAATAATTCCCTTTTCTTGGCAATCGCTCTCGTGTGCCTCTTGTTTCGCCATCGGCTCGACAGCGACAATTGTTTTAACATATTTTTAAAAGCATAAAGAATCAGATTGTGTTTTAACCATAGACCACAATATGCTAATATTCATTTACATTATTTATCATTCAAAGGGTTTTGCTAAGGTCGATATATTTGCATTAATCCTGCTTGTTTTGAGGTAAAGCAATGTCACCTGTTATTGTTTATGTCTTGCTGACCTGCTAAGTATTCCTTATCAAATTTATGTTCCTCCTAGCAGGATCTATCCTTTAAAGAATTTTAGGAGAACAGAAGTGGCACTGCGGCAATTAAATTATTACTATTAAACTACTGAATTATTAAATTAAGCTATTGAAAATAATTCAGTGTTTAGCTTTAGTTAAGTACACCATTATGGCCTCATAAATGTGTGCAATACCATATGCTTACAAATAAACAGCTGAAAAAAAGGAGATTTTCCACAGAAAATTAAGGAGGGGGAGGTGTTTAAAACACATTTAATATTTTCTATTATTCGTTCACTAAAAGTGTTACTTATCCATGACAAAATAAAAATTATTACAGGAAAGTTGTTTTCTGAGGCCATGTCAACAGCTGGTCTGGTCCTTAACGTACATCCTGAAGAACACAGAGTAGAGAAAAGTGGATTTAATGGGTATTATTATTCTATTAAAAGTAATAAGTTTTCAATAGCTAAAATCCTACTCAGTAAATTTTATTTGTGTAAAGAAATTTTAGAAATTTTTTAATTATTTATTTTCAATATTCTTTGTACTGTATTTCTTTGATATCTGCCAGACTGAGAGCAAGATTTTCTGCAGATCAATACAATTCCTGCTGCAGAATCAACCTGAATATTTTTAGATATGGATAGAGTGAAGATTAATGAAACTCAAGTATTTAATTACTGGTAAACTTTTTTGTTAAAAAAATTTTAAAAATATTGTCTGACAAATAACAGAAAAAAGGAATGGGAAAAAACTTCAGCCATAAGAAATTTCTTTTCCTGGGACTCAACTGGTCATAAGTAATAGAATCAAGGAAAAATTGATTTTTTTAAAAAAAGCATTTTAATTGAGAGAGTCATTTTAAAGGAGAACCCTGATTCTTATGCCGTGAGATCAGTGGGCATCTTCCAGCTGATGCCAACAGCCCATTAAAAAAACTTCCTTTGTGATATGGTTTTCACATGACACATGGCAGCAAATCTAATTCCAGCTGGGTTTGAGCAGAGTTGAGATGGCTGCAAATTTTTATCTTGTAATTAGTGGGCAATGAGAGCCATAAGCAAAATACCCTTTTATGCAGAGCTGCTGATAGCTCTGCTAATGAATATCTCCTCTGTATCTGTATAGCTCCCACACCTCCAACCTCTCTCTTGCTGTTCAGGTCATCCAGCTGCTTGTGCACAGGTCCCAACACAGATGTCACTGCCAGGACACTCTGGGCCACATCTTCAGGCTCAGATGTGCTTCTTAAAACCTTCTTCCCACTCTCGTCATGATGCCTATTGGTTTTTAACTTTTTTCTTTTATATATTCTCCATATTCTTTACACATACATTTGGAGCTCTGTAACCTATTATTGCATTCGTAGTGAGTTTTCCCAGTAGTTTTCCATGCCTTTTCCTAGGCAGGAAGACAAAACAAATTCCAGGGCCCCTATCCCATCTTGGTTCTCCCTGGCTACCAAGGCTGAAAGCAGCTCTTCAGACACATTTTCATCAACAAAGTACAGCAGGTACCAAGGGGGGGACTCCAGAGAAGGGGCTTGACCTGGGGGGAATTACATCATCACCTGTGCTCCTAAGTGGTGGTTTTTGTCAATTATGCTCATTTACCAAACTTATAAAGCTGTATTCACCCCTGTGGGGGTGGGCTTTTGTGGACACTCTTCCATGGCTGCCCCTGGGGGCCTCCAAATAAAGATCCACCTATATATTACCTCCTATACTAAAAACTATCTTGAGTTTCTTTTCCAGGTTGGGAAAAAGGCAACAGTCATGGCCCTGGGGCTCAGGGGACAGTGACAGCTGTAACTCTGTTGCTCAGGTCACCAGTGCCCAGCCCCAGCTGCCCCCAGCCCCAGCCATGCCTTTCACCCTGCACAGCCCACCTGGGCCTCAGGAGTCCAGCAAATATTCTCTTCATGCACTCCATGCTCAGCCGAGTATTTAGACCTCTTCCAGTGTTTTTGTGTTGACCCCAATGTCCCTGACACAGCTTTCCAGCTTTTTATACTCCTCGTCCTCCTTGAAGGGTGAATTCCACAGAGGAGGAGGGAGTTTCTAGGCAGTACATTTCCTTGTGTAAGAACACGGGTGCTGTTAAGACTCCAGCCATCGTGTAGCTATTCACAAGTGCTATGCTACAATAATCTACTTTTATGGGAGTTTGGAAGATGAATATAAAATAACATAATCCCCAGCTGTGCTGTTATGTGCAAAGCCATCCCATTAATCACACTCAGTTTTACTTTACAGCTTAAAGGTATGCAAAGTGTTGCTGCCACTCAGGTGCCTTAGCACTGGCAGTTGCACACCTTAACTGCATTTTAAAAGCTATCTTCTCAAGAAATTAAGCACTCAATCTTTTCCTTTCCTCCAGTGGAAATGGTAATTCAGCACCTTCTGATGTCAACAACATATGCAGAGCCGACTAAAACTCTAGGGGAGCAAATGAAACCTCAGCACGGTGACAGCTTCCAGGCCTGAATATAACATGTTAATCACGTAAGTTAAACCCAAAAGTAGTTCAACAATTCTGTTTCCTTACAGATTATCTGAACTGATCTAGGATCTACATTTTTCATGAGGCTACTGAGCACAAATAAAAGTATGTGGCAAACTCACATCATTATGGGGACAATTGATTAGGTTATTTGGGGTTCACAAGCATGAATTCCTGCTAGACTGGATATTGGCCATAAAGACATGAAATTCTTCTTAAGGCCTGTGGGAGCTTGCAGATCACAGAACAAGTGATATTTAGAGCTGCTCACTTCTTTCCTGGAGCTGAAAGCATTGATGGGATGGTTGGGTTTGAATTGTGAGCAAGCGATTGAGTTTAGATCTCAAAAAAAGATCTAGATTAGGCATAAGGAAAAAAATCCTCCCTGTGAGGGTGGGGAGGCCCTGGCACAGGGTGCCCAGAGAAGCTGTGGCTGCCCCTGGATCCCTGGCAGTGTCCAAGGCCAGGCTGGACACTGGGGCTTGGAGCAGCCTGGGACAGTGGAAGGTGTCCCTGCCCACGGCAGGGGTGGCACTGGATGGGCTTTAAGATTCCCTCCAACCCAAACCATTCCATGATTCCCTGATTCTGTATGACAAGGTCAGGAAGAGAGGAAACAACTGTAACTGGTTACTACTTTTTACCTGATAGCTGGAAATCTAATTTTCTACTACATCATCAAGGCAGTACGTCAGATCAGACCCTTGGAAATCATGTGAAGCAGCCTCTTCTTCCAAAGTGTGGAAAGTTCTGTGACTGAGGGATCAATCTGTGATGTACCCCCCTGAAATAAAGCTCCTCAGAGACTAAAAGCAGAAACCACAAGTCAGGGCAGTTTTATAAAGTTCCAAAGGATGGGTTTGAGAAACCATTTATAACCTTTTTTTTTAAGAGGCAATCTTCTGTGCATCTTAACTTGTATGCTCAAGAAGTTTTTACTTGACAATTTTGAAGGAAAATTGTATACTTTTGTTAAAGAGTTTTGCAAATGCTCTTTTATCATACGTAAACATGAATATGATTTTGTGTGCTCAGTGTTGTATATTTTATATCAATTATTAGGGATTATGATCTGCAAAGGAATTTCTGGTTGTGATTACTATTAGGATTAGATATTTAAACTAAGAATTGCATAAAAATTTTGTGAATTTCACGGACACAGGACACCAGTTCCATGTCACCCTCACTGTTGTACACAGGGTAACAAGAATATAGTGAATGTTCTTGCAAACTTCAAAGGTGAAATAGACTAAATAGGTTTTTTGTAAAATAAATTGGGAAGTTCGGGTGAGATGTGTGATGCCATAGATCATGAGCCTTGCAATGTCATGGATTTCACAAATGCATGGCACCATTCATTTGAATTTGTCTATAGAGCTCTATAACCAGATGACTGTCTGCTATTCAGCAAAAAAAAAGAAGAAACAGGCTCTGGAGTCATTATTTGCCAAGATTCACAGGTGCCTCCTGTAGAAACCCTCTTTACAAAGCTTCACTGCTCTGTGTCAGGACACAAATCTCTATTCAGTGCAGAGAAATTCTGCCTTTCACGGACAGAGGGGCTATTTTTGCCTTTGAAGTTAATCCAACCCTAAGTTGCAGCAACACTTGGAAACCCAGATGCAGACATTCTGTATAGACTTCCTTTTAAATATTCATGGCTGGAAACCTGCTTCTCTACTTTTATCATTCAAAGCTGAGGATTCTGACTTTTATGGACTTTTACTCTTCTCTTCATCCACAAGTAAAATGTTTTCTCTCCCACACAGTTGATGTTATATCCAAAGGTGGATATACATAGAGGAATATGCAGCAGATGGCCAGCAGAAGAAATAAAAAATCACTTAATGTGGAACAACCTCATACCAGTGGCAAGACTCATTAAACCGTGGGCTGGACTCAGCAAGACAGAAACTGCTGCTCAAGGGTTTTGCGAGGTATCGAGGGCTAAATTGATGAAACAGAAAGTCTGCATGCTGGCCTGGGATTTGCTACATTGGTCTCTGCTCAGAGCTTATTTAACTGAAGTTTTGTCAAGGAAGGCTGGGCCAGCCCCGTCAGCAGCTCAGCTTTCCATTCCCAGTGCCTTGCTCCCATCTTGGGCACATTTGCCAACTGTCTCGTTTATATTTATACTCCATCTTAGCCATCACTCCAGGAATGATCCAACCCAGTAGTGCTTGCTGCAGATAAAGCACTGATGAAGCAATCTACACAGATGGTAAGCTATCAACTTACATTAAAAAAATCATCACTTATTGTTCCCATTTTTTTCCAAAATTAAGGCAGTTTTGTTCAAAAATCTGTGGAGTAATATATGCACAGTTTCAAGGACACGATGCCTTTGGGCTCTTCTAAGGCCAATTAAAGAATTGTTTAGGATTTCATCTTAACTATTAACGCTCAGTTTCTTAAATTTGGAAGATTTTAAAAAAACCCACAACAAATTAATAAAAGTTTAAGATAATGCTCCTGATTTGGGTTCCTATTGGAAATATCACTGTTTAAAATAAGGAATGGAACACAATCCAATAACAATGTGTATAATGTGTATAATGAACACAATCTAAGCCATGTTGATAGAGATTTCTAATGCTTTTTAAAAGGAAATGCCTTTCAAAAAGTTAACTTCATTCCAAATTTCTTTTTTAACACAAAGACGTACATTGATTTCAATTAATGTAATAAATGCTGATGTTTGATGTACTTTTATGTAACAGGAGAGGTTTGAAGGCATATTGAAGATTTTCCTGTCATATGAGTAAGACAGGAACTAATTATCTAAGAATCTGAATGACTGAAAAACCATATAGGAAAATACTTTAAAAAATACTAAAACTTTGGTTTTCTTTTATAACAAAACCTGGAGAAAATAAATTTCGTGGTGAATATGGCAGCAGCTTCGCAATGGGAAAAAAAAGCCTGCCTTTCTGTAAAGGTTGTAATTGCATTTATAGTTTCTTGAGTTTTAAGCAAATAGATTCATTGCGAAGTAAGCAAAGAGAAGGCGACTCTGGGTAGAATTCAGAGAAGGCTTTAGTCTGGTTTGGATTATCTTCTTACTTTAATATCTCAACAATTGAGAGAAGTCAGTTATTAAAGATAATAAAATATAACTGTGTTAGAAAGTTAACAAGTGTCACCTTTTGTCTGGAGTGCCATTAGTTCTGCTCCTTGCAATAGGAAAGTCCTTTATTTTATACTCACCGTCACCTATCATTTCAAAGATGGGTTTCTAGAAGTCTGATAATATTCTCACTGAGATAAATTCCTTACAAATTAATTGGAATTAATGCCTTCTGCAGCTGTACTGCATCATCTGCTACTTGGGGGGGGGGATTTTGTAATGATCTGTGCTCATCCACTTTAAACTATTGGCCTGATTGTATCTTGTTAATATGTCCCAGAGCCCAAAATAAGGGGTAAGCAGACTGTATGTTCTGAATCAGCATTGCCTTCCTGGGATAGATCACATGGGATCCCAGGATGTGATTTCTGTGAGTTCCTCGTATGAATTCTGATGCCTTTCTGTGGAAAAAAAACCCTTCCAGCCTTTTCCTGCAGAGCTGTGGGTTGAAGCCATGGGACACAGATGTCTTGGACATTTGATTTTCTCTTTGTCATTGGTCATTATGCAGTTGTAGGATAAGGAGACAACTGTTTAATTCCAAAACACTGGTCAGGATGTAATGTGGAGGAAGGAAACTTGATAGCAAGGCAATCCTGTTTTCATTTCAAAGGTTGCTTTAAGGCCCTGATCTCCTTCACTTGTTGGTGCAATAAAATTCATTTGCATCCTCTCAGCCTGAAGCTTTTCTGTTTCCTGCCTAAAAATGACTCTAAAATTGATTATGGGTTGTTTTTTTCTTTAAGAACATTGCTGATAACACAGTGCTTTATGGTCATTTTCTGAGGTATATTTGTGGCACTCCTCCAAAAGAATAAAAATACGGGAAATTTGCATCAGTGTAGGTCTATGCCTTTTGTACAATAAGAAAGGACAGGGAGGATGGAGCTGGAAGGTACTTGGAGCAACCTGGTCTGCTGGAAGGTATTCCCTACTCATGGCAGGGCATGGAATTGGGTCAGCTCTAAGGTCCCTTCCCACACAAACTCCCCAGGACTGAAGGATTTGGATTTGTCTTTGTCGGAGTCCCTGGGGCTACATCGAGCCTGTGAGGAATCTGTCAGGGATGTAAATGTTCTGGCAACACAGAACCTGAGGTGAATCCCTCCACAGCAAAGCTTTTCCCTGGGTGACACCTGTGCACACAGCAGAGAATAAAACAACACCGGGGTTGTTGTTTATCACGGACCTGCTCTCACCCCTGCAGCTGCCAGCCCTCCCACGGAAAGGGGACAGATGCTGGCACCACAGTGCAAGCCTGGCCCTGCTGCTGATTCCTCTCCCTCTGGGAGCACAGAGGGCTGGATGCTCCTGGGCTGTCTGCCTGGCACCTCTCTAAGGCAAAAAATTCATTCCAAAACTGGGGAAGGCAGGAAGGGAGAAGGACAAAGGGAGGGGGTGAAAGCAGAGGTGTCATACCCCTGGCTGGCAGCAGAGATGTTGATATTGTTCCTCTGGGTAAATCAATGCACATCATCTTTACCAGTCTGGATACAGCTACACACATGAGATACCAGTAATGAATTCTTAATTTGAAAATTTTGATTTTTCAGAGGCTTCTTTATGTTTCTAAAAAAATTAACTTCTCTTGTATATAATTTTTTCCAATGTTTTGTTCATAAATTATGCTTGAAAGCACCCATAGTAATTATGCACAAACTGAATTCTTATCTAACAGTTCAATTTCAGAAAATCAAATGTTTGCCTACCCTTTACCCTTCAATTTCTTTCTATCCATTTATTTTGCTCTTATCAAGAGCATATGAGAGAATAAAGAGAACATATTATACCAAAAATTAAGGAATTCTGCTTTATAAAAGACATAATAGATTGTAAATAAGGAAGAATTATTAACTTTTGCTAATTATGAATCGGACATATATGAGTTATTTCTTTCTTTGTGTTGCAAATGGAAAAACAGCCTAGTAGGAATCAGTCATATGAAACTTGGCATAAATCTTTTCATAAACTCATGGAATGGTTTGGGTTGGAAGGGACTTTAAACCATATCCAGTGCCACCCCTGCCGTGGCAGGGACACCTTCCACTGTCCCAGGCTGCTCCAAGCCCCAATGTCCAGCCTGGCCTTGGACACTGCCAGGGATCCAGGGGCAGCCACAGCTTCTCTGGGCACCCTGTGCCAGGGCCTGCCCACCCTCCCAGGGAAGGATTTATTTCTTTGATCTTCTTCCATGCTGGCCAAATAGAAAGCTTGTTCCCAGACATATGTGTTTGGGAAGCCTGTAACAATGGGATTTGTGCATTCTGCTTGTTGGAAGCCGAGGATTGATTTATGTATTTATAAGGAATGAAAGCCTGGACATTGCACATTACGAACAACTCAGATACAGGTTCACAGTACTTTTCAAAGTATTTTTAAAATTCAAAGGCTTGAAATTCCCATCATCTGCAGGACTGCAACTATATAATCTTCAAATTTATCTGTTCAAAGAAACTGTATGTCCTTAGGTAAGATGACCTGAGGCACAACCTTGAAGGTTGAAGAATGGTGCTTGATGTCCCCTGGAGGAGCTGGTACCTCACCTTCCCAGCAATCTTGCAAAGTAAATTGCATATGACTTAACCCAGGTGAGGAATATCGGACACTCACTAGTCTCTGTCTTTTTCTATGTCAATGCATATCTCACAGTTCTGCTTGTTTAATTGAGATTTTTTTTCTGATTCTGATCATGCAAAGCTCATTTTCCGAATGTTGACAGACCTCACCTGACAAGGAGAGCTCATTGTCAAAGCGAGGCATTGGAGCAACCAAAGGCTTTGCCTGAAATATGGATATGCCTGGCAACATCCCCCACACCACAAGTCCAGCCTTCATCTCCCCTTTTCCTCTGCACTTGTGTCAAAGATTTCTAATATTTTGCATTAGTGCCACCTCCCCACAGAAGAGACATATTTTCCCTTTGAACAGCACAGAACAGAGGAGTGTTTATGTTCCAGCAGTTCATGGCAGCCTGGGCTGAGACTCCACTGTGACAAACACCCTGGAAACACCCTGGCTGTCACCTGAAGGGACAGGATGGATAAAGAGAAAGAGGGAGACAGGATCTAGCCAGGCTGTGGGACTGTGCTGGCTACAGACTGAGGGGCTTTGGTGGCTCCACAGAGGATTCCTGACCACAGAATTACAGAAAAATTGAGTTGGAAGGGACCCACCAGGATCACCCAGTCCAGCCCCTGTCCCTGCCCAGCCCCCCCAACAACCCCCACTGTGCATCCCTGGGGCGGTGTCCAAATGCTCCTGGAGCTCTGGCAGCCTCGGGGCCGTGCCCATTCCCTGGGGAGCCTGGGCAGTGCCCAGCACCCTCTGGGGGAAGAACCTTTCCCTGATCTCCAGCCTGACCCTGCCCTGGCACAGCTCCAGCCCTTCCCTGGGTCCTGTCCCTATCCCAGGGAGCAGAGTCTGGATCTGTCCCTCCTCTCCCATTCACAAGGAAGTTGTAACTGCAGAGAGGTCTTCCCTCAGTCTCCTCTTCCCCAGACCAAGTGCCCTCGGCTGCTCCTCATACGGCTTCACCTCGAGGCTCTTCACCATCCTCATGGCTTCCTCTGGAGCTCTACAACAGCTTCAGATCTTTCTTATATTGTGGTGATGCTGAAGACAAAGCTCAGTTTTACTTGGTTTGTACATGTCTCACTCCGTAACTCACAGGTGATAAAGGATATGCTCTTATGGTACATTTTATAATCTCCCTGTTCAAATACGCTGTTATTACACAGGGAATCTGGAAGATGCTATGACTTTCTGGGCTTGGGACAGCCTGGGGTGCTCCAAGTTCCAGTATCTCCCTCAGGTGTCCCTGCCTGACCTCCAGCTGCGTTTGTGGGGTGCCTTAGGCTGAGGGTGGTGGGGTGCTGCCCAGGGAGGCTCATGGCCACCATGTCACATGTCGTGACTGCAGAGACAGATGGTCACCAGGCCAGGGGCAAACGGGAGCTGCCAAGGCCAGAAATGTGTGCCAGGATCCATGCACATGTCAAGTCATTATTTCAGAGTGTAGATTTCCAAGCCTTGTGAGTCACCGCAGTGCTGGCTCTGATGTTGCCTCTGCAAGTGATTCATGTGGATAGGTGATTAAGATGTCTTTAAATCTGGCCTGAGGAAAAGTCCTTTGCAGCAGTTTGGTCACAGTAAAAGCCAAAAGGCCAAAAGCAAGATCTTCACTACTGTGCATCTACACTGCGGAGTAAATGTGCTGAATACTTTATAGCTGAAATTCTTTAGCAGCTTCTTCTTAACCCATGTTTTCCTTTCTTTTGTTTAACACCACACATCTATAAAAGAAAATGTTATTTTAGGCACCTTGTGTTTAATTCTTTTCAAATTTTCAGGTTGATTGGGTCAATTGAATTACAAAAATTGCCAGAGGGGAAAAAGGAAAGTTTGGGCATTTGAGTTGCAAATAAAGAGATGTTTTGTTAGATGGAAGGGATAGAGGCAATTTGCAGTGGTAGCAAATTAGTGTCAGCAGATCTGAAATAAATGGACACTCTAGAAACGGTTTCATGAGGGAGAAGAGGAAACTGAGCCCAACTTTTCACTTTCTCAGAACTGGACTGTATAGAGGAAATTCCTGTCCCAACAGAACATGTGATTTCTGCTCTTATCACCCTGTCACTCTGAGAAGTGAGCTTGCAAGAAAGTCACTCTTCTTGAGCAGATGATTTCCCTGAGTCATGTCCTGCTGTTGCACTTCTGAGCAGCGACTCCTTTGAAATGTTGTCTGAATATCCAGCAGTGATGGATAATGTGTGGGGAATACAAGTCACACCTGCTATGTCCTTCTAAATGCTGTTTGCCTTGTGGTCAGTGACTCAGTAACCATATTTCAGCACTGCAAGCCTCTCAACAAGGTGTAACTCGACAGGCTTCAATATTAAATCAGTATCACATCATATATCTTCAATATCATTAAATCATATATCATACTGTATTGGTATGACACCTTTCATGTCAGGTGACTCTTACTAAGATGATTTTCTTTTTTTAACATCCTCTGACAAAATGGAAACTATGATTGCCAAAACACTGCTTTTAGGGGACAGTTGCACTGGTTAAGTTGTTTTTAGCTGAAAAAGGAAAAAGCATTGGTGTGGAAATGTGATCGCATTGCACATCTTGCACATACGGTGTTTCCAAAGCAGGAATACTCCTGCCCTGTGACATTAACACAAACTCTCTACTCATTTCACTGTCCGACATGCTGAAATTACTTCATTCTAATGTTGCTATTCATCAAAAATACCAAAAGCGGAGTTGAGGAGCGGCTGGAAAAATTTTCATGTGTAGCAGGTGGTCAAGAACAGCCGCTATCAATGTGCAATAAAGTGCTGCACGATTAGAAACCCAGGTCTCCTTGAGAGGAAAGGTATTGCAAGGACAGGTGCCAAGAGCAGGCTGCCCTGTGTGTGTGCAGCTCTTAAACCACGCGTGAAAACACATCTGCACACCAGAGTTTCTCTCTGCTTCTCCTGGTTATCAGACCTATGATTTGCAGGGCTCCAGATCATATTTCTATGTATGTCACGTCAGTTTTAAATAACTCTAATCCCCAATCCAATTAAAGGTATCACCTCGGAGCGGATCGTTTTATTTCCTTTGAGAACAGAGGCAGACTTAGCATTCGGGTTAGTAAAGCAAGCACTGCCAGACTGACCTTCGTTTTATCTCACACACTTCCATCTTATCACCTTCCTTGTCCGTGGCATGTGACTCTCAGATGTGCACCTGGTGTGTCAGACCCAATCTAAATTTCCACTGGACAGACGTTCCTTTACATCAAATTTTGTAAATCCATTTTTGACTCCCAAATGCAATACCTTAATTGGAGCAGATGAAATAAAAATCCTTTTTTATTTTCTTTTTTTAAAAATATACTAGTAACAACAACACATTTTCCTTTGTTCTTTCTTGGAAGCACTTTTCTTTAGAAACATCTCTATGATCCTTGTCCTCTATTAAAGAAGATATTCAGAAATCAGACAAAATACTGTTTATTTAGCACCTCATGTTCAGAAGAATCATTTACATTAGACCCAGCCCATCCAGAGGAGCTTGTGCTGTCTTACACTGCCTTTCTAAAACATCATTTTCCTCTAGACTCACTTCTCACCTTCATTCCAGCAGCCTATTAAGTGAAGCATAATTAGATTTTTTTCCCCTTGCATCCAATGCCACAAGTATTCTTTAAGAAAAGTCTCTGTGTGATGCACGGTGAAACTTTCATGTCTTGAACTCTGTGTCTTCCTTGGTGGGAGATTTTATTCCTTAGTAATGTTGTGCCCATGGATCAATTGCACTTATAGCAAAGCAATCTAAAGTAGCTGATAAACAACTTTGGGATGTAAGGAACTAATCCTGCATTACATCCCAAGGGAATGGGATTAACCTGCACTATCCTCTTTTTTTCTGATGGATTTCATTCAGGAGCATTCTGAAGGAAACAGGTTTCCAGACTTTAGTGTTTTGATGGACTGTGTCATCTATTTTAAATCTGGTTTTCTGCCTATGGACTGAAGGGAAGACTAAGACACAAATCCCTTCTCTGAAGTGTTTTAGAGAATTCAGGCCTTGTTGTGCTTCTAGGGCATGTGAATATTTTGCTACATGAAATTCAAAAATAAGAGAAAACCAAGAAAATGCAAATTCATGACTCTTCCTTCTTTCATAGCTGCCTGTGGTACATTCTGTGGGAAATTCCAGGAAAAAATCTGGTTTTAAAAAGCAGAACTCTTTCTGTAGCTCTTCTGTTTGATGTAGCTATTCGCTGCCTCTAGTGATGAACTCCTTCTAAGTCTACATTACTTTCAGAGTACGCCTCTTTAAAAAAATAACCTTTATGGTGATAAGGGCATGTTCAAACATAAGGCTGCCAAGAATGACTTTCTTCCCAGAAATAGGGGGTTTTATATGTTAATTTTTTTAAAAAATTTTTGAGAAGTTTTGTCTATATTTGTCTTCAGTTTCTTTTACTAGAATAAGATCCTTTTTAAAAGTATCTGAACTGTTGGTATAATTATCACCTTCACTGTAAATTATATGGTCATATTAAGGATCCAGTCTTTTCAGAAATTCAAATACCAACATTCTATTCAAAACTCCATGCTTTTGTGTGGACATGCCATACCTTGGTGTTCTAAGATTGAAATTCTTTTTTACTTGAGGTGCTGATAATCTTCATTTGCAGCTTGTTGCACCAAGTTTCCATTTAGTTATTATGCAAGGAAGATGCAATTTTTTTCCCATGGACTTATTGCTGTATTTACATTACATTTCTCCTTTTAATATTTTTGTTTATGTCTTTATTAAATCACAGATCGTGCTGATTAAATTAGGCCTTAAGTGATGCTTTTTCATTATTAAATGATTTAAAGTGCATACAAATGAGGTTCATACCTACAGCAACGTCCTGTGCTGAGTGTACTCACTCAAAAGGATGATTACTCGAGGAATCCATTTGAATGGCACAAAAAGAAAGAAACCAAGTTCTAAACTGGCACTTCTGAAGGAAGAAATGAAAGCTTCCCTTCTCTTCAATGTCTTTCACTGGTGGTTGGATATTAAATCAAATCAGAGGAAATCATTGCTGTATTTCTTGGAAAGTGTTTGGGAAAGGGAAGATTCTCCTTCTCCACCAAGACAGTTTATATTTCTTTTATGCCCTCAAGCATATATATTCCAGTCCTCCCACTTTGGTTCCCTAGTTTGGATGGATGTGAGTACCAGCACACGCCCAGCTCTGGTTCACACCGGGGGTTTCACTGATAGCAACTCAAGGGTAGTATCAGGTCTTCTGTTCCTGGGATTTTCAGCTTCTCAGCACAGTCATCGCATTTGAAATTAAACCTTACTGCTGTGTTCACCAAACCAGAAAGAAAACCCACTTTCCCACCCCATAACACAGGGACAACTGTATAACCACAACTTTGCTTTCTGCTTCACCTCCTCCCCTTGCCATGTGTCAGTTACGGTGGCGCTGTGCAGTGCAATTGGTATTTACTAATTCCCTCCTCTTATCTTGTGTTTGACAAATGAAAAAGTTCAAATGAAAAGGTTCAAATGAAAAGGTTCAAATGAAAAAAGTTCAAGCTGAAGGGGATGTTAAAGTGAGAAGTGGCTCACAGATGTCACCCTCCAGTGTGAGTGTGAGCCAGCAGGCTCGGCCTAAGCTGTGAGGAAATGTGCCCTCACTGAGTAAGTAGGACATCACTTTCTGCCCTCCTTTGAGGATGATGCTGCTGGAATCCAGAGCTTGCACTAAATGACTGGTTTAGCCCTTTTCCCAGGGTGGATGCACTCCTCAACAAATCCCTTCCAAAGGTTAACTACTGCTCCTCACAGGACATGGTCCTCACCCAGAAATGCACACGATGATCTCAGGGCGCACACGTGTTTTACACCTCAGCTGGGTTCCTGCAAACCAAATGTTCAGCAACCATCCCAATCTATGTTTTACACCACCTGCTGATTCCTGCCAAGCAAAATGTGTTGTGCCACGTCTCAGCCACACTCCTACACAAAGGCTGTAGCAGTTTTTGCAGCTGGCCATCAGTGGGATAACAGTTGCTGCATGTGGTGGGCGCTGCCCAAGAAAACACAAAGATACTCCATGTTTTTAAGGCCAATGTGTCAATGCAATGAGAACATACTAGAAATAATCACTTCAGCCCCTTGAAGCAGCAGAGCCTCAAGTTCACGGAGGCAGAAGCTCACCTGGTAGTACCACTCTGCAGAACACATTTCTTTTTCAGAGTTCCTTTCTTTTTCAATCTTGTTTTTCTCCTTATCACTTGAAATGGAATGTTTCATTAGTCCATTCTTATACACAACATGGGGACAGAATGCCTACATAGCAATTTCTCTGCACCTGTTGGCTTTAAATTTTAGTTGGTATTTTTCATTGAACTCAGACAACCAGTACATGCTATGCTGATTACAGATTAATTGATTGATTGATTAATTCAGGTGAATTTTAAAAGTTACACCCAGCAGTACCACAATAGAAATCTAAGGGTGTTGGATGTATCTTGGCATGATCTGACTTTCAGGAAAAGGACCAATCGTCTGTTTCATGTTAGTGAAAGCAAGCTTAAAAGCTGGGCAGAACATCTGGAACTTGAAAAGATTTGCAGTGAACAAAATAAAATAAAAATAGTAATCCTGTGCCCACCCCCACTGTACACAAAAGTGCTGCAGTAAATGGTTCTGAACATGAGTGCAAACTGAAAGAAAATTACTTGTACTTTATTCCAGCTGAAGGATATAAACTGTGTTCAAAAAGAAGAGACGGAAATGTAGTTTCTTTAACTTGTAAATTAATGGAGTCTTTTTTTGCTATGAACAATGATGTTAGGAGAGGATTCAATGGTATTTTGGTTTCAGGATTAGAAAATTAAAATATTAATGTAATTTAGTCTTATGATTACTAAGTGGTTTGGTCTTCAGGAAACATGAAAGTAGATGCAAGCAATTCTGTGTTACTCGTTAATTAAGTCCCGTTTAAAACAATCAGGCAACAATTTGTTTCATGTTCAGGGAAGAAATTTTGTGGCCAGAGAAAAGAGAGGAGTATTTTCAGTAATTAATGATAACCTTGACCATCTGCAGGAGCTCCTTCAGGCGTGACCAAACGATTTCTGGCAGACTGCATAGATAAATCCCTATAAAACTCCAGTCTCAGAGAAAGTTTTCATGAATTTCATTAAACTTTGAGGACATGTTTATGAAACATGTTTCATGAAAGAGAAAAAGGACCCCTCACTCTCAAGATTTTCCTTTAAAAATCCTTTATGAATATATTCTATTGATTAATGAAATTTGGTGTAAAATTAAACATTAGAAGAGTTGATTTTACTCACTGCCAACACCATGACCTTTATTCAAAGTTGAAGCATTACCTCTTTAATCTATATCTGAAAAGACATGTGCACAAAAAATACTATTGAAAATAATATTTATATCTTCATTAACTCAATCTAATTTCTCTTTCCATAATAAAATTCACCCAGTAGCAGAGCCCAAACACTAACCTGAAGGAGTTGTTTAGAAAGCCTTGGAAAAGAACGGCCTTTTGTTCCAATTCCCCCTTTCTCTTTGTTTGAAGCCTAGACTATCCAGGGCACACAGAACCATAGACTGGCTTAGGCTGGAAGGGACCTTAAAGATCACAAAGATGTTTTTTCTGTTTCTAGCTCTATCTTCTCTTGAACACAAAAAAATTTAGTACTGGAGTTTGGTTCTCTTATTCCACTCACTGTCTGCTGAAATGTTTGTTGTCACAGCCTGGGCAGCAGTTCTTGTTTCTCCTTGGCATTACTCAGGTATTCATTCTACACTGCCATCCACTTACCTGTTGGCAGGTATCAAAAATTCAGTATTTTATCAGGATTAGATTATCATGAGGAATATCTGAAAACTATTCTGTCAATGTTGTTTTCTTTCTCACTATTGGTCTTTTCACCACTGATATTCCTCCTTTATCCAATACTTTATCTTGATCTATCAGAATTTTTTTAAAACAGGTTTGGATATTAAACCAGTTTCTTTTGACCTTTTCCCCTCACTTCTCATTTTAAAGCTCTTCTTAACAGCCATAAAATCCTGGATGTCAGAAGGCAATTTTCCCAGATAGTCAGATGGAATCCAACCTTTGAAAACTGTCTCTTTTAGCAAACATATCCCACTGGCAAAGTATTCCCAGGCCTGCCTTTAACACTGATCTTTGAGTCATCTGTTGCTCATCACTACATCACATGCGCTATCTCCCTCTGTACTGACAAGAAAAAAATTTAGGGTAGTCACTAAAATGAGACATAATTAACTCAAAAGTAAGTGATGGTGTTTCTAAGTTTGAGATGCACTGCAAAATCAAACTGCTGTGAAAGCTTGGTGCAGCTCCCTGTAAAATTGCCAGACTCGTTGCTAGCAATGATTTCTGTCAGAGAATCGTGGAACACCCTCGGGTTGGAAGGGATCTCAAGAATCATTTGGCCCAACCTTTCTTGGCAGAGGCATGGTCTAGGAAAGATGCACCTGTCCAGCTGCATCTTAAAAGTGCCCAGCACTGGGGAATTCACTGCTTCCCTGGGGAGGTTATCCCAGTGACTGACTGTTCTCACTGTGAAATATTTTTCTCTTGGAATTCCACTCAGAATCTCCCCAGCAGTACCTTTTACCCATTTCTCCTTGTCTTTTCCATGTGATCCCTCATAAAAACAGTCTCCAGCTTCTTTGTGTTCCCCTTTAAATACTGGAACATGGAAATAGGTCTTTCCTCAGCCTTCTTTTCTCACAGCCAGGCAAACCCAAGTCTCTCAGCCTTTCCTATCAGGGCAGCTTCCTGTTCTGGGATCATCTTTGTGGCCTTTGTCTGGACCTTTCCCAGTCTGTCCACATCTCTTGGGCACAGTGTCACATCTTTAGATTACAAAATAAAGCGCGAAGGTGCAAGTTCTGCATTTGAAAAACAAATTCTTTATGTAACAAGAAAGCTGTGTTTTGATCAATCCTTGCAACTTTGCATATCTCACTTCATCTCTATCACTGCCATTATCTATGGCAACCAAACGTTGCCCCAGAGCCCTAAGAGGGTTATTTCAGAAGACCTGATTATTTTAAACTATTTGAAATATATTCTATTCCATTTTGGTGAGGGAAAAAAGTGAGTCTGCATTGTTTCTTGCATTTTAAGGAGCTCTGGGCTCCTGCAGAAGTCGTTCATGGTGAATCATCTCTTTGCAGGATGCTCATTCAGGTCATGCCCAAGACACACCCGAGAGGATTCGAGGTTCTGCAGTGATTATATAACCTCTCTCAGCAGAATGTTTTCTAATCATGAAATGACCCCACAAATAAAAAACACATTTTTGGTTTCAACGGCCAGATCACAGAGCAAAGCACAGTATGCAGAAGAACGGAGGCATGAAAGCCACAAGCACTGCCTCCTGAGAGAAGGGGGAGGGCCACTGAAAGGCAAAGAGGAATTGATGGTGCTTGAGCTTGCAACAGCAGAGTCGAAAGCAAGGGGAGTGTAAAATATCCCTGGCAGTTCTGGAACACTGAACCTAAACTGGATTTCTTTAAAATCAATGCAGAAACATGCTAAATGCAGCAGTCACTGGACTATCCCACAGTGCTGGTGCTCAGAAGAACAATGTCCTTAAAAGCTCATTCATTTCAGATTTACTGTAGTGTCACTGCCCTAATTTCAACAAAGCAATTTTCGACCAGCAATCAAGTATACCCACTTTATGCTAATGTAGATTTGATTAGTTGGCTTTCAGGATCTCTCTATGTTTCTAGGAAGGACTGAAACCCTTCTATTTTCTTTCCTCAGGCATCCTTTCCAATCTAATTCATATTTGACAAACGAGATGAGAAATCAATTGTGTGTGCTATACACTGTATAATGACCCGCAAAGTTCCTAAAATAGTTGTGCTTGCTCCAGAGCAGTTTTTCAGGATTCTGTACACAATTCTTTGGCACTGTTACACCTGGCCAAGTGCCACGGAAAACATGGCTCTGGAAAACAAAGGAGAACCAAATGGGATGAATCTGTGCTCATGTCACTTCTAAGCTGCTTATCCTATCCTATCCTATCCTATCCTATCCTATCCTATCCTATCCTATCCTATCCTATCCTATCCTATCCTATCCTATCCTATCCTATCCTATCCTATCCTATCCTATCTTACAGAGTCATAAACAAATCAGGATTTATTCTGACCTTTCCCATTGCATTTAAGAAAACAGGAATGGAGCTATACTGAAAGCTGGGATTGTTCAGGGACTGCACCCTGTGCCTGTACCATTCCCACACCCACAACCTTAAGGAGATTTTAGTGCCACGTCAGCAGTTTTGATTTCTCGGGATTTCGTGGACTTCCTCACAGCAGCTTGGATTTCCCTGGATTTGAGAGGTCCTTACCTCTGCCTGGGCATGCGGATGAGGGGCTGCTTGTGGCACCTCTTGCTGAGGCCGAAGAGTTTGTGCACCGTCCTCTGGGCCTTGAGGAAGAGTTGCTTCATGCTGCTCTCCAGCTGCTCGTAGCGCCGCTGGAAATTAGAATCCATTGTCCACAAATGCATCACAGCAGATGTGTTCAGGAAATAATTCATAGGCAGCCTCTTCATAAATAATTTGAATTCATCTGAAAAAAACAAATTAATAGTCTTTAATTATGCAGCTATGGTTGTTCTTGCAGCAGAAATTAACTTCTAATTTGTTTTTTTTCTTGAACCAACTTTCATAAACGCAATCTTTTGAAAATTTAAAATTGAGCATTTTAACTCTTTCAAAATAGAAAGGTGACTACATATTTATTGGTAATATTAGAATATTTATTGGTAATATTAGAATAAAGTCAGCAAAATCTAATATTCATAAAATTTTTTAATTAATATTAAAGCAAACACGAGCATTGTCCTTATTTCTCAACCTGGATAATATGAAGATTAAATAAGAATCAGAGTTTCTTACCTTCAAATCTGGCCTCTGAAAGCAAATGTGCATTTAATGATCAATGTTTATTGACTCATTTGACGAACATCAGAAACTGTCTTAAAAGAAGTATATTCCAATACTTAGGAAATGCAAGTAAATGTGATTTTACAGTCCATTTCTCTTATGTATATATGTTATTTCACCTGACACAAGCCATTAAATTAGACTTTTATAAGTATTTGCAATTAAAATGGAGCCTTTCAAAGCATTTTACGGTACTTCAAAATTTTATGGCTCTTCAAAAATGTTCCCATAACTTCTTTTTGACTCTAAAGAGGTGGAAAGGAGTTCTTCAATCACAAGGTCACTGTTACTGTGAACATGCCATGCCTTGTGACTTGTTCTGGTAGCTCAGTCCACACAAAACATGTAGACAGAATCTTATTAACAGAATTTTATCAATCCGGGAGTCTGTTTCCATAAGTGGAATGATTTATAACCTGTGAACCTAAATAAACTTCCATTTAAAGGGCTCCAGATACTGGGGAAACGTGAGAGTGAATGGCACCCTTGAATGCATGTTTATCCTTTTTCGTTCTTGTCTCCATATACCAGTAGGTTTCCCTGCCTGCCCTCCTGCCTGCTGCCATCCTCCCACCCTTCACAATCCATTTTTGTCTTTCAGCTTGTTCCTTAGCAGCAAAGTCACTTATCCCACAGTTTGGCTTTCACCCTGCCAGATGCTCCTTTTGGGTAGTCTACACTCCAGGAGGCTGTGTGAAAGCAAAGATCCCACTGCCTGAAGTAGCCTCCCTCTTCAAACAAAAATAATCATAATATTTAACATGGGTGTAATTTTAGGTTGCTTGTGGGAGAGGGTTGATTGGGGAAAACGTCTGCTCACATCAAAGAACGCTCCACTGCCATCCTTGTTCATAAGCCTTTTGGTTTAGCTGTAGTTTAGGTTTTTTAACAACATTTTTGCACAAAGCAGGCAAAAATATTTTCTTTTTCATGGGTAGAGAAAAAAGATCTTTTGAAAACAAGGTGTAGTGGCCCTTGATCACATACTGAGGGGCACAGGACAGTGGTGGAACACAACAGTCCCACTTCAGCAGAGTATTTTCTGTGATGGGTGAAGACTCATAAGAAAACAAAAGGCATTGAAAGGTCTTCTGGAAGGTAAAAAATGAAAGGCGAGGGGCAAAGGTGATGATTTTACATTTAACAAAGTGTTTTTAATAATTCCTCTGGGAATGTGTTGTTCATTTTGCCCTCATGCCTTCCTCTCTGGGTGGGAGTTGCTCTCCCCTGGAGGACAGCCCCTATGCTGTCCTCAGGGCATGTGGGAAAGGAACTGTTTCTTTATCTTATCAACTATTTGGAGCCTTTTATCTTTTGCTTTTTCCCTTCCTTAATTTTGTCTAAGTTGGTTTTTCTCCTCTGTCCAGCAAGAATGTTCATTCCTGGGTGTACAGCTAACAACTTGAATTAATGGGAATATTTGATAAATTCTACATTACCAGGTGAGCATCTCTATGAATCTTAGTGTGGTTTTGGGAAAAACAGTTCCATTTTCTCCTTCCCAGGTGATAATTATTCCTTGCTTAGAATTATAGAATAGTTTGGGTGTCGCTGTTGAGTGGACGTTGAAACAAGGAGAGCTTGAGATCAAGTGGCAAAAGAGGTTAATTTATTTATTAAATTCAGCTTTTATATACAAAATAGACTCTCACTTGATTGGCCATTAGCTGTACGCCTCCTGCAGCTAATTGGCCACCTGGGTCCATGAGAGCTCGAACACCTTTACCTCTGTTTACATAAACAAATAGATTCTTTCTCACGAGAAAGAGGTTTCTGTGCTGTCACATTTGGGTTGGAAAGGACATTTATAGTCCAATTCCCACTGTGACAAGCAGAGACACCCTCCACTGAATTAGGTTGCTCAGAGCCCCATCCAACCTTACCAATCTCCAATTCCATGTTGGAAATGATATAACTTTCTTTTTTAGTTTTAAATAACCGTAGTCATGGGTTTGTTCACCTTTGCCAAGGGGGAGGGGAGCTGGGCTCTGTTATTGGTTTAATCTTTAAACCACTGAGGCTTTGGGTTTGGCTGGGCAGGGACTGATAAGCTTCAACAAACAGAAAGGGAGTTTTGGAGGTCTGGGATTTTAAAATTTACAGGTTGGGAATCTAGAAGATATGGAGGAGATAAACAGACATTGCTGCCTGGCAAAGTTGGAGACACTCTGTGTGAGAGGAGAATGCTAAAGGAGCCACAGAACTGGACCAAACGAGCATTAGAGGCAAAGGGATCAATATCCAAGAGGAGACCACACATTAACTAATGAAAAGAATTGTGTAATGTAGAACAAAAGAATTCTTTGTTTTCTATACATGTATAAATATGTGAAAAGTCTTGTAATGGATATGTGTAGCTGGAATGGTTTCCAGTGCACATCCTGGCCAGAATAAAGGAATGTCTGACTCACTGAAAGCTCAACGTCAGTGTCAGGGAGTTTTGTTCCTTCCCAAGTCCAGTGACATCCTCACACTGCCCTTGCCAGCCCCCAGTCCCTCCCAGGGCTGCACAGAAGGTCTGACAGAGGGTTATGTCTGGCTTGTCTAAAGGAACCACAGTCCCACTGGCTTGGTAAAGCCTTCCAAGTCTAAAGATATAAAAATAGTTTAGTAGTTTGGTAGTTTAAAAAAAAAATAATAGAAAATAAGGTTAACTGGGCTGGTACAAAGTATGTCCCTTATGAAACACAGACCTGCAGCTTATAAAAATCAGACCAGTTCTGCTAGATTTAGAGGGCTGAGGGTATATAACATATATAAATATACACTCTGACACCTTGGGAGGATTAGATTCCAAAGCCACCTGAATACCGCTTAATTCCTGAGGTCTCTTTTCCCTTCTGTTCCTGGTATATCTACTCAAAACGAGCTTCATGAAACCAAGACAAAGGCAACTCCCTCAGGAGACAATAGGCTCAGTAGACGGTGCCTTTTCAGCCCTGATCTTGCTCTAATCACTTATTTGAGAAGCGTTGTCACTTTGCTGTCCTCTGCACGGTGGCACTAATCTCTACAGCTAACAACTGCTCCGTGCAGTGCTCAGAAGAGATAAGGAGGGTTTACACTCCTCAACTTGCAACGCAACAACATTTCCAATAAGAAAATGTTTCTTTTTCTGCCTGTAATAAACATCATCTTTGACTACCCCTGTGCCCTGCCTGATCCAGTTAATGGGCTCCATAATGCAGGTAAAGGAGAGACAGAGATAAAACGAGCATGGTTACATAGTGCCTGCTGCATTAAAAAAAAAAAAAAAAAAAAGAGAGAGAAGATAATGTGCCCGTATCTTAAACAGACACATTTCATGATCTGTGAAACTACAACGTGAACTCCCAACACTGAGAGATGATTAAACTATTACACTCTAATCAACACATGGTGCCAGCCATTCCTGAGGATTAACAGCCAGTATTACAGTCCTGGGGGCCATAGAAATTGATACTTTAATACACAAAATCAGACAATATCCTGAGCTGGGAAGGACCCACAAGGATCATCGAGTCCAACCCCTGGCCCTGCACAGGACAATCCCAACAACCAGACCATGATTCCTGATACCACATAAAATCTGATTTCAGCACTTCCTCTTTTATTTTCACATGGGTAGTACACGCAGTATGATTTTATATATTCTTAACTAATTGCAAATAAGGTAAAAAAGGTAAAACATTCTATGTAGTGCTGGGTCAAGCAAGTTCATTTTCTGGCTGGTTGTGTCTCTTTTCACTTCCTTCCCCCTTTCCGCCAGGTAAATCTTCCTTGTGTCAACAATACCTGGAGATGGAAATGGCATCCCATCTTTCCATGGGAAAGACTAAATGAGAAATATCATAATGGGAGCAAACATCTGCTGAAATCAAACGAAACCAGAGGAATGCCTAGAGCTGCAGAGATGTAACGTGGATCCTCAGTGTTATTTGGTGTCACAAAGGCCAGAAAAATCCACAAAGCCTCATCCAAGAATTTGACAGTGCTCTGCTACAAACACAGCACACTCCTGGTTTTGTTTCAGCTGAGGCTGAGTGGTTTGTGGAGCTTCTCCAGGCTGCCAAAATGTCTTGAATTAACTTGTTTCCTAAGATCCCTTGTGGAGGATCTTTGGAAGCACCTTGGAAATCAATGGATTTATACCTGCTTGGGGATTCAGAACACCAGGTTATTAAAGGTGCCGCAGGCTGACACCTGACAGCAATGTAATGCCAGAAATATGAAAATACCAAATTAAATCACTGGGTTTTGTCTCTTATTTCCTTTAGAGTAAACAGAGCCAGTCCACAGCTGAGCTTTCAAACTGTCATTCCCAAAATTTTCTTTTAAATCACATAGGCACTGTTTCCTCAGTCAGGGTAACAGAGATTATCTCAGGGCTAAGGGTGTTGGAGCAATTTCCTCCTCACTCTGCACAAAAACAGGTAAGAGCCTGAGCCTCTGCAGTCAGGGGAGCAGAGGCAGGAGGATAAAACAGCTCCTTTAAGCCACAGTTTGTGAAGGTCTCAGTAATGTGTTTATGGAAGACCAGAACTCCTAAGTAAATAGGAAAATTCAAATTTGACATAGATTTCTATCAAAGGAAAGAGAATATTTTTTTTCTGCTGGTCCTTAGGGCTGAAAGTGATGACAACATGCATGTTACAATAATTAGGTGAAGTGAAAATCTGCATACAATCTAGGGGAACCTAAAACACAGTTTGAAAAGAATCTGCATGTGGTGATATGTCAAGAAAATTAATTGTTTCAAAGTAACCTACAAGGAATTTCAGCCACCTTCTCTCAGTCTCCAGAAATGGCATTCCATCAAGCTTTCTGGGGAGGTGACATTCCATCAAGCTTTATTCTGTTTAATTCAATGCCATATTTTCTGATGAGCATTTTTACCTAAACAGAAATAACACAATCTTATGGAAACAAAACCTTTAGCATTGGAAATTACATGAATTGGAAATTACAGGATAGTGTTTCAGTAAATTTATAACCCTGTCTGATTGTGGATTGCGTCATCTACCCAAAATCAATTTTAATTTTTTAAACAATATTCGAACCTTGAAAAAGCAATTCTGTTTCCTGAAAAAAGCAGCCTGACAATAACTGAAAAAGTTTAAGAATCCTTTGTTGACTGAAACATACTACTCACAATTTTATACAGTCTATGTATTTTCTAATATTAATGAGGATTTGGACTTCAGAGGTTTTTTTTTATTTAACAAAGTTCAATAAAATATGTATATAGGAGCAAACCCCTTTTACATCACATTATCATGTCAAAATCTACCATTAGAGAGCAATTGCAATGGGCTGTTTTGTCATTTTTCTGAATGAGGCTCTAAGGAAACATTTTTCTCCCTTAAAAATCTATACATCTGTCATTCGTACATACATCCCCTTTTAAATCAAGTTCTTTAACTTTCTCTAGAGGTTTTAGAATTCTGACATCGCAGTCTAGGAGTGAGCAATACTTTGTGCAAAAACTGTTCTGCTTTGGCTCTAACAAAATGTTACAATGGGATTAAGGCAAAGTGACAAAAATCGACTGGTTTTTAGCAAGTGAGGGTGTGGTGCTGTCTGAACAAGGAATGATATCTCTGATGTGCTGGTCCGAGTGAGAGTGCTTCAGACAGCTTCAAAATTAGCTCAACTGAATTCCTGTTCTCCACTGCACGTCCTCATTGCTCACTCTCATAATGAGAATTGCAGATGATCACTCCTCTGTACAAAGCACTGCAGCTTTAGGAAGCCAGCTCACCTCTCAAACCATCGTGATGGGATCAGATGTTAAGTCAGACTTGGTATTTCCTTGGGCAGTCTGTAGTCCAAGGAGAGACGACCCCGTGCTTCAAGCAGGTCAACTCTGGCACCAGACCAGCTTTCTCAGAGCTTGGTCCAGTCAGGATTTGGAAACTGCTGCAATCAAGTCTCAGCTGCCCTCATGGAGAATAAATTTATAAATTTCTCCATAGCCCAGTGTGGATCTCTGTCGTTTCAGTTCATGCCTGTTGTCTCTCACCACACAGAGCCTGGCTCTGTCTTTCCCCTTCCTGCAGACAAGGTGGCTTCTCCGAGGCCCCTGAAGCCTCCATGCCCAAGGCTGACCAACCCTCCTGGGGCGTTGTTGCTCTCCTGTTTCCTCAGTGGGCTCCTAGCCGGTAAAGACAGACGTACAAGTTGTGTTTATCAGAGTCCTTTTATTCTTCCCTCAGCAAGGAAGAGCCGGATCACAAGATGAGTAGTGGAAACGTGGCCAGATCCCTCCCCCCTCTCGCCTCCCTCTTTTATCCCTCTCCTCCTGGTGGGCAGGGCGAGAACCCAGCTAATAGACAAATGACGAGCCCGTGACATGTGGCCAGTCCTGGGTGAACAGGGGAGGGATAAGTGGAATGCAGAGCAGTGAGTGGCTAGGCCAGGCCAGGATGTTCCTGGTGGCCAGCACACTACCACAGGGCATCTCCTCTCAGGGCAGCTCCTCCAGCCCCCACCTCTCCCAGGACATCCCTGAGCACACTCCAGTTTGCTGATGTCTTTCCTGTACTGCAGAGCCCCAAACTGGATGCAGAATCTGAATGAGGTCTAAAAAGGACTGAGGCTTAACCCCTCCTTGATCTCCTGGTCCCTGAGCTCCTTTGTAGCACCCATGACATGACCTTGGTGCCGTCAGGCCTCTCCATTCTCTGCCCCAGGAACCTTCCTGCAGAGCTGCTCCTGGTCAGGAGATCCAGCCTCAACTGATGCTGGGGCTCTGCCTGTCCAGAACAGGATTTTGCTTTTTTCCCTGTTGAACTTCACCAGTTTCCCTTTGTCCTGATGCACCAGCCTGTCCAGGTCCCCCTGTGTGCCAGCCCTGACCTTGGAGATTTCTGTCTCACTGTCTCAAACTGGCAACATCTGCAAACTTGAGGAGAGTGCACTTCATTATTTTCTCCAAGTCATTGTTAAAGAAAGCAAAGAGAACAAGTCCTGGGATAGACCCTGGCCATGTCTGGGATAGGCTCTGGCTGTATTGCACTTGACACCAGTTTTCAGATAGGATCTGTGACCCTCCAACCCTGCACTCTGTCTCCCACAACATTCTGGTATCCAGGATAAGATACAGTGCTCTGGATGGAAGGGCAAATAGATGGGTAAAAATCCAGTTGTGTGACCAGATTCCACGTGCAGAGCCTTGCTACAACTGAAGTAAATGCCACCCATTGGTCTCCTCTCATCCATAAATCAGCATTTTACCATGAAGAGAATGAGGTAGGTCAGAGATTTATCATCTTCTCCCTCATGTCCCTTGCTCTCCCTTCACCTCAGCTGGCTGTCAGGTGCCCCCCATGCTTCTCTCTCATTCCCCAGGGTGACAATGTAAGATGAAAAAGTTCCTAGATTGAGATAAGGATGGGCAGATCCCACTTACAAATTACAGACATGGCATTGGCTCTGTCTGACATGGAGTAGCACCTGGTCTCTTCTCAACACCGTCCATCCTTGCAGTTCCTCACTGCCAAAACCTTGCCAGATAAACCTAATACAGCTCCAAAAATGTTGCTAGGAGGACTCACTCCATGCTTTTCCCAATGACCCAAGTGAACCTGATCAATCAGTAATTCCCTGGACCATCCTTTCAGGCTTTTTAAAATGATCAGTGTGATATTTGCCTTTCTCCAGTCATCAGGGATATTCCCCAGTCTCCATGGCCTTTGAGAACAAAGAGACCTTACCAGGGTATCATCTATCTCTCAAAACCCCAGACACAGCTCCCATGGACTGCCAGGGGTCAGGCTTTCTCCACTAACCCTTGACTGCTCCATTGCTCCTTTCCCTGTGCCCCCTCTTCCCAAGCTCAGGCACCTGCACTATTTGATGGTGAAGACTGAAGGCAAAGAAGGCATTGATCACTTCTGAAACAAATCCCTAAAACATTCAACCTATCCAGCAGCAGGCCCACAGTTCCTTGTTCGATATTTTACCTCCAACTATAAAAGCTTTTCTTGTTCCTCTTGGCATCTCTTTCAAGCATGGATGTAGCTTTTCCCATCACTATCTCTGAATTCCTGAGTTTTTCCTTGGTGGCCTGTCCCTATTTGCAGCTCCTGTACTGCTGCCTTTTTGCTTTGCAACTCTGCCTTGGGTTGCCCATTTCAGCAAATCCCAGTGTATGACCTGAGTGTCAGAATGGACAGCTCTGCTCGAGGATGCTGTCCTGAAAACCTGGTCAGCTTTCCAGAGCTCCTTTGTCTTCAGAGCTTTCCCAGAGGGAACACCTCCCAGTTACCAGAACTCGGTGAAGATGATTTCATGCACCCCAGGTCTAAATTCTGCTGCTCTCCTACCCCGTTCTTTCCAAATCCTGACCACCACTACCTCTTGTCCTCTACAGACAAGACTGCCATTGGTTATTCCATCCCCAAGGAGCACTTCTTTGTTAGGGAATAGTCGCTCCAGCTCTGTGTCCCTCCTTTTGACTGGTCCAGTGTCTGTATCAAGATGTTATTGCTGACAACCTTCAAAAGCCTCCTTGTCTGCTTGTGTCCCACTTGGTTTTTCAGCACGTCAGGGAGATTAAAGTTCCCCATGAGGAGCAGGGTCTGTGATCCCAACACATCTTGAATTGCTTAGGGAAGGCTTCACCCACTTACTCACATTGACTGAGTGCTCTGTGACAGGTTCCCACCCCAATGTCACCCTTGTTGGCCTCTCCTCTGACCCTCACCCACAAATTCTCATCCCTGTTGTCCATCCCAGAGCAGAGCTCCATAATCCAGGCTACACCATAACAGAGAAGACAATTGCCTTCCTCCTCATCCCTCATTCTCCTAATTTCACACATCGAGTGCGTTTGAGCAGCACACGCAAGGTGGATTTCCATTTCCCATCTTTTACCATTGCTCTTGTTTCTGTCACCCTGTTGGAAAATATGCCAAGTTTAGAATTTTTATTTTACTTCTCTAGTCAGGCTTGGTTTGCCTTTGCCTTGGGGAAAGGGATCCTAGAGTTTTTTTTGGGGGGATGTTGCACCACTCAGCAGAGATGAGCTTCCCCTGCACTGTGTATTCCTAGGGAAGATTCCCCCTTTTCCTCACAGGCCTGAACCCTGTGTGACTCCTGATGCATCCCAGCTGTGCTATTCCCTCTCTGAGCCTTATCCCATCCATGGGTTGATATTCCAGAGGCACGAGCCTGTAATAATGCCTTTCCAGATTACTGCCCAACAGACAAAATACTACTTAGGAACTCGAAAATTTACATTAACTTAAAAAAAAAAATCAGCTGCATTTTTAGTTCATTTGTCATGTGTTTTTCCTTCAAAATAACCTGTCTCCTTGTCTCTGTTAATCATTTGCCTACACCTGGTTTTAATATGACTCCAGCCTTCCTTTGGCACAGTTCCTTCTAACAGCAAGCCCAAGTAAACAGATAATATTGCATAAGGGAAAGCAGCGACAATCAGAACCAACAAGAATATTCAGACCAGAAGCTCCCCTTGAAAAACACTGAGGAAACATCTCTAGTAGCTCCAGAAGTTTCTTTCCCTACAGAAGAGGTGACACAGAGCTGCAAAGTCAGCCAGCCCCGTTGTGTGTCCATTTCAGGGCTGATTATCTGCTGGTGCTGTAAACAAGGCTATTATTTAATAGAAATAAACAAGACTATTATTTAATATGAATACTGGCTGGTTTTTCTTACAGGTTAGGAGTTGGGAAGAAGACTGCCAGTTAAGCACACACAACAGCCAAGGAAAGATGCTAAAGCTATTCATGTCACCACCAAGAAGGCTCTTAAGTAGAACTGTGCAAAGAAAAGAAAAGCCATTTTGTGAAAGGATTTTTAGCATTCCAAAGTTATCAGAAAGCTTCAGAAATTTTCTGAAATTTTCCAAATGCTTCTAATTTCTCTGAAATCCTCTAAAAGGAACATTGCAAGGTCTTCCTCTATTACATTGCTTTGAATCAGTCAAAATATTTCACCTTAACAGAATAAAAAATTTTTAATTGTTATGTCAACCTTTAGTTTCATATTATAACATCAAAGTTATGAAGTAAAAAAATTTAAAAATGAATAAATATTTCAAAATGAAGGTTAAATGCTTTACTGCGTTCCTAAAAAAAACCCAAGAAAAATCAAAACCACAAACCATAATTTTGCTGTTACTGACAGCCTATTCCTGGTTGGTTTATTCAAAGTGGCTGTCTCTGTATTTTGTAACATTCTCTACATAGATCTTCATCTCTGCTACACTTCAAAGACTTTTCTGTTTAGACTGCAAGCTCTTCAGAGGAGACCCTGGCTCTTATTATATCTTTATAGGGCAGTTAGCACAACAGACCCTGAATTTAATTGCTGCCGTTTATTACAAATAATAAAAATAAATTTGCCTATTGCTCCAGGCAACTGCACCCTCCTTGGAGCCCTCCGTGGGAGCTGCAATTAGTGTAAGGAGCGAGAGTTCTGGTAGGAAAGGTCTCCCAATTCCCATTTTATCACACATTTTACTGTGCTCTTTGGGAAAACCTGTCGCTGCTCCAACAGTGTGCCCACCATGTTATCATTCCAATGCCATAGCAATGCTTTTTTAATTTTAATCAGAGCAATAAATATGACAGTGAGTCAAATACCAGTGTCAGCTGCAAATCAAGACCTGAGAGCACAAAGCTCGAAGTCTGAGAGGATATAAACCATGGGACCCACATTTCAAATGGTTGGATGTGATTGCTGTTCATTAAAGTGCTGCTTCAATATTGTGTAGATGTTATTAAAGAGATTTATAAAAGATAGATGTTTTTTAAAATATCCCACCATGATTCAGAAGCCTGGAGAAAACACAGTGCCAAAATGAACATATATTTGTTTTTATGTTGCCATGAATTTTAGTTCTTCGTGATGCATTACTCAATTTGTCACAGAAGTAGCAGCTGTGTTCCAAGAAATATATGTTTGAAAACAATCCAATTCAAAGCAGCAGAAGACTGCAGCTGGAAACAACCTTATTTCTTCAGAGAAGAGATAGTAAATCTGAATTTTCCTTCCCTTTCTCCCTCCAATTTAGGCTAAATCAGCCAACTCTCCTGATAATTAAAATATTTCCTTCTCCAAAGCAAAGGATTTCTCCTTTAAACTTTCTGAAGGACAAAAGGAAGGAAGGAAATGTGTGTTTTCTGCAAGATATGGTCTCTGTTTTTCAAGGAGGAAAGGAGGTCCACACTTCCTTTGGGACAGACTATTTGAAGTGGAACAATCCAGCTGCTACAGAAGCCAAATTTGGATGATTCTGGCAGCGGGGTAGATTTGTGGGGGGGTTTTTTTGTTTGATTTCTTTTTGAGGTGAGGAATGCTGCAAGGATAGCTCCTCTCAACCCTGTGCTCTGCAAGGAGGAAAGAATCAGTGTCAGCGTGCAGGTGGAACTGGTGGGGAGCAGAGATCCTCTGGTCAGTCATTTATATGAACAGTTCTGAGGAACCTCAGCCAAATGGTAAAAGTGGTGAGAGGAAATGGCCTCAGGCTGCACCAGGGAAGCTTCAGACTGGATATTAGGGAAAATTCCTTCATGGAAAGGGTTGTCAAGCGTTGAACAGACTGCCCAGGGCAGTGGTGCACCCACCAACCCTGGAAGTGTTTAGAAGATGTTTGGACACGGGTTAGTGGTGAACAGGGTGGTGGTGCTGGTTGATGGTTGGACTTGATCACCTTAAAGGTCTTTTCCAACTTTAATGATTCTGTGATTCCATGACAGATGTTACACATGTGTATAAATACACAAACACACATGTCTGTTCTAGAGTCAATGCTAGTAATGTCATTCCAGTTATAGGAATAGGAAACCAAAAATCCTCCTCTCACAAGCCTTGAAAGTCTCCTGGTGCCACATAAAGGTGAAAAAATTGCAGCCAAAACTGGTAGTGAAACCAGAATATCATCCTATAAATTGTGGATTCATTCAGAAGTTCTGCAGGAGAAAACAACCTTGCCTGGACTCTGCTACGAGCTGGAAGGACTCACATTTCCTGTGCTGAAGCGACTTGTTTCTAATTGTCAATCTAAATATGACCCTGACAGCAAATTCCCTCTTCAGAAACCAGAAAGCCAGACTCCACAGCTGTCTCTGTAAGACCCAGCGTTTGAAGGACATTCCCTTCATCCTGCCAGGTTTGCTTTCAGGTGTGACTTTGGTTCATTACTCCTTTAAAAATGTTTCAAAAGGATGTTCCTTGGAATTCACAGTCAGCCTTCATGAAAAATGTCTCAAAAACTTATCCATGGGTTAGTTTGGATTTTTTTTTTTTTTTGTAAACATTTTTATGACTTCAGTGTGGTTTAGAAGTAGTCCTGCAACATGGATGTCCCAACGTCCTTCATTATCTTTCTACAGAAGTATAAATTCACTTAATGCATAAGACATAGTCCTTATGGGCAGATATAGGCCTAACCTCTGTCAGTCCAAAATTTGCCTTAGCTGATCATGTTGAGAACTCCTGCAGTTTGAAAGCTGGGTAGGGTAAATAAATATGTAATGATTCACAGGAGGATAAAGGAGGGAAGGGAATGAGTGAAACTGAAAAGTGTTCTTGGAAAACACATTGAAGTAAATAACCAGTGTTCAGCTGTTGCAGGAGAAGATTTAAGAAGCTATGGATCAGAACAGACAACACTGCCCTAGAAGAAAAGAGAGGCCACAGAGTGACATCACTCTTAATAAAGAAAGCCCAAAGCTGCCAAGGCAGATTGGAATTCCACCAAGAACGAGGGGGTTTTGTCACTAGCTTTGAAGGGAATTACATTATGTCCTGTACATGGTGGACATAAGTAGAATTATATTAGATCAAGCCTTCTGCTCCTCCTCTTATTACAATGTCATCACAATGTTTGAAGTATCTCAGAGTGCAACGCCATGTAAGACTATAATAAGTTGATTTGCCAGGTGCAGCTTTAGCAGGAGTCATATAATGCTTTTAGCTCTGGAACGGGGGCAGTTATATTGGCTGTACCATCATTTCTGAAGGAGGAGAGGAACAGTTTGGACACTGACTCTCCAAAGAAATTATGCACATCCCACCTGTTCATTTTATTGAAACAGTGACACCTCCACAGGGGTGGGAGAGGCGGGGAGGGGAGTATTGGTCACAGAAGGAATGGCAGCTTGGTGTATCTGCTCATGTTATTGATTAAACCTCCTGACAACCACAGAGGGAAGTTAATTACTGGGAGGCAAATTAACACCCCTGCAAGATAATAGAGAAAACAATAATTATATTAAGAACTCAGGGGGCTAAGTTTTCTTGGCCCTGAGCCTGAAGTTGTAAGCTGTGTTTGAAAGCAAACCACCGCTCTCCTGCTCGGGGGCAAATAGTTTGAACCATATTGATTGAAGTCTTTATTCTCAGTGATTAAAAAGCACCTTCAACTGCCAGTGAGCCAGTTCAGACTGTGCACAAGGAGTCTTTCAATTAAGATTTCAAATGGCACTCACTTTGCATGGCAATGGGCCTGTCCTGGTCAGCAGAGACAGACAGATGGTGCTGGGTGACCTGGGCACACCTGGCATGGGCTCTGTGCAAGGAGCTCCGAGGACCCTCGGAGGGGCATCCCCCCAAACCCAGGGAAGCAAAGCTTGTCAGACAGCAAGGTTAGATCTGCTGCGTCTACAGACTAAATAAATCCTCCAGTATTCAGTTTGAGTTCCAGATTTCATTTTTAAACTCGTTTTTACGTGCATTTTAATGGAATCACAGCAGCTGGAAAAGCAGGAGTGTGTCACTGGACTAAGCAAGAGAGGACTTCCAGGGCAAACTGCCTTCACTGCAAATGACAGAGTGGGCCTGGGAATTTACAGCCTGTCTGTGGTGCCAAGCCAAACCTTGTCATCTTGTGACATTATTTAAGATTTGGAATCTCAACAGTGAGCCTGAAAATCAGTCTGGGCACCTTTTTTTCCATTATAAATGCTATAAGTGTCTTCTGATCAGAGTGTGCAACACAACATCTCTGTTTGAACTGACATTTCCAAATTATACCTGCAGTTACCTTCTGCCCTTTTACTTCCTTTTAGTCATTTGAAACAGGTATAAATGAGACATTTGGTACATTAACTATGTTTTAAAATATCTGTCTTAGAATGTAGTTTCTCTTTGAGGGATTTTTGTTCGCATTTTGTGGGGGGGAGTTTTTCTGGGGTTTTTTGGGGGGAAGAAGGGAGTGATTATTTTCTCTTCTCCTATATTAGAAGAATCATAGGGAACACTATAAATGCCAAGATAATTTTTAGCTTGAGATTGAATGGCAGTCTGAAATTTTTTTAGGACAACATCACTGTATTTTACACAGGAGTTATGGAGGGCAGGATTTAGCTCTTAGGGTTGTCATTATTACTGCTGGTGAGAAGGAAGAAGGCTGGAACCTGGGGCACTGTCTCCATGATGTCAATCTACAAGCTTGGCTGCTGGGAAGAATTACCTTTCCACTTGTGACTTGGGTTTGAATGCAGCGAGAGGCAATAAAAAGGAATCCCATGGTGTCCTCTTCTGCTGAAGCAGTTTTGAGAAAGGATTTGTGCCACAGGAATAGCAAAAATCTGTGCCTTGTTGGGGTGGCAAACAAAATTACACTTGATTTTTTCTGACTAGATAGAGGGATTTTTAAGGTTAAACTTCACAGACTGAATGCAGATTTGCTGCAGCTTTCCTGCAGTTGTCCATCAGAAAGAACATGACACACTAGAATCACAGCAATAGTTTAAAATGCTTGCCTGATGAAGAGGAGGAAGGAGAAAGACTCTTCCACTGGTTGCATTCCTTACTGCACTGCCAGGAGATATTAATAAAATCCTTAATTAGGATGATTCCAGAACTGCAGCTGGCAATAGTGCATGAAATGATGAAAAAGCTAGTACTTGTCTGACGGTGCAGACTTCTTGCCCCCAGGTTTCCCATGTCTTTATGCTGTGATTCACATTTGATCGTGAAGGTTTGAATTTGTCTTTGGCTCTCCTCGTAATGCATTCTGTACATCACATGTCTAAGGTTTCTGTCTTCAGCCCTGGACAACCTATATAAATTTATTTACCTTTTTTTTCCCCCAACTTTAAATTTAGTCTATTTAAAGCTAAATTAAAGATATATCTTTACATTTTGTTTAACTGCCCAGCTTTGCACCTGCTTTCCTTAAGCATCAATATATTTTTAGCAAATTAAATAAGTCCAGCTGTTATTTTTTGATTGCTACACAAAATGAATGAAAAAGTAACTCAAAGGTATTACTCTGGATTGCTGTGCTCAGCATCTAGGAGTATCTACATGCAAGAATTATGGCCCTAGTTCTCTTTTCTGAGAAATACCAAGAGATTTGTGTAGATTTTGAGATCAAATGTGATCACTTGCTATGGGTGTACTGACTGACTGTGTGACTGTCTCTGACATTAGCACAATCTTAGAACTCCTATTTTGCAGCTTCTTTACAGCCTCAGCAGTCACAAAGGCAATGCTGATCCTTCCTATTACTTTCTGTAGGTTTTGCATAAAAGTAATTATATAGGATGCCAGTGCTATCCCCCCAAAATAATGGAATGGTTGAACTTCCTCATCTTCAGTATTACTGATATTTAAATCAGTAATAAGCTTATTATCTCCCATATTAGAACCCACTTTCTTCACCCTTTAAATCCAATTCTTTTATAGGAAGGATTTTGGGAACATCATTAATTCAATCATTGTTAAGAAAGGGGAAAATATAATTGAACTGAGGAACAGGACTCCAAAGTTTCCAAAGCAATCTCTGCTGAGCAAACAAAAAACTTTGTTAACATCTATGCAGTGCTATGCATTAACTGAGGTTCAGACCTCATTCTTAGGTGAGCCTTTCAAAACTGTGCATTTTTTCAGAAGATTCTAAGTCAGTACATGTAAAGGGTAACCAATGATCAGTAGCAAGACATGCCAGAGTTATTAGGGAATTATGGAATGCATTAGACATGAAATCCAAATCCAATGAAACCAGGGATTTAAGAATAGCTTGCACCAGCAGTTCACTTCTGCTAGTACTTTGCAATCAAAGCAGTGATGGTGGATGGATGCACAATGAAAAATAGTTTCAGCAAATATTAATGTGCAAGTTAATATTAATTTACTTTGGCTGCACTTTCATCGCTTGCACTTTCTGTGATACTGAAATTTACCTTTTGAATTATCTCTGCAAAGCAGATACAGAAGTGACTGACGAAAATCAAACTCGACATTTTGAGAGGTTGTTTGTCATTTAAAGCTGTAGAAGGATGCATTTCAAAATATTTACGAGGTGGCTTTTGATGTTTAGTTCTGTGTCTGTTGGAGTGAGCGGTGTTCGTGTTCAGTGGTTGAACCCTTCAAGGACCTCGAGGGCTCTGGCCCTGCTCTATTTCAGCTGGTGCTGGACATTCAAGTCAAACCCCTGAATTTAATTGACTACAAAGGATTCACACAGGCATGTATTTCACTGAATCCCCTTTGAGCCCAACTGTGACAGGCAAAATTCTGTCCAGTTTGTTGTGGGTGTGCTCTTTGCTTCCATCTTAGTTGGTATTTAAACTAGATGTTTAAAGGAGTGAGTTTGTCATTTCAAAGCTACTTTGAAATTATGTCTCATAATATTTATTGCACATCTCCTGAACCCATGCTTTCCAAGGAAATATTCCAAAAGAGATTTTGTTGCCTTCAAGCATGGGGGAAAAAATCCACTGCTCAGCATATTGTGAAATATGCAGAGAGAAGGCAACAAGCTGCCATTGCATGTCAGAGACGTGAAAACAAATGCTTGAAGGAAGATTTTGCTTTCATGTTTCCAGAAGGTCTCGTAAATGCTAGTGATAAAAAAAAAGAAATTATGAAAATGCAATTCTGTCATTTTCTATTGTTTGAGCAACCCTATTATCCATGTTTTTATTTATTTTGATAGCCTTTTTAATTCAGAAAAATGAAATTAAGTCACTACAGGGACTGCTACAATTTTTTTTCAATGTCAACAACCAGATCACCTTAAAAGAAAATTGCTGTCTTTTAAACTGTTTAAATGAAGTGTTCAGATTTCCAAAGACACTCAGCAGCCAACCACACCAAGATTATGGCTCAGGCAATGCGTGATAATGTTCTTATCCTTGTTGTCAGAATCCAGAGCCTGTGGGTTGTTTTGGGGGTCTTCTTGACTTTCCTGTGTTTTAGAGCAGTGGGTCATGACCTCTGGAAAATGCTAAATTGTCAGTCAGAGTTCTGTGTCAGAATTGGCTTCTTTGTGTATTAACTCTTGACAAGACACTCTCAAAATCTCCCCAAACCAGTGATGTGTAACATGGTAATTTTTACCCACATTTTTATCCACGCCATCTTCAAGACTGCTACAAGCTGTGGAAGTCCCACCTACTTCCAAAACATGAGAATTTTTTCAAGGAATATTTTGACACCCTTTATTGAGGGAAACAAATTACATTCAAGTGCTTAGGTCAAACCCTTTTCCTGAAATGGAAGGGTGGAATTCACTGAGAGGATGAGGAAGGAGAAGCACCTGAACAAGTAGGTGCTCTTATATTGGGGGAGAAGGGGAACAAAAAAAATTGGCAATATTAAAGAACAGTTGAACACTGAAAAGGTGAGGAGGGCTGCAGGGACACTGGTGAAGATTGCACAGCTTTAATGTAATGTGGGTGGGCTCCACAGTCTGGAATCTCAGAGAAACTTATCATGACCTGTGACAGCAGCAGGTCAGACTGGATCATCTGATTGTCCTTTCAGGCCACAAATTCCAGTGGAAGGCTACTTTCATGCACATCAGGAGAGGTAAATGAAACACTGCTTGGTTCCATTAGAGGTGATATTTGTAGGCCTCATGTTAGTGGTGAGAACACAGCTTCGTGGAGTGATGGTGTCAGGGAGAACTTTGCTTGCACAGTAATTCATCCAAAGGCCCCAAGAAACTAATGAAATTTGTTAATAAAGGTTGAACAGCTTTCATATGGATTTTTGATAAGGAAACAGCTGCTCGTTTGCTTGGGTAATAGTAGAATCTGAAGGCCACAAGATCTGATAAAGAATAAGCAGATGGTCCAGAGTAAACAATTTGAAGTAGCTCTTGTAATTTCTTTAAGATCCTAGTACATAACCTGACACTGAGAGGTTATACGAAGCTCATTGAGCTAATAGTGATCAAGTATTTATCGCTGGAGCACAGCTAGAGAGATGAAAAAGGCAGCCAAATTCACTGAGAGATAAATAACATACTGCTGCACATCCTCCAAAATGGGACTGGAGCAGTTAAAAAGTGCCAGAAGAGGCTGAGTGCAATGCAGCCTGCAAATGAGGATAAACAGCACATGCTGAACTGGAATGTGTTTGGTCATGTAACCTGGAACAGGCAGAGTGGCTCAAAAGAGAATTGGCACCACCAGCAAGCCCAAATTGCACGCCAGAGTCCTCCTGCATGGAAACCAGGACAATTCTTTGATTACAGAGCAACAGAATGGCTGAGATGGGAAAGAACCCCTGGTCCAAACCCCTGCTGAAGCAGGACCACCTAGACCCAGCTGCCCAGGGCCATGGCCAGCCAGCCTGAGGATAACTCCAAGGATGGGGGCTCCACAACCTCCCTGGACAAACTGTGCAAGTACCAGGTCACCCCGAGTGAAAAAGTGCTTCCTGGTGCTCAGAGGGACGCTCCTGTGTTCCAGTTTTTGCTCGTTTCCCCTTGTCCTGATGCTGGGCACCACTGAAAAGAGCCTGGCTCTGTTCCCTTTGCATCCTCCCTGCAGGAGTTTACAGACATTGTCCCTGAGCCTTCTCCAGGCTCAACAGCCCCACCCTCTCATCCTTTCTTCAAAAAACCAAAAACATTCCTCAATTGTTTTATCTTGAACAGACAGGAGGAGAGATAACACAGAGTAAACAAACCATCTTAAACAGAATATTTACTTCTTCCTCGTTAAACTAAATCCTGCCCACAGACACTGTGAATGGCCTCAAGTGAACCCAGCAAGTCTTACAGGTCTGTATTAAGGGACAAGATTACTTTCTGGAGTCACAGGACTATTTTGTAATATGTACTGTAAGAAAGGATTTGGAAGGCAGAAAAAGTTAAAAATTAACTCTCTTTTATTTACCTTTAGTTGACTCTGGAGTTCACAGTGTCATAGAAGGGAATTCATTCATTCATTCATTCCTCTGCCATTAAGAGTAGACTATATGGGCCAGCAGTCAGTGCTATGGATTATTTTGCTGCTCAGACTGAAATTAGCACATAATCTGACCTCTTTCCTAGCGATTTTATTTTTTATTTTAAATAGATTAGAATAAAGCAACATACTGTTATCTCTAAAGTTGACTCCCACTGATTTAGACAAAGATTTAGCAGTTTTTTAGCTTTCATTAATAAAGGCCACTTTTGTTCTCAGAACATGCTGTTAACACGGATCAGATCACACTGGTATTTGTTAATAGTTTTCCATCATGCAAGTCTTGCTCAAGCTCCAAATGTTTCAGAATATATCTCAATGGTTATAAATAAATATACATAAATCAGTGTGGCTGGAAATGCTTGCAGACCATGTGTGACAGGACTGGAAGAGCTGCTCAGTGGTAATATATGATTTATATGAGGTTGAATGCTCAATGACTAAGTTATCAATCAAAAATTCATATGTCAACTTTTTTCCAAGGGCAGACCCGTACAAGGTTACCTTTCTCATCTTCCCATGAACATCTTCATGCAAAACACTTTATAAGATAAAAGCAGAAATATTCTAAGCTACCTCTGAGTTGTGGAAGTCATGCTTGGGATATTTATTAGATTAAAAATGATTAAAATATTTCAAGGGCTAAAGAGAGGAGCGTGGCATATGTCTTAATGATGTTAATAACCTAAATTTCACACTTCTTAGTAGCCACACCCACTAGCAATTACCAAATTGACAGATATATGTGAAGTTGGCATTTTAGTGATTCACCCAGCAGAGCTAAAGAGTCTTTTAAAAGCCCAGAATTTAGCTCTTACCAATTTTCCTCTGACATTCACAGACCTGAGCATAGGACTAGAAACAGAGCTGACAGTGATTCAAACTCACCATTAACCCGATGTCCATACACAGCTTGCTATTAGAATCCTCCACAGACTCAGGTGTGTGTGTTCTTCCGGTTTAACTAAAACTGCTGCTAAGTAGGTGCCCACAAAGGACATTCTTCAGGCACTGAACAGTGTCACAGCCCTTTGAGATAGGACAAAATATGGCAAAATGTGTGCCCCTCTGAAGAGTCAATATATTTGCCCTGGTTTGCAAAGTAGTAAATGATAGCATGGCTCCACAAACAATTAAAGGTGTCTGAACAGTCACTGGGAAAATGCACCCAAGAGTACACAAAACCAAAACATAAATTGGTGCTTTTATAATAAGAGAAGTCTATGGTCCTCCAAGGAGAAATATTGTAAGTTCTGGTGTCCTCCTGCTAAAAGTGAGAATGGGGGTGGGAAAAGGGCCTCAGATCTTCTAAAGAGACTCTGACACAAAACAGCATCAGGTTAAAAGCTGCAAGAAAGGGAATTTTAACTGATACAGGGTCTCTTGAAATTATCAGTTCTCTTGATCTGAGGAATCAGTCTTTAACAATAAAACAAGAAATATGAAAATGAATGTACTGCTCACTCACAGTTTTGTACTGATATTTATTCTGCTCTTCCCTTGCCCTCTATATAGTCTTCCTCCTTTTCTCTTCTACTGATTTGTTCTCTTTCTCCAACACAGCTCATTAAAACCTGTGATTTTCGTATTTTTTTCTGATTTTTCCTCATCTCCCTCAATTCTTTTTTTTTTTTTCCCTAAATGATTTTTCCCAGGTCTGCTGAGCTCTCCTTACTTTTCCCACCATCTGGCCAGACAGCTGTTCCTGATAGCACTGAGCAAGTGAGTTGTGAAAACAGTTGTTCAGAAGCTGATTTTACCTGTAGTTCCCATTCTCTGTGGGACGGGAAGTTCTGATGATCAGGACAGGTGAAATGATGGATGAAACAAACCTTGACGCATTTAGGAAAAATCAACGTGGCACCAGCGAGTTGTAAAGACAACACCCAAACCATTCTATGAGATACAGCCACAGAGGGGGAAAAAAACCCCAAAACATAAAAATCTCACCAGATTCTTCAAATTCACTGTTGTAGGTGTTCCAAGTCTCACTTAGGCGGAGCAGGTTTTCTTCCATGGCTTGGATGTCCATGTAGGGACAGTTGCACTCGGGGAATTTGGGGCCACACTGACACCAGCAGTCATTGTCCTTGCAGATGAACTCCCCCTCTGAATTGCAGGCAATATAGCTCAGAGCTGCCTGCACAAAATGCTCCTGCAGGTACTCAGGAAGGATGACCTGAAGACCTGAAGGAAATATTATGGTATTAACCACAAAGGGAGTTCTGGAGCCAAGCAGCTTCCCCAGCCTATGTAGCAAACAAACAATCAATTATGGAAAAACAAAAATATATGGCATTTTTAGGACAAATCGCACATCTGTCCAGCATTTGCTCTACGCCATGTATTTCCTTTCGTTAATAATTATTTTCCGACATATTCCTCACATTTGCCTCTCAACATGGAACATCCATCCACTGATGAGTAACCTGCACTCCTCAGACAGAGGAGTTACTGCTGTAATCTTTCTAGGGGGATTTGGTAACTCAGTTTTTCCTTGGGAAGAGCTGCTTGAGGGAACAGCAGCCAGAGCCTTGCAGCAGGAAATCACACAGCTGAATTATCATCTTGGTGCCAGCAATAATGCAGATTCTGAAAATGCTGATGAAGGGAAAGCAGCCCTGAGAGACAGAGTAAAGAGACAGCATAATCAGGAAAAGAGGTGCAAACATTTCCATCCAAAATAGGGCTTGTCTTCCGTGTTTCCTGGCACAACAAGATGCAGCTTGTCCAAATAACTCATTATCTCTCATGACTCTGTAGGGGCAGACTAAGAAGGAACAGGGAAAGTGGGTTGGAGAAAATTTTTTTAAAAATAAAATTTGGCTGATGGTTCATTTTCTCTAATTCTGGTAGCCAGTTGCTCTGGCATGGTCAATTGGATGTGAAGGGTAAGGCGACAAAACCTCAAGAAAGAAAACTCATTCTTATATCTACTAAAGTTTTAGCATGGAAAGGGTGCAAAGTTCAGCTCCTGTGGGGCTTCAAAAACTCCTGCTATGTCTTTCCCCCTGCCATGGTGTGCAGAGGCCCTGCAAAAGATGTCACATCGATGTGCCAGAACCAGGGAGCAGGTGAATCAAAGATTCACCATGTTCGTGACCAGAGAACCTTGGCCATTGTTTATGAGATCCCAGTGATGGGAATGAGTACATTATAAATTTTTATTTGTTATTTGTTGTTATTTTCCGTGGCAAACATAATCTCCGGAACCAGTGGAGTTTATTTGTGTTCCAGGTAATTTCTCAGCATATGAATTGGGTGTTTGGTGACATAAGTTTCTTCTCCATAGACACTTGGACGATTTCCCAGAGATTTATCCCTTATTTTTAGGCATATACAAAACTGGAGCTGTAACAGAAATTTCAGAACCCTTCCAAGTCGAAACTCGTATTACAATTGCTGAAACCTGGCCTGATTGTGCTTTCTTCTGTCTCAAAATTTGGAAAATGTTGCTGCTCCCTGAGTAAATTTCGTAATAGAGTTGTGTGCGTGTGAAAAGCCATGAGGTTGTGAAAGGAAAAGAAAGCCCAGTTCGATTCCTCCATTGAAGATTTTACACAGCTCTGACAATACATTTCTCCACATGATAATCCAATGGCAACAAACCACAGTCTGAGAGATGCAAAGATTATTTTCCAAATTTTAACTGACAAACATCATGAGTATGCTGGAAACCATCAAAAATTACATTTTCTGGAAATATTCATTGCATCTCAGTGGAAATGACAAGTTTTTAGTAAAAAAAAGAAAAAATTTTCTCTCTGGGAAATAATTTTACGTTTGTATGGATAATCTATTCTGGGGAGAAAAGAAAGGGAGAAAACACATGTGGATATTTTAAGGAAGAGTCGTAGAATCATAGAATATCCTGAGATTGAAGGGGCCACAGGGATCATCATCCCTGAGAGTTGTTCTTTAAATCACCAACCATTTCACACTGTTTGTCTGAGTGATTTACAAACTCATATAGCAGATTTTAAATATCAGAAATAATTGTATATCTACCTTCAACTGCAAATTAAGAATTGTATTGTTCTCTCATGGCATAGAGTCAGAGGTACACACAAATACATACATTAAAGAGAGTTTAGTGGGTTTTGTCTTAGTCATCAGTTGCTTCTGCTTTATTTTTGTAATTGAAAATAGAAATTATTAACAGCCTAATACCATAAAGGGGGACTTTTCAAAAATTTTTCTGTCCTAATACGCAGTTTGGGAAATGCTTCTGCTGGAATTTTGAAAAAAATCATTTAGAAATGATGACTCCTCTTCTTCCTTTTGTTTTCTCTTTCTGCTTCTTTCTATTTTTCATTTGTATTTACACACAATTACTACTATTTTCCTAATGAGTGAGATTTTAACCTTCCAAGTTTTTTTTTAAATTCCCAAGAGGAGCCCCCTTTGACTCCTCCTGATTTAGAATATTTGAAACTGTATATCCTGCTTGTCTGGTGACCCCATTAATTTTGGTGGAGCAACTGCATGAGGTGTGAGCTACTGCTCGGAGTGTGCAAAGCAGGCTGAACACACCAAATGTCACTCCCAGCTTGGTGGAATCTCTGGGAATTCAGGCTGTCTAAGAGGTGTGCCAGTGGATGCTAAAGAGGGATGCAAAATGCTAACAGAGCTATTCAAATGATTTTCTAATGGGTGCAGAAATTGTTTCTGTTTGAAAGGCAGCACGAGGTACTGACATTTCCTCTGCTTTGTCTGGAACTCACCACGCACACACACACACACACACACACAAAAATTAGGAAAATAATTAGGAAAATGACCTTTTATGAGGTGGAAGAAAGCAAAAACAAATAGTGTGATAAATGTCACCCCATTCCAAAACAAATTAATGAAATTGCACCTACGTACCTTGCAACTGAATCTTATTTTCGGGACTCTGAACCAGAACAGAGCTGACAGAATCTAGGTTGTCATAGTTACTGCAGCCCAGAGGACCCGTCCGCGTCTCTGTCACCTGATGGAAGGGAAGGGAAAAGCACTTGCTGGATTATCCAAAGCAGACTGAGGAGTTCAGAAGATTGTCTCGTAAAGTTTCTCTCTATTTCAGCCAGAAATACTTCATTATGGTGAAATAACTCAATTTAATTGCCAAAAGGATGAGTGCAAATGTTTCACCAGCACCACAAACCGCAGGAAGCACTATTTCTGTCACAGAGAACCCCTACAAACACTACACCATTACAGTACTGTGCAAACACTGCAGTAATACAATGCCAGGATGCTGTAATGCCACACCAACAGTCTTAAGACTTTTCATAGCTGTGGGAACTACAATGAGTTTGCTAAATGTGGTTTATGAAAATGAGAGTTGTGATTTTCCCTCTTGAAACTTGTGCACATGGCAAGTCCTTCTCAACGCCATGGGAAAAAACTTTGACTTACCCAGCAAAGAAGATCAGTATTTGGAATTAAAATTTGGAATTAAAAACCCTTTCTGAGTGGTATTTATAATGGTGGTAGTGGTGGGATGTTTTTTCATAAGGGGTAATAAGTTTAGGCACAAAATTCTGGATATTCTGTCTGTTGTAATCACCAATTCCATGGCCAAAATACAGCTACATTTGTCAAAACAGAGCCTCCACAAGCAGGGTTCTGACTTAACAGTGAAGGTCTATATTTGGGAGAGAGCAGTTATTTAAATCATAGAATCATCAAGGTTGGAAAAGCCCTTTCAGATCTTCAAGTCCAAACATCAACCCAGCACTGCAATAAATTTTTCTAGAAGTCCAATCTAAACGTCCCCCAGTGCAACTTGGTGAGTAAACACATTTAAATAAAAAGAAAAAAGTTAGTAATTGATATGCTTCCTGGAATATTATATATAATTCTTAAATGTCAACAAAGTCATTTAAAACCAATTTCTTTTTAAAATAAGAGTCTAATAGAGTTTCTGAGCAATGAGGCACTGCTGTGATGGCCAGGGCAGGTGGTCAGCACAGGCAGCCACAGAAAGCCCAACCCCTTAGCATGGGTGTTTACACCATGAGCTCACATTTTTTAAACTACATTGGGTGCCATAGAAAATCCATGGGTTTGTAATTCCTTGTCCTTTGTATCAAGACAAGACAGAGAGAAGAAGGTGAAAGTGGAGTAAAAGAAGCACAAGCAGACCCAGCAGGGAATTCTGGCCCTGCGATATCAACCCAGACTCGCTGACTGTCCAAGTACAACCAAGCCCTCTGTCCTGCACCTTCCAAACTGCTCCCAGCCACTCTCCTGGAACTTCCTACTTCTCTTCCTTTGGCTGTTTCAGGAATTGTGGCCAGGTTTACCCTTATTTGTTCTCTGCCTCAGTTTTGAATACAACCACTTCTATTTTCTGTAACTTCAGGTGTCACGTTCAGCTCTGGATCTCCTGGAGAATAACCCTAAATTATAGGTCAGGGAGCAGATTTCCTAAACACAGACATGCACTGAGCAAGTGACTGCCATGCAAGCAGCCAACCCGTGTGAATTGTAGAGAGCAGAAGGGAGAGGGCTCTTGGAGCAGCCTGATCTGATGGGAATATGGTTTGCTGATATAAACCCTGACTGTCCAGGTTGCTGAGGGTTGCCTGGCTCGCCCACAGCCTCTGGGTGGTTGCAGCTGGGTCATGATGTTCTTGAAACCACTGAGATTTCACTTTCTTCTTGCACTTTTGCAAAGAATAGCTGAGTTTTCCTGCCATTCCAAGCTCCTGGCACCTTCCATGACTTTGAAGTAGTGCTCCTGAGGGTGGAGCAGGAGGCCCTCTGCAGAGGGGACACAGAACTAGCCTCCACCAAAACTGTGAGCAGAGCTCAAGCTGCACAAGGAAATGGCACCAAGGGGATGTGTCCCCTCTGCACATATTTGGCAATCTTTAATATTTGTGACAGCACCAGATTTACCTTGGTTTTTGCTTAATCAGCCTGAATCAGCACAAAGACTCTTGCACAGGGGTAAGATTTGGACTGGCTGGAAGGACAATTGTGATTTACCTGTGATCTCTCAGTCCTCTGCCAACGAGTAGTCTAAAATTCCATTCCAAAGTCTTACTTTTTGGAAGCACCCCCAGGCCATGTACAGAACCCTAACCTCTTTGTACACTAACAGTATTACCTAGATTAAATAAGAGAAATAGCCAGATGACCAAAAAAAAGGCAGGTAAATGTTGTAATGAATTTTATCCTTACTCTGACATCTTACACTCAGCATTCATCTGCACAGTTCTTTATTTAAAGATCCATTTATTTTAGTGCTGTTTTGGTTTGCATGTTATTATTATTATTACTACTATTATTATTATTATTATTATTATTATTACAGATTTCAAGCATTTTTCTATAAGGCAATGCAGCTTCATAAAGTTATATGGAATGTATAAACTATAAAGCAAATTTTACAATTCCTATCCATTCCTATTACTCTTTTATGCCTCCTGAAATCACAAAAGAAGGAAGGGTGGTTAGTAGCTTTGTAGTTTTTGTGCTCCTTTTTGTTCATGATTCTTCACTCTTATCTGAATTATGCCAGACACAGGTAGAGACTACCACTGTTCTGAGTGATAGCATTTATAAATACATTGATTCAGAAGAAAACTATATAGGGCAGTTTTGATATGACTTACAGACCATCATTGTTGCAGTGAAGTAATAAAAAATTGCTCTAATAATAGCAATAACAGACAATGCTCTATAAATACGGCAATAAATAAGGACCTTGTCTAAATGCTAAGTTTTCATTCCAACCCATGTATTTATATGATTCATTCTTTTACTTTTCCAGGTACCTTCACACCCTCTGACCTCTGACTTTCTCTGATACTCTTAGCTTGTGCAGAGAAAATACACTGCGAGAAGAAATTCAAAAGTAAGAGTCTCAGCATGCAAAAAAGAAATGCTAAAGAATCTAAAAATCATCCAACCTTCAACTTTTGATGGACGAACATTCTAGTTAGAGGTCAAAGTTATGCAGTTACGTACACTTTTGTATACTCTACACAAATCCTACTCCACAAAGACTGTAAATCAGACAAAAATGTGAATGACTGATAAATGAAAACCTCAAATTTCTATCAAATTTTCAGACCAAATGAAAGGATTTGATTTTCCTAAATCATACAATTACACACTGGTTTGGGTTGGAAGGGACCTTAAAGAATATCTAGTTCCAGCCCCTGCCATGGGGACACTTCCACTAGACCAAGCTGATCCAAGCTCCATCCAACTTGATCTTGGACATTGTGGAGTAACTTTGATGATAACAAAGCAGACTAGAGAAGAAAAAAAACTAAAAATATATAAATACATTAATTCTGTTTTGATCCAAGTGTTACTGATGTCACTGATGATTTTACATTTTTTGTTTCATGAACAATAGGAATGAAATTGGAAAGGCAATGGCACGTCTTTAATTATCTTCCAAGCAGAGAAGTGTGACTATGTTCAGTCCCAAGATCACAGCTGAAAACTGTTTTGTCAGAAAGTGAATAAAAAAAAGATGAACAAAAAGAGGAGAGGGAAAGGTAATGAAACAGAAATGCAGATTATGCTGAGATGTAGCATGGTCCAGAAGTGACCGAGGATGTGCAAAGAGCACCAGAACCACGTTTGTTTTGCAAGACCTGCAGCCCACAAAGAACATTAACTCACAAAGCAAAACACCACGGAACAAAGTTATTAAATAACCCAAACCCCCCAAGAACCAGCAACAAAACACCAGTGAAATCATCTGACACAAAGCAGGCAGGATGTTCTCCAGTGCCTTGTTTTCAGAGATTATCACAGAGCAGGTTTCCCTGGGCAGCAGCGTTTTCAGTTCCCAGAAATAAACTCTAGCATTTGGCATTAATGAGACAAATGCCTACAGTTTTCAGTCAGTTAAACCTCATAACCATGGTGATAATGACCCGATTATAAGTGCACTGAGAACATACCTCCTAGCACTTAAGCAGGGCTGAATTCTTGTGATATCAGTGGGTAGTATTTCCCTGGGAAACAGTCTCCTTTTTTTTGTCCACGATAATTAAGCCTATAGAAGACTTTCCTAATAAAAGGGAAATCTATTTCTGCAGAGATTTTGCTCCTGGTGAGTCCTTTTAAGCGCACGTAGCTAATATTCCTAACGAAGTGCCCATGCAGAGGTGGCGTGTGCCTCGCATAAAGGACTGTCCTCTTCAGCAGGACTCTTTAAAAATGGATTTGGCTTCTGAGGATGAGAACTGAGCCAGCACAAAGGAGAATGAGGCAATGCTGGTCGCTGCAGAATAAGCAGCCTCTGTCACATTCACATAAATCTCTTTAACACTTTAAACATTTAAATGAGGATTTAGCGCAAACTCCTGGTGTCTGCGTGAGGGAGGAAGGTCTGTTCTGAGCAGTTGTGCCGACAGAAGATGGGGCAAAAGTTGGAATGAGGAGAAACCTGAAGGCTTTAGGATTCTCCTGAATAACACGATGGTGGTGCTGGGCTGATGGCTGGGTCTGGTGATCTTTGAGGTGTTTTCCAGTCGCAGTGGTTCTGATTCCATGACTCTTCTACCAGCCTCACCTTCAGGGCTTGTCCTGCAGCCCACGCTCCCACACCCCATAACCCTTGCCCATTCTGCAGTCGTCGCTCGTCTCACCTCAAAAAAGAGTTGATCAAGTACATAGGTACTAAATGTACTTTCTATTTAGATGTGGGTCTCCTGCCAACTCTCTTCTTTCTTTTCCTCCAGGCTTGACAGTTTTTCACAAAAGCACCTTTATTCCAGCACCTCCCCTTGCCACACAATAGTTGCTGCTCCGCTGCCCTACTTTTGCCATTGAACATATTAAAACACTCCTGCTAATGAGTGTGTAATTAAAATAAATCAAATTTTCGGAGCGTTCCAAGCACTGATACTTCTCACGCTACAGGCTAGATGAACATTTCTGAAGGAGGTACAGACAAACCAGAAGCATTCACAATATCAGGGGTTGGATTCATGTTTTCAATATGATTTTTTTAATAGCCAGCAATCTAAAACAATACCTCAGAGGTATGCAACATTTCCAACACATTTTCTAGCAGCATAGGGCTGACGCTTTAATTTGAAGACTCTCCACTGACTCAGGAGGTCTGGAAACATTCCCATCATGTTTTTCTGTCATCTGTAAGATGGAATAGGAACAGTAAACTCGATCTTTCTGTAAAAGAGATAATCGCAGAATTTCCATTAACTTCATTAGAAGGGAAATAGGAAACTTCTTTCAAGTTTCTGGACAAGAAGAGGACTTTGAATTTTACTGAATGCAGCACTAAAGCTTCCCAAGAGATCAGTCTAATCCTTCCACTTGCACTTCTTTGTTTCTACACTCCCAGGAATTTACTGTGAGCCAGACTGTTACATTAAAATAACAAGGAAATGGAAATGCATTCTTCTTACATAAAGCATTAAATACCTCGGAAATCAGAATCTTTCAGGAACTGGAAATTAGCTCACACTGTTTGAATTCTGCTCTGTTACACCTGTTCAAAATACACTGCTTTTTTAAGGCTGTTCAGGCAACAATCACCTCTCCGCTCAAGTCTATTCCCCACTATCTCAGGGAGCGATATATTGTCTGCAAATTCCAGGAGAATCCACAAGAATATTGAAACAAGTCTGGCAGCACTGACAGCTCTGGCATCACAGCCACAACTTTCCCTTTTCAAGGACATTTTTAATCCGCTGCCTGTCAGATGCCACATCCCCATGCAGCCTTCTGGATTGCAACAGGGAAGTGTGCAGGAAATGAGGCTGCTGGAAAACCAGGCAGGGCAGCAGTGCCAGAGCCTTTATTTCCTGCACTTGGAGAAATCAAAGGTGCATCAGCCTCATACGGAGAATAAGGACAGGCATTCTCTCCGAAAGAACAGGTTATCTCTTTTAATTAATCTTGAAGAAGAGATGACAGTGAAGTTCTCTTACAGAGAAGTAATAGAGTTAGCTAAAATGTAATAAAAACGGAGGATTTTGTTTCAGTCTCCATTTAGCTACTTCTGCTTGCCCATATCTTACTTAAATTAACACTAATATTATTTTTTCTCAGTTTTTATTGCCTAAAGAGACAACTGAACAACAAACAGTAAATGAAATCTATATATTTGGTTTAAAAGATAAAATTAGAAACAAAGAGAATAGCACAGATACAAATTAAAATAATATTTCATGTTCATAAAAATCTCAAGGTATCTGCAGAAAGCAAAAGCAAAGATGCCTACTGAAGAAAAACCCAATTCCCAACTTTCCATCCTTTTCCAAACACAATTCCAATACTACATAAATGACAAAAGACTCCAAAGAAATCTGGGGGCTCATACTGTAAAGGTTAAATGTCTTCTTCCACTTAACCCAACTGCACAATGCCATGCAAGGACTTCCCAAGAGTATTGGGAATAGGATTTGTATCTTCATGGACCAGTTCCAACAGGAAATGCTGAGGCCACTGGGATTTTTCACTGTGTCCCATTAGTTTCAAGAAGACAGGATGATTTGCCTATTTATAAGACTTACAAACATTATTGGTCATAATAATATTGCAGTTGAATGGATTTTTTTTTTAATGTTGGGAAAGTATGAATAAAAAATATAGTCCTTCCTGAATCAGAATGAAAAGTTAAAATGTTCCTTTTCTTTTTGAAGTGTCAGGAAAAAGATCCTCTTGCTAAATATTAAAATTATCTTTGGACAATTTGGGAACAGTTTACCTTTAACGTGGTCAGTTTTTCAAATTATGTATATATTATTTTTAGGACAGAAAAATAATAATTTTAAAAAATTCTTTGGCAAACTCGTACCAAAGAAAAAATGTGACAGGTTAACATTAGGTCCTAAAAATAACATGAAAGGCATTTAAAGTCTTGAAGATTAAAAGTCAAAATGATAAGGGCAGGTTAATTAAGAACTCAATTTTCCATAGAGATTTTACCTTTGATTATACATTTCTGTGCAATTCTAAAACTTAGCTGGGATATTCTTTTCAGCAACGTCTCTAACAATTTACTGATTCAAGCTGGTTCCAGGCCTCATGTTTCCTGCCCAGAACCTCCTGAGTTGTTTGTGCTGTCCGTGGCACCCCCTGCACCTCACTCACGGTCACACCTGCAGCAGGACATTTCCCATGGCTATTTTATTTTGTCGTCAATCTCCCCTGCCTGGGGTTGTCATCCCAACTCTCACGAGGAATCCCATTAGTGTCCATAACGTGGGTGTCTGCCTGGCTCACAGAGAAGTGTGCAGGCATTTATTTTTAGGTTTTATCTTCATTACTTCCCACCCATTTATTCCCTCTGGTAAACGATTGTAACACGTTTGCCCTTTCTGTCTCATTGGTACAGCCAACTCTCAGTTTGCAGTTTTGCTAAACACTTATTTTTATTCAACTGGTTTTAGTGTGCTTTCCTGCATCTTTGCAGACCTACCTACAGACTGTGCAGCTACAACTGATCTGTAATTTAATCATTAAATCCCTAGCAGTTGTTCAAGCTAAAGGGAATTTAGCTTTGCTAAATTTGTGTCAGAAAAGAAAAGCAACTCAGTACTGAAGCTTTAAACTGCATTCATATGGCTGCTTCATTCATATGGAAAGTTCTGGCTGAGAACTCGGTGATTCCCAATATTGTTATTACATGAACTAAACAAGAAGAGATATTTTAATGTACAGAAGACTGCTCTTAGAATTAGGCTCTGAGGGCAACGTTACCCAGGCAGACTGCTGAGCCCAGCTGGAAAATCCTTCACATCATCCTGATTCACGGGAATAGAAAGACCTATCAAATATCAAGACCTGTTCATTAAAACGTACATGAATGTGTCCTACTACGGGTACGAAAAAATATTTAGAATATAGAATACAGGATCTCGTCCAAGGGGTTTTATTCATTTCTTTCTGGTCCTAGTATAGATGAGACAAAGGCAAGGGCAAACAATGATGTATCATAAGGGCAAGTGCATCTCTTCCGTCAAAAAACAGAAAAAGAGAGAGCCAGAGTTCCTATGAGCGTAAGGATCTAGGGAAGGAGAAAAGTTCAGAAGGAAAAAGAGAAAACCTATGAAAGGAAAGCACCACTTATTATCAGGACTGTGGAGTCCTGTGGAAGTGAAAGGACTTTGTTCTGCTCAGAATTGAAAGAAACTTGACCACCTGCACGTCTGCACGTGCAGACGACCGTGTGAGGTAGGACATTCCTAGATATCTACAGCTCCTTTCATGGCATGGTAGGTGAAAAACCTTTTGACAAGGGTTGTTTTCTCAACTAGAGGTCTTACACATGTAAATATCTGGATTAAATTCATATATGCCACTGTATATTTTCTTTATGCCCTTTTCCTTATCAGAATGTTTATCTCATTTGTAGTGCACAATTATTTCTGAGCCACTGCACTGTGAGAGCAGGGGAGAACTCCCACGTCACACACCACAGACTTGCCAGTTTGGAATATTTTCCTCAAGGAAGGACAGATCCTCCTCACTGTAAACCAACACCAAAATAAGAAAAGCAGACCAACATGGTTTATTTTATGCCTGAAGGAACATGGGCTTTTTCTTTCTGACAATTCTCAGTATTCTCGTGGATGTTGTGTTTCAAACTGAGAATTAATTGGAGTAAGAATAAACTCTACTTAAGTAGATGAAAACACGACAGGATAAGTATTTTCATGATCCTCTTCAAACCATTTTCTCTATTAACATCAGGGTTTTATCATCACCTAATTTTGCACATTAAGGATTTTATGAAAACTGAAGAAAAAGCATGGAATGATTTTTCATATGCCAGACTCTAGATACACTTGGAGAAGATAAAATTAAATTTCCTTGTAAATTTACATATTATTTGTGAGACTCCCATATCCTCCATTTGGTGGAATTATTATAAATGTTGGAAAATTATGAACTATTATAACCATGACACAAAAGGGCCTTTTTGTTATTTCTTTTCATATTACTTTTAATAAAATTTGAAGGAAGAATACCCAAAGCCCATGTAATATAATAACCATTTCCTGGGAATTTAAAGGGATAGATTGGGTTATCCAGAGAGAGGTAATGAATAAGAGTTTGATGAACTGGGAAGATGGTAGTTGAGGCTGACTGGTGGAAGCCCTGATCTCAGTGATTCCAATACGAATGCGAAGAAAATTCCTTGACATCCGTGGTGTTTATTCATTGCAAAAGGTCAGAATCTCACCACACAAAATTAGAACCACTTTTTATTTTGCTCACTGGATTCTGCTGTCAAGTCTGTAGAACAGTGATGAAACTTCCAACCTTCCAGGCATTAAAGATCTGAAAATAATGATCACTCCATAGTGGAGAAAGTCTCCTGGATGAATAATGAAACCTTTCTTAAACCCAGCTCTGCTTCAGCGTGTTGAGGCATTATATGCATTATCTTGTAAGAGATTAAATTATAGTTTTGCTGTCAGACATGCAAATTCTGCTGAAGCACCGTGAGAAGTTCTACAAGGTAAAAATAACAGTGAAGTGCAGAAGACAGCAATGATATAAGTCTCAGTGCCAGTTAGCTATGAAAGATTCCCACACCAATTTTTCACACTAAATGAATAAATCAAAGGGGATGATTGCAGACTGAACCATAAACCATAACAACAAAACATGTAAAAATGTACTGTAGGCAAAAATTCTCTAGGAAAAATAATATGAACACAGCAAACTTTCCACAGCCTTTTATTATTCTCTAAGCTGATTTCTTCTGACTCAGAATCTCTATTTGTCTGAGATATTCTTCCCAATCTGACCTCTGTGTTCATACAAGCTGTTGATACATGCTATCTCCTGCTTCTGAGAGCTCAGAGGCAGGGAAATATTCTGTGAATTTTATAGTCCTTGCCTGACATTCTCTGACCTGCTGACAAGCAGTAGCTGCCAATTAGAGGGTGGAGGACAGGCAGAGTGCTGAAGTTTCCCAACCCATACACAAGCCAGCCAGAATAAAGATCAAATTGAAATCTGTACAAATCTGAGTGCCTCCAAGCTCCTGCTGGAATGCTCTGTCTAACTGTACTGTTCAAAATGTTCACTGTGGAGCTCTCAATGCTAAAACCCTTCTCCATCTTCTGGGTTTATTTACTTTCGTTTATCTTTTTTAGGGAGACAAGATAAAAAAAAAAGAGAGTATGCAACATTTAAGGAACTGTAGTGTGAATTGTTTATGGGTTTTTGACAACTGTGATGGCAAGTGTTGTGTGAGTGCTGTTAAGGTCTCTCGTTTACATATGTATATTTATAGCCTGCTCAGGGTTTGGCAGTCTTCAAATCCCTGTTTGTTTTTTACCCTTCTCCCTTGACTAAACTCATAACTAATAGAAGAGTCCTTCAATTTGCTTTGCTCCATCATGTCATGTGTTCTGTCCTTTTCTGTTGTTGTTTTGTGGTGTTTTGGGGTTTATTTTTTTATCAAGCGAAGAATAGTTATCTAAAATCTTTCCAAAATGCTTATCTAAGCATCTCTATTATGTGCTATTTTATTGTTTTGAAATCATCTCACGCTGTGCTGCCAACGAGCTGGCGATGCTGTAACTCCTTGCACTCTTTACTCCTCTGCACATGCTGCTGCAAAGATAACGAGGCTGTAGCTGGGATTAGAGGCTGCTAAGACACATCTTTTTATGAGAGTCTGGTGCTGCTGTGATGGATCGAGGCAGCGGTGCTGCTGAGTGAGCCTGGGGAGTGATGAGTGAAATGCTACTGCTTTAACATCCTGCTCTGGGTTTGGAATCAGTGTCACAGACTGGGTTGGGTTGGAAGGGACCTTAAAGCCCATCCAGTGCCACTCCTGCCATGGGCAGGGACACCTTCCACTGTCCCAGGCTGCTCCAAGCCCCAATGTCCAACCTGGCCTGGGACACTGCCAGGGATCCAGGGGCAGCCACAGCTTCTCTGGGCACCCTGTGCCAGGGCCTCCCCACCCTCACAGGGAACAATTCCTTCCCAATATCCCATCCATCCCTGCCCTCCTTCAGCTTAAAGCCATTTCCCCTGCTCCCAACACTACTTGTCCTTGTCAAAGGTTCCTCTCCAGCCTTCTTGAAAGCCCCCTTTAGATGCTTTAGGTTTTCTCCTCTTTTCTCTCACTCTCTGAAATATTGAGGGCCAGATTCTCATAGGAATTGTGCTGTTTTACACCTGCTCAAGAACTGACCCCTGTGTTACTTTTCAGAGAAAGCAGCCCTGGAGATTCAGTTTAATTAAAACTCAGCTGTCCAACTGAGTTAAAGGGTTTTTTAATATCATCACCTTAAATTCCTCAATAAGATATGGAAACAGATCCCTAACATTTCACTTGTTGCATTCTTAGAATTAGTGAACAGTCCACTTATGGCAATCACAAGATCTCGCTATACTTACGGTGAATTTAATCCAAAGATCTCCAACAGTTTCCACATTAAAAAAAAAAAGTATGAAACCTCAGGTATTTCATTTTCATGGTGACACAAACAGAAATCCCGTGCTGTGCAGTAGAAGATGGTACAGAGGCTTCTTAGCTACCTCTGGGTGATGCCCAAAGTCTGATTGCAGGTCCCAGTCCTCCTGGCAAGATTAAATAATGACCCAAATTTAAATCTAAAACTCACATCTAGCCATATTAATAGCAAGCTAGGTTTGTGAAGCTCTTAATATTGAGTGAGATTTCTAAAGAAACCTCCAAAAGTATTCAATTCTCACGGAAATTTCAGGGCAGAAAAACATTCAAGATCACAATTTCTATATATTTCCTAACTTTTAACTTGCCTTTGGAAAAATGTCAAGTTTTGCCTTGTATGAAGGCAGTCTGATCTCCCAAGGTAGTGGAGAATTTGGCACTTCATAGTGGTCCTGAACAACACCTGTCCTTGAAAATCTGTCCTGTGGCTCCTCCTTGACATGGTTATGCCACCAAACCTACAGCACAGGGAAAACCCAAATTTTTTATAAGGATCAATACTTTCTGGCTCTTAATTTCGTAGATCATTGCAATTAAATTTATATTTCATTTCTTCAATGAAATCAATAAAAACCTGCTATCAGAGGACTTTCTAAAACACTGTTTCTAACTGTGATTTTACACTTTAAAGCTGTTGCTGGGTAATTCTTTTTCCCAGTCTTTGGTCCCTGACAAGGTTTCTCAGCTGTACAGTCTTTAATTCTACCCACAAACTGAATGGATAAGGTGAAAGCAAGAAGAGTTCGAGATCTGGATTTCAAAAGCTTCCCAAAAATTGGCTGTTTATACAAAACCGTGCAAAGTGTTGAGATTTAGAATTTGCCAGAAATCTGACAAAAGCTCAAGGCTTTATAGTATTTCAGCATTTCTACTTTTGATTATGGCAATTACTTGAATTCACAGAAAAACACATTCAAATAGGAGGTATGAAAGGAAAAAAAATTGAACCAAGGAAGCTTTTCCAGACAAAACAAAGAAAACAAAGAAAACAAAAAAGGTCTGTATTTCAGTCTGAATTTTGAGTGAGAAACTAATTTCATTACACTTAAGTTTCCTCTCTAACAGTCCACCATGAGTCATTCACGGGTTAATTATAGATAATCAGATATAGTTACCATCACAGTAGAGCCCTGTTATTTGTAATCTAAACTTCTCAGATACAACAAAATGCTTAAATCTCTCATAGCAAAGAAAAAAAAAAAAGTGATTTGGGGAAAGTAAAAAGCAAATTGCACAATAAAATTTAATTGAAATTACAGGGCACATTCTCAGGGATGTTTATTCTTTCTCACTCAGATGGAATAAATGGGCTGTAAATAGCTGGTGGAAAATTCAATTTATGCATCTGTTCTTCTGTTGCCTCCTGTTCCTTTACTGCACTGTGGCCATCCCAGAACTGTTTGGACTCTATAAGAACACCTCTGCTGTGCTCACCTGGCCCAGCTCCCACAAAAGGAGGTGTATTCTGGGATGGAGGATGAATCCTCCAAGAGACAACTATGGAACAACCTCACTTCATTAATGGCAATGCTGTAACATAACTGTGTTTATAATTTTGCAGAATGCAGTAAGACTATTCAATGATATTTAATTTACCATGCAACCAAAGTGTTTTTTATGTGTTCTGCACAGTTGTTTGGGCTCGTTGAAGAAAGTTTGTTGGGGACAGTGCTGGAATTACAGCTTGTAGCAAATTGGAATTGTGGTTGTCTGAGAGGAGCACGCTGCTGTCTCCCAGAACTGGGGCTCAGGAAGCAGGATGAAACCCAGATGTACTGTGGACAGCCCTCTCCCACCTTCCCACAAACACAGAAGTCTCTAATTGTCTGGTGGGAGTGTGACTGCACCACCCCAGGGAGCTCAGCAGGGTCATCCTGCCAGTGGGCAATGACAGGATACATGGCCAGAATCACAGCAAATGCTGCTGATGCCTTTTTCTCTGGTCCTAAAATAAGAGCCAGACACTGTTAGAGTGATAAAAGGGGGACTTTTATGTGAGGATCCTCAGGTGCACTAAATCTGTCAGGTGGAAAATACCGAAGGAGCACCCCCTGTGTGAGCCGTGTACAATTTTCACAGATTCTGCAAATCAGCACATCTGACAAGAACCCCCCAGTTAGGAACCTGTCTGATGAAGTAACCCCCCAGTTCTAGTAACTTCTAGATTCTCCCTCCTTAGGATGAGGTCCAGGCCCTGTTTACAAAAGTACATCTCGGAGAGCTGGGTTCAGTTTTGCTTCCTTAGGAGAACCAAGATAGCACAGGGATCCTGGAATTTGCCTTGTCTTTCTGCCAAAGAAAATGCTGAAGCTAAGCTACAATATGAACCTACAAAGCTACAAATATATGTGTAAAGGATACAGAGACTATATAAAAGGAAAAAGGAAAAAACCAAAACAACATCACTGCAGCAGCCCACAAGCTTCACGTGCTGTTCACACCATCCCTCAGCCAGCAAAGGAGAGAGGTCACTCCTGTGGGCTGGGGTCAGTGTGTTGGAAAATACACCAAGTTTAAATTTTTTTTTATTTTATAACTTTAGTCAGGTTTGTTCACCTTTGCCTTGGGGAAAGGAATTTTAAAGGTTTGTTTTAGAGGATGTTGCACCACTCAACAGAGATGAGCTTAACATCTCAACAAGTCTGGGAGTGGCCCGAAAGATATCCAAAGAGATGATGACCATCAGCAGAACATCAACAAATTTCTACTCCAGATGTTGCCCCTGGCATGGTTGGAGACATCAGAAAAGGCTGATAAGGAAAGCCTATTAATATCAGAGGCAAAGAAGAAATCAGGATCCAATAGGAAACCAAATGCTAACAACTACGCAGCTGGGGATCAATGAACATTAAACCAACTGATTTCTATGAGTGTTGGACTCCATAAAGTTTGGGAAAGAAATCTAGTAAAACTCATGTGTGTATGGAATATTTTCTGTGGCACATCCTGGCCAGAATAAAACAACGTCTGGTTCTCTATCACTTCAAATACAGTGTTAGAGGGTTTTCATTTTCCTCCCGAGTTTCTGTGACAAGTGCACAGTCCCAGGCCAGTCCCAGGTGGTGCCACCTGCCCCGGGGAGTGACACCTTCAGTAGGTGCAGACTAGTGGGGTTGCATTTGGGCACCAAAACCACTGCCATGGTGAGGGCTCGGAGCATTGCTCAGAAAATGAGGAAAGGGAAAGATTGCTGACTTTATCTGTGCTCTGCTCCCACAGCCGGGCAGGGTCTTATTAGCCAAGAGCAGAGCACACCTCATCACCCTAACAGGTTTTTAGTAAGAAGAACCCACAGCATCCGTGCAGCTGAAGAAAGAGTTTTATAGGAAAACACCTCTCAAATGAGCATGCCAAGGAAGCAATGTTGGATGTGTAATATCTCAAACACAACAGGCTGTATGTTCATGTAAATGTTATGCAAATGAGACACAGCCCTCAGGCACCTGGTGAGGTTCCAATGAGGCCCTGGAGGCTCCAAATTGTTGATTTAGCACATGAGCCTTAGCACTTGCACTGAAATGCATGTGTTAAAATCATATTGAAAGAATGTACATGTCAGGGACTTTGAAATAAATTAAATATTGATACAAGCTGTGGCGTCTTCCCATGGACGTTTTGATTTCCAGTCAGAAAATGTTGCCAGGGGATCATGTTACCTCTTTTAATGTGGAATAAACAGTGTATTGTCTGCGTGATTAATGCCACCTCAACGCTACTTCTAAGGATAATTATGTCACAGCTAACAAACTTGATTACAGACAAATTTGATTAACAAACTTGAATCATCAAATTCATCTCTCCCACTCTTTCTTTGTGCTGCACATTAGCAGATTTTTTTTCACTAGATGAATAAAAATGGAATAACTGAAGGCTTAAATTTTAATTCTCACTTTCCCTTTCTTTATGCTTTCCTTTCTCTGTGACATAACTTGGCTTTTTGTTAGAAAAACGTAGCAAAATACTGTCTTCCTGCATCTGTCCCACAAGAATATATCAAGATCTATAAGAAAAAAAATTCAGCTATCACGTATCTCAATGAATTTGAATGAAGATAAGAATTTCTCAAATATTACTTTTTCCATTACAAAAGGGAGAAAAGATGATTCATTATATGTTTCTTTCTAAAGAGATATTCCTTAGAATTTAGCAGAACAGACATTTTGATTTTTTTTTTTCCCAGAAGACTAATTGAGCTTGATCATTCTCACCTAATATTTGTTGTCTTGTTGGTTTGGCTCTGTAACACTATAGACTTAAAAGATCTCATTCCAGGTCGCATCTGTAAAGACCTTAATCTATTAAGGAAGAATTCATTAGTCAGAGAGGTCGGAATCATTAGGAACTGAGTGGCCAGACCCAGGCAAGGCCCTGATTTGTGAGTGGTGAGCTGCTCATCCTGTCTTCTGGCCTAAATAAATCCATCCTTGGTGGTGCTTTAAGGCAGCTGCAAGACTCTGTCCTACTGCTGCATGTTCAAGTCTTTTTCTTACTCTTCTACTCATGTGGATGAGATAATATTTCTTCCCCAACATTATTTTTGGATTTTTTGTTGATAACTAAATGATCATTAAAACTTATTGACATGTTCCCAGTCTGCAATGCCCAAAGCAGATAACCTAAAACACAAATAGGAGAAACAAAACATGACGAGAAAGGACACAGAACTAATGCAGTTATTTGTTTAGAAGATCTATCACAGGTTTATAAGAATTATCCTTTTTTTTTCTCAAGAAAATCTGCAATCTTTTTTCATAGAAAGAGAGAAAAAAAGAGGTGTGAGGGCAGTGTAGTTTAACCTGAAAAGGGATGCTTATACCGGTTTTGGGGAAAAAAGGAAGGAACACATATTGGCTTTGTTTGTGGGGGGTTATGGTTTTTGAAGGAAAAAATTTGTATTTCTAATCTCTCTTCTCAAATATTTTAGAGGTGTCCCAGCCATGAAGATGGCCATCTCTGAACACTACAATCCGAAAATACGTTGGTGTGCAAGCAGTTGTGCTATTTTTTTCTAACTCCTGCTGCAATTTCAGATTGCCCATCATCACAGGAAATGTGACAAACAATAAGTCAAATAGCAAAGCAAATTATTCCTGTTCATTTCGAAGTTCCAGACTCCAGGAACTGGAGTGGCAAGTTTCCTCTCCCTTCTGATTTAACTGCAAATGTCAGGGCTTTTGGTTTGTGTTTTAAGTCTTTTCTGTTCACAGAGTATTTTTGTTTGGTTGGTTTATTCAGATATGCATTCCCAACAGGGTAGTTATGTTCTTCCTAGTAAGAGCATGAGTTATATGAAACATTTTTGATACTCTCAGCTCCCTCTTCCTAAAATATAAACAACTCTGTTAATATGGTAGAGTCTAGAATACTGCATATGAATAAGCCATCCGAAATTAATAAAAAATGATAGTATTTTTTAGTATCAGGACTAACTAGGTCCTGAACATGGTTTTTTTGTTGTTGTTGCTAACTAGTCAGCAATCAAAAAATTATTATGTGTCAATGGGGACACCTCTAATACTCCTTTAGAATTTTAGGGATTTCTCAACCTGTTGCAATACCTTTATCTTCAGTTTCTTTGAAGCTGGTCAGAAGGGAGTTATGGCAAGCTGCTAGACCTTTCCTCGGGCTCCTTTGACAAATCCCTGGTGCAGAGGAAGGCTTAGAGCAGAGTGGTGAGCAAGCCAGACACGGGAGGTGCTGGTGTTGGAAATGATATAGCTTTTAAAATTTTTATCTAACTTTGGTCAGGGGGTTGTTCGTCTTTGCCCAGGGGAAAGGAATTAAAAGTTTCTTTTCAAAAGACTCTGTTCCCTGGGCGAGGCCTGGTGAGTTTAACAGCTGCAGACCGGCAGTAGCACAGAAGAAACACAAGAGGTATAAGCGACCATCAACGAACATCAAGGAACAACAACTCCAAACATCACCCCTGGTGTGTCGGAGACATCTGGTCTGGGAAAAGATGCATGAGAGAACCAAGAATGAGGATCTAATTAGCACTGAAGAGATCAATACCCACAGGAAACCAAAAACCAAGAATTGTATAATTGGGACCAATGAACATTGAACCAATGAATTTCTCTGGGTTTTGTCTGTTATGTGAAAAATCTAGTATAGAACCACGTGGAATGATTTTCTCTGCACAACCTGCGCAATGTGTGGATGAAATTATTTCTGTTGCACATCCCGGCCAGAACAACATCCTGTCCAAAATAAAGCAATGCCTTAATTCTCCAACACTAAAAATGATGTTGGAGAGTTTTTTGTTTTCCCACAGTTTTGGTGACACTGGGACTTAAAAAGCTGCTCAGGAGTCTGTGGTGTAAAAAGCACTGGGGTCACTCCTCCCTGCAGCAGCACAGGAGGGGAGGGTCTGATGGTCACCCTGGTCCCCAGGTCCTTCAGGGTGTCACCTCTCCCAAATCAGCCTCAAGTCGGGACACAGAGATCTGGTTCAGCAGCTCTATGGGAGGTAGTCTAACTAAGATGCCAGTCTGTATGTTTTAATGAAAGATCTTCAAATGCGCTACTTGCACCCTGGATTTAAAACTTTACTTGATGGTTTTCCAATTTAAAAACAGCAGTCTTTCAAAAACATGTGTGTATAGAACAAAAAAGCGCCTTCCTTGTTTGTTTACGTGCTCCTGTGTTTCAACACAAACAAGTTTTTTGTTCAATTAAGTGTTCTGACAGTAGAAATTTGTCATGCAAATGTTTCCAGCCTCTCAGTGAAAGTGGTGGAAGAAGCCAGGGTTTCATTTATCAGCACTGGTGTATCTGATGTGAGAACCATTTCCTGGAGGCTCATGCCATCAATTAACCAAATCAGATTTGCTGATGGACTAAGACTTGGTTTGCATCCACCTCAGCAAGGGGGTGGAGAGAACTCTTTCATTTGCTGTGTTTGTAGAAATCTTTGGACATGCAGAAGGTTCATTCTGTAAATTGTGGGTGGGCAGGGTTGAATTTTGCATTGTAACACAAATTTTCTTAATATTTCAGTGATCAGAAAGGGCAAATTTCCTTCTGCCAGTGTTTTGTCTCTACATTTCTGTGTTCTGTCACCTGAGTTACCACTGGTTGCAGCCATCAATTAGAAGGAATTTCTGCATGTGGAAGAAGCCTGGTTTTAAAGCTTACTGCACTTCTACACAATAAATAATCAGGGTATGAAGGTAAGTCAGAGCAGAGGGATGGGTGATACCATGGTCTGCAGCAAGAATCACAGAATTATTGAACCATTAAGGTTGAAAAGACCTCCAAGAATATCAACCTTCAAACCACTTTGTCAACTAACCTACCTCCCATTCACTCACTTCTTGAACACCTCCAAGGATGGGGACTCCACTGCTGTCCTGGAGAGCCCCTTCCAATGCCTCAACAGTTTTTAAGTGAAGACAGTTTTCCTAAAGTCCATCCTGAGCCTACCCTGGAACAACCTGAGGCCATTTCCCCTTGCCTATCACTCGCTGCATGGGAGAAGAATCCAATCCCACCTCGCCACAACCTCCCAGTCCAGTCCTTCCTCCAAGACTGGGTGATGGGATGGGCAGCCTCCACCAAACTCTGAGTTTGTTCCATTGCACTCTCAGCTGTGCTGCCTGAAGAGCCAAACACCATCTGGCACCAGCAGATGACCAGCCCTGAGCTGGGCTGAGCTACCATGCCACCACTCCTGGATGGATGGCACTGTGGGAATATCCTCCACAGACCAGCAGCCAAATTGAACACGTGCTGTGGAGCCACAAATTTTGGTGTATCCTTCTCCCAGTAAAGGCACCTCCAAGGAAGTAAATTTATATTTACTTGAGTAACAGCTGAGGCAGCTGGGATCTGCTTTCAGGCATCTTTAGTGAAGATCTTGGTTAGCAGTGGAGAGATCCAATGAGCAGAAAGGATCCCAAATCACATCTTACATTAAGAGCTTTGTAATTACTGTGCATTCAACTGCAAGTTGCAGTTTTATTTGCCCTTCAATGCTGGAAATGAACTGGGAGAGGATATTTCAAATGCGTAACATAAGATTCGAGATCCCCTCAGGAGGACAATTGTTGCTTTCTGTCCTGCCTGGGGCACTGATCTTGGCCAAGCATCCTCCAGCGCTAGGAGTGACCTGCAGCAGTGAGCACAGACGGTGCTTTGACTGACAAACTGTGCTAAAACTACTGCCAAACAGAAAATAATACATCCCCATAAAACTGTAGAGCCAACAGCTCCAAACTCTTTCAAAGGTTATTTTTAAAAAAATAATTCAGGCACAGAAGTACAGTAACTATATTACAAAAATAAAAAAAATTTCAAAAAAAGAAAAAGAAGTATGAGAAATATAAATCTGTCTATACATGGAGTTACTGATCACTCTTGTACATGAGGTTGTCTCAATGATGAAACACTTCCGTATCAGTCAAATTATGCCTCATTCCTCACTAATACCTTTAGTACATCTTTAGACCCTCTTCCCCACTACTATCTTCATTATAAACTGATTCGGTAATTTGATTTACCAGCTTTGATTGCATAAAGACGAGAATAAAGCTGATTATTTTGCTAACACTTCCTAACCAAAGCACACTTCCCCCGAGGAGCAGCTGGGGGAGCTGGGAGCTGCCCTGGAGGTGTGTCCTGGGGCTGTCCCTACCTTGATGGCGGTGGAGGCGATCTGGATGTGGTGCAGCCGGCGCAGGGTGCTGTCCCTGTCGATGAAGTAGGAGGCTGCCAGCTGGTGCAGGGTCTCCAGCGTCACCGCAGAGCTGTTGGTGCTGGGGTCGCTTCCTTCTGACCTCTTGCTCAGCTTCCGTTTGTCCACAAAAATTGTGAGTGACTCCTCTCCTGAGCAGGGAAACAGAAGCCCCAGCAGGCATCAGCAGTGTCCAACAGTACAGAGAGATTCTGTAGACATTTGACTTGAAGCACATACAAAATATGTTTATTTCCAAGGTCACTTAACACATTCATTCTATAGTGTTCAGTGTTAGCATAAAAGAAAATGAAACCAGTGTAATATTTGAGACGATTGTTTGTTTCCTTCTCTTGTAACACCTGTCATAGCTGATAGAAGAAAAGTACCTTGTTCCACCTCGTTATGAGCAACCATGTGCTTTCTGAGCAATTCAGCAGTGCCTGAAATCTGATAGAACAGTTGCCTTAACCCAGATTTCTATAACTGAAAAGTGTGTGGTTTTTGGAAAGTTGGTGTTTTTCCAAAAGAAAATAGCAACTCTGGCATCCTGTGTTGTGGGTTTCTCACTTCCTGTCTCTTCACAGAGACATGGATAAATACTATTTAATTCAGTAATTTTAATTTCTGCAAGACTATTGAAAACCAAAAATCTGACCTGCTTAACTGAGTGAGGGCTTAGGAACATTTCCGGAACAGACCTCCTGATACTGTCAAACTTTCCACGTTTATTGTCTAGCTCATGGATATATTTTCCTGTGTTTCAGGGTACGCAAGAATTCATTCATTTAGTAAAGTGTTTAGGCAAAACTCTTTACATCACAGAACAAATCGGAAGAGTAATTTCTGGACCTAGAATTTTCTTCTGTGCAATTTATGTCCAAAATAACTACAAAAGCACTTTCCTCCCTCTCTGAGCCCAACGTTTGGTAACCTGCATTCTTCAGCATTTAGCTCAACAATTGATTAATAATGTCATTATACCTGGATTTTAGGTGCTGAACAACTTCACTGAGTGCCTTTTCCTCATGCCTGGAAAGGAAGTTTCCCTGCTAAGTTCTGACTTGCCACTTGTGCTACTTTCACTGCTCACCCATCTGCTGCAGTGGCACTGTTCCAATGCAGAGGATGGGATGCCAGCTTCAGATGGGCTTACATGCCAAAAAGTAATAGCTGTAGAAGGATAAAATCTAGGGTGAAAACATGACATCATCTTCAAAAGGAGCTAATCTTGGTGGTGAGCAATGCTAAGTGAGGAACGTGTGCCTCCGTGCAGGAGATGACATCTGTTGGCAAATTTTGACTCGCAAAATCTGTCTTTGGTTAACAAGAGTACACTCCTTTTCCCCAGTGGACCTTATGTGCTTCCCAATCTCTCACAAATTCAGAGGACAGCCAAGCCCTTCAGACTTTACAGAGGCAAAACTGGCATTATACAGGAACTCTTTATCTAATTAGACCTGCAGGGCTTGTCCAGAATATTCCTTTTGTCCTGGAAGGGACAAGTGGCTGTTCCAGCTGGAGCTTACCTCAGTTTCCACCACTACATTCAGGCTTCTCCTCCTATAGTTTTCTAAAGGGTCATTATTTTGTGCATGAAGTCATCAATGCCTGAAGTCACTAACTGCCTGAAGTTCCAAAGAACTGGGAATTAACACAGCCTCCAGAAGGACCAGGATTTCCCCACTCAATTCTTTTATCTTTCTGCTGTAGTAGGTAGACAAAGGCTCACAACTGCCTTGAGGAGGGAATTGGGAAAGCACAGCAAACTCTGATGACCTGCACTCTGAGAGAAATCTGTCACCAGGACCTGCTCTAGGTTCCAGACTTGCTGGCATTCAGCTATGCCCATGCAATAAAACCTGACTGGTCACAACCTGCTGTGTGACTCCAGCCAGGATGAAAGATGTTTCTGGGATGAAAAGCAGTGCAGTAGACTGAGATTTGAGCCAGGGGCCATGGGCTTTGTGCAGCTGTTTGTGGAGCTGCAAACATGGTTTAGGACAGATATTAGGAAGAAATTCCTCCCTGTGAAGGTGGGCAGGCCCTGGCACAGGGTGCCCAGAGAAGCTGTGGCTGCCCCTGGATCCCTGGCAGTGTCCAAGGCCAGGTTGGACATTGGGGCTTGGAGCAACCCAGTCCAAGGATGCCTTCCAGCCCAGACAGTTCCATGGTTCTGTGGTATCAGAGAAGATAACATTAGAGCTCAGAGGGTGAATATTGTGTCAGCGACCAGTTCAGGCAGCAGAAATGAGGTGCAACATTTCACTAGGAGCTTTCTCTCTGTTTTCCTCTTTTCCAGAAGTCTCAGCTAGTTTATTTAGATTAAAGTGGTTTTTGCAAGGTCAATCAACCACCTTTCCACCGAAAAGGTAATGAATTGTAAGAGCAAAGAAAACAATGACTCAAAGCTGCAGAAAATCTCCAGAAAAGATTTTAAAAATTTTTTTTTGAGGTTCTTCGTGTTTCATTATCACAGAATTATAGATTCATAGACTGGTTTGGGTAGGAAGGAACCTTTAAGATCATCCAGTTCTACCCCTGCCATGGGCAGGGACACCTTCCACTGTCCCAGGCTGCTCCAAGCCCCAGTGTCCAACCTGGCCTTGGACACTGCCAGGGATCCAGGGGCAGCCACAGCTTCTCTGGGCACCCTGTGCCAGGGCCTCCCCTCCCTCACAGGGAGTTGAGGGTGATGTTGAGATCTTCCAAACATTTAATCTAGGTTTCTTCTCTTTTAATTCAAAACCCGTCTCCCTTGTCCTATCACTATCTGCCTATGTGAAAAGTCACTCTCCCTCTTTTTCATAAGCCCCCTTAAGTTCTGGAATGTCACAACAAGGTCTCCCTGGAGCGTTCTCCTCTCCAGGCTGAACAATCCCAGTTCTCCCAGCCTGTCTCTGTAGGAAACCTTCTCCCCACTGCACCTTGTTCTCTTGTAAACACTTTTGATTTATCTGTACTAGTCAGTGGTAGAGATTGTGGGGCTCCTTCTACTTCAACAGAATTCTGCAAAGTTTTATTATTAAAACAGAGTTTGTTGAATTTTGTTCTCATCAAAAAAATCTCAGGCATTTTCCCATTCCCTGCTCTCCAGGAGCAGACAGCAGAACTTCAATAAAAACTACCATTTCAAAAACAAACAAACAAACAAACAAACAAACCTTGAAAAAGGACAGGGTTCCGTGTTGTGTTGCTTTGCTTTGATTAGAACATCTCAGGAAAAGAACCTTTGAATCCCGTCAGAGTTATGACATTATCCTATTGGCCTTGTCGTGCTTGATCCTATGCTTTCCCTGGCAGTTGCTGTTGGGTGTGTTCTGGCAGGCAGGATGATCTGGCACCCCCAGCCCTGCAGGCTCTGTCCTCACACACTGGGTTTGGGTTTTGTTCTTTGTAACCCGACTGAAATGGCTTTGAATATTTACCTGGCATCTCCCACAAAGCAGTCCTGGCATGCCCAGGTGTCGTGGGTTTACCCAGGAAGGGTCAGTCTTGCAAGTGACCTATGGTGCAGGAAGCAGTGCACCTTGCTTCCTGGGAAACAGAGCCAGTGACCAGCTAGTTTTGAGTATTGATGGGTGTATAATCCAATTAAAAGTTGTTCCGCCTCCAGGAAAAAAGCCATATTTAAGAGCGATACACCTGAGGAAAAACCCTTTTCCTGTCCTGTTGCTGCCAGAGAAGCAAGTCCTGTGCTTCTCTCTCTGGTAAGGCTCGGCCCTTGCCCTTCCCCCCCCCCCTCGGGGGGGAAGGGGGGGCGAGGTTTGGAAGGGAGTTTGAAGCAGCAGTGCCGCTGAACGTGGGGGAGGACCCGGCCTGAGCTCTCCGGCTCCGATGCAGCTGGGCAAAACATGTTAACTACAGCGGGCAGAGCCGGGCCCCTGCTCCGAGCCGGGCAGGGGCTGGGCCGGCTCCCTCCGGGCCGGGTCAGCTCCGCAGAGCGAGGCTAATGAGACTCTTGACTGACTGCATCTGCAGCCCGGCTCAGATTGTTTTAAATAACTCGGCAAAAAATTATGAGACTATCGCAGAGGCCTGAGAAAGAAATTAACTCATTACCCAGATAAAACTTGCAGACACCTATCCTCCCTTGTACAAATAGAAGAAGAGTGAAGACACCTACAAAAACACAGCATAGAGACTCAAAGTCAGTGAGAAAAGCAGAGCTGAAGCTTAGAGGGAAGGAGCATGAGGAGTGCTACAAAGTAGAAGCTGAAAATTCTTCTGTGAAACCATGATTGAGACCAAGCTAAAATATTCCCTGTAATACATGAAAAATGGTCCAAGGGGGGATGTGACATTCTACCTGCAGCCAGTGCAGCCAGTAAACCAAGGCACCTGTGTAGAGATAAGTAGATACTGAAGTAATTCCAGTCTGATGAGAAGTTTGAGCAGAGACAGAGAAGAAGCTGTAATCCAGATCCCTTGCCCCGGGGAATGGTCAAAGAAAACTTACATTGCCAGTCATAAAAGAAAGAGATTTCTTTGCTGCAGTAGTAGAACCACTCATCCTTAAACTGTCCCATGAACTGTCATAACCCACTGTAGTAGCTGTGGGAAGGCTACTGGTGTGGGAGGGACGTTCCACAACAAGCAGAGATCTTTTTCTCCTGGGTGGCTGCTAGTTGTGAAGCTGAGAACCATAAGAACTGTATTTCTTATGGAGAAGTCAACATGGTAAAGCAGGAGGAAACTTCTCTCCCCAAATGACCTGAAGAAAGACTAATTTAGAAGTAGTAAACTGACTGAAAGTCAAAGTGTTGTTTTTTTGTATTGTCATTGAGAAAAAAATGGAGAGGTGGGAGGAGCAAAAGTGTTCTGACGGTTTTGTTCTGGTTCTTAATTTTTTTTTCTCCTTTTTAAGTCTGTTAAGAAACTTTCTTTACATTCTTTAAAGTTTAAGCCTGCTTTACCTACTCCTAATCCTTATCTCACAGCAAAATTAAATAAAATCTGGTAAGTGTGCTGCCGTTTAACCAAAAACTCAAGTGAACGAACTCCAACCACGACACCGGGCTACGTGCAGGGGCCATCAGGGGAGTTCAAAAGTGTTTGCTGTCCAAAAGGCTTTTCACAGACATTTTTAACTCTCAGAGGCGATTGAGCTCTTGCTAGAAAAAGTGGATTTCCCCACACGTTGGTGCTTGGGCACCCGTGTCCCTGCAGAGCTGTGAAAGGGCTCCCTTGGGCACCCAGAACTCCAGGGTTTGGGAAGCAACACTGCCAGCTCTGGTTTGGGAAGACAATTTAAGTTCTTTTGGAGAAAATGAAACCCATGCTAAAAGAGCCTCTTTTGTCACATTGAAAACATGGATGGATCTTGTTTTTCACTGGTTACTCCCTGCCATCAGAAAACAGGCTAAGAAGGCATCCAAGCATCAGCTAAAAACAAGTGTGATTTAGAAAACTATTCAAGGTTATGAATTTTAAGAAGAAGAAGTAATGACAGTGAACACTAAGAAAACATGATTATTCAGCATCAAATCCTCCCAGCTGTGCTTTTCACAAGCTCTATTTTCTAACCAAAGCAGCATTCACTCTCCTCCCCAAAATTCAAGAGACAGTAAACTTCACTTTCTCAGGTTCGAAGGAAATAGTGTGAAAACACTTGGTTATGCTCACAAAACAATGACACATAGCCCAGTGAGTGGTTCAAGAAATCAGCAGAGTCACTACAGGGATGTTTTATTGCCATGTGGAGGCTGTCACTGACCGAGAGTCACGGCAGGGGCAAGGCACTGACGCTCACACTCTTCCCTGACCTTGGCACAGTATCCAGTAAAGTCCCCACCAGCCCTGGAATATGCATGCTTATAACTTAAACTCTTTTTTATTCCTTCTAGGTTTATAGGAACATATTTTCCATGATTTATATTTATAAGTTAAAGTAACTCCCCAGTTAAGAAAGTTATTCCACATGCTGCTTTTCTTTTTTCAAATATGAAATAAAATAGGTATGCAGAAATTTTCCCAGGTACACAACCTGTCTGTGGCCATTTAGATGTAAGGCTCCTAAATAACAGTTTGCAAGTGGCAGTCAGAAATTAGAAATTAATTTTGTGTTCATCTTAAGAACATATTCAGGAATTATTTAAATTAAAAATGCAAATCTCCATCAACATGGTGGAATTGGAATAATGCTGTAATAACTGTAACTAAATATAACCATCTATTGAAGGAGTAAATATATTTTGCTATACATAACAATACATATTCATATGATTTAAATACTGAGTGCTATTTTGTGCCTCAGTTACTGAGTGATTGTTTGCCTGTACCCACATCTTTGGAATAATGAAGGGATCATAGGCCTTGATGTTCTGTATTTTCATCTGTAGACTGGGGAGTGGTAGGAAAAGGCAGCGATCCAAGCAGTTCCCACCACTTCATGTGAGAAAGAGAGGAAACAGGAATAAAAGGACAACACTCAAAGGCAGCTATGGCTGAGCATAACCCACAGATACCTCCTTGGAGCTCTCTCTTCATGCCCACAAATGTGTCTCATACAGGACTGAAGGTCTTTGGCCTGTGAACTCCTCAAAGGTTTCTGATTAAATAAAATACCTCAGCTACTACCTAAACAACTACACCTAAATAAATATACCAGCTACTACTAGCTAGTGGGAAATCTATTCCTGTCTGGATCACCAAAGGCACCATTAGGGTTTTATCGGGTCATTTTCCCAAACTTAAGCAGATGCTGATGGAAATGCACCGGCTCAAAAACGATATAAATTAATGTCAGACCAGATGTGGTATCATTTCCATGGTTCAAGTGAATAACAGTGCATGTTAATTCTATACAGGCCATCTGTTTAAGGATTTAAATTTTTTTTTTCATTAAGTAGAAGGGAAAGGAAAGAAAGTTAATATATTTTGTGCTTTTTTTCCCCCTCTCCTTAGCTTCCACAATCTTAAATGCTGGGGAATTTACATACCCGGAGGGGGGCCGTGGCTGGTGTTTGCAAGTCTGACGCAAAATTTTCAAGCTTCTTTCTCACATCGGTCATTTGAGACTGTCCTCTCCTTCCCTTATTTGCCAACAGTTTGTATCTTACCTTGAAAGAGCGTTATGGAAAGCAAAGGTCGTATCAGCAGTTAGTGTGAGTGCTAATAAATCCTTCGGAATTCACTGAGATTCACTGTTTTACACCACCTGATAATTTCCCCCATCTCTACAGGCAGAATAATACGCAGCTCCAGGGGAATGTTAATGAGGGACAGAAAAGCTGGCACTCGTGGCATAGTAAAGTGTGACCATCACACTTGCAGGGCTGCAATCAGTGAGAGGGGTTGGGACCAGGCTGATCTGCCCACACCCGTTAAGACTGTCTGTTTTAAAGACAAAACTACCTCTTTTCCTTCCGATTCACAAAGCCTTCAATAGTATCAAGGGCTGTTTCCTGACCCAGGGAGCCGAATGCATTGATGGGCTGGTAATGAACACCTTGGGCAAAGACGACTGACAATAGCAGTACAAATAAATCGACCTGGAATATTTCAGATGACCACTTAGCCAGGTGCCTAACAAGGTTCACGTTTCATCGGAAGCTTTGGCATTGTCCTGCAAATTGATTTATTCAGAGCAGCTACCGCGTTCGCAGGTGCAAGGAGGACTTACTTGCAAAGCCCCTCTATCTTTGTCTTGCAAAGCACCCAAATCAACCTCGCTTCACCCAAATGCCTGGAACAAGAGCCTATCATCTCATTGTGGTGTGCTAATTATCCTTATCTGTCGCTGCTGAGCCAATGTCGAAACAGAGGCACACAAGAAAGATTGCCAAGAAAAGGGAATTATTTATTTAAATGCAGCTTTATATACAAAATGAACTCTGACTAGGATTGGCCACAGCCCTTCACCCCCTGGGGCTGATTGTTCCCAAAGGAGCTCTGAACACCTTATCTTGTGTTTACCATAAACAGAAAGATTTTCTCATGAGAAAGAGAGTTCTGTGCTGTCACACTCATCACCAGCTCTGTTGCTTTGCTGAATGCCCTTTTCTGCAGGGACAGCATTAACGTGAGTGTCTTTAAGGCGGGAGGGATTGGGTTTTGTCCCCTTACTCTTGTCCCAAAGTGGCACCCCAGACTTAACACCCTCCAGCTCTGGAGCTCGCTGCTGCACCCTGGTTTTTTGAAAGCCATTAAAGTGTAGTTCCAGCTAACTGGATCATCATTGCGTGATATTGTGTGCAGGCAAAAGAGAAAAGTATAAATGCAAACCAAAAGGAGGGGAAGTAATGCCGACTGCTCAGTCTGCTGGGTCACACAGGGTCCTTCAATCACGCAGCTTGGAGCTGCTCATTATGGCCATCGGCTTATGTCACAAGGAGATAAAATTTCCATAAGAAATAAAAGCAGTGAGAAATGTCACTTTCCACATTATCTTGTGGCAGCAAGAAATGTAGAACTTTTTTCCCTGGGTTCTCGTTTCCGAATGCCCTTGAGGAGTGTATTTCTGTGTTTGTGAATAAAGACTGGGGAATGTATCACAAACAACCATGTGCAAGAGTTCCCTTTATGCTCAGAAAGGGATCTTTATGGAAACCAAATGGTCACAGAGGCACACAAATCTTATCACAGCATCGTTCATTTGCCAAGTTTTCCTTTCTGTCCATGAATACAGATGATTGGGGATTCATTAAATAAAAGTACTGTGCACACTCCGTTTGGTCTTCTGCTTTTAATGAGCTGCATAAGTGACAAGCTTTCACAATAAAACAACTTGTAATTAAAGGGAAAGTACTAATACATTATTGAAATAATGAAAAAAAATCTAATTACATGTTAATAAAGTGTGGACAAGCATCTGTGGGAATCCCCATTCAATCTAGCCTGAAAATGGGAACTAACACACGCAGGAAAGTATGGGGTTATTAGCTACCTCATGAAAGCTTTCTTAGAAATTACTAATTCACTGTAATTATTGTAATTGAACCAATTTTTCGAAGTATTCAGCACCCATCCAGTGATAATGGAAGGCAGCAGGTGTGCCTCAAATCATGGCTAAAAATTGAGACTAGGGACCTAAATCAAACCCCAAGTTAACAAAAAAGCTCCCTTTGACTTCATTAAGCAGTGACAAGACCCCAGAAGTCAACATTGTCTCCCTCTGAGTGAAAATTTGGGCAAGGCTGTGGCAGCTACTGCATTTTAGAGTCTTTGTGAGGTGAGAAAAGGGTACCCTACCTCAGCTTCCCTGCTGCACATCCTGAGGCTTTGGGGAGAATACTGAATGTCCAAGCTAGAATTTTCAAATGTCTTCCAAGGAAATACCATTAAGTTTTAGTTTTGCTTAGGTCCAGACCTCCTGAAAGGTGTCAGCTCCGTGGCTCCGTCGTGATCAGTGTGATGCTGCTGCTTTGAATGCAGAGATCAGCTGTGGCCATATTCTGCTGTTTTCCTAGAATTGTGAGATCCAATTTCACCTTCACAATGAATTCCATCACATGGCCAAGGTGCTGCTGCTTACATTAGTTAATAATTAGCAGATAGGTAGCAATACTGAAAAATTATTTTTACCTTTGGATAATCCTTGCAGTAGGATACATGCTGCAGTCAAAGCTTTAATTATTATGCTTTATACTTTAAGAATCATTTTCTTCAGCATTTAGTTTTTCTATTCAAATGTGCCATGTGTTCTCTACTCAAGAAATCAGTCATTTATAAAAAGTGTATATTTGCATGCAAAAATATTCAACGTAATTAAGAGAAATTCGGGGACTTTTTTTACAAATTGCTGGTCAACACATATAAATTGTTCTTAAAACTCTAATGATAATGCTGTAGAGGTACTAGTTACCAAAATAATGATAGGGATTAGCTCTTTATTTTTTTAAATAACTACAGCAAGATAGAAATTCCTTTCATTTCTGGGATGGTTTCCTTCAAAAGGAAGCCTCTGTGAGCCATTTGGGTTGTTACAGATCTCAGCTATCAGCCAAGAAAGGCTAGGAAGCCTCTCATTTCCTTTACAAATGGTTAGGATTCAGTTATGAAACGTATTAAAGAGAACCATTCCTCAGGTGAATAAAGGATTTTGACAAGCCTGTCCTGCTGGAAGGACACTCAATCACCAGAATTATCTTTAATATTATCACCCACGATGGGATAGAGGTGCATTTCTAAAATGTCAGTTCATTTTGTAATGCCTAGATGGGTAATCACAGGTACTAATTATCTTTCATTCGGAACAATTTATGCTCTCTTTTGAACATTAGGCCTCTCCACTGGATTTCTTCAATCCATCTGGTGACTGGATCCCAATTATCCATGGGGCTACCCTTTCCAGATTATTCTGTGGGGACTGAAAGATGCAGATTCCATTAAGTTAATGGGAATCACATGGCAAAGCCTCATCATCCCATTTTGAAAATGCAGTCCCACTGGTTAAGTGAAGACTAATTCTAAAAAGGGCAGAGTGACAATATAGGGATTTGCCAACGGACAAAGTAGTTTAAAAGTCTCATAAATTAAAAGATTTGCTGGAAATACTTGTTACTGGTTTTCTGGCTCTGTTTCTGCAGGGCTGCAATGGACCCAGGTACTTCTGTAACCTGTTATTATGTAAATGGTTACAAGGGCCACTTACAGTAAAAAAAAAGAAGTCACTCTCCTTAATGACCTCATTGCAGAGAAAGATCCCCAAAAGACCAGGAGCAGCATAGCAGAAGCTCAGGTAAAACACCTCAATCTTAGCAACTGGATTTCTTCTCTTTTTGTGCACAAAACTGTATACACAGCACCAATAAACAGAAGAGGGAACCACAAAGTTTGCAGACAAAACTCGCTCTGCAGGGAGAGTTGCCAATCCCAGCTGCTTGGAGGATGATTAGCACACCTCTACAGAGAAACACTTTCCACCAACACTTTTAGTCCAACTGTTGGAAAATATACCAAGTTTAAAATTTTTGTCAGGTTTGTTCGCCTCTGCCCTGCGGGAGAGGGAACTGAAGTTTCTTTCCAGAGCATTGTTCCACCAGGTGAGGCCTGATGGGCTGAACATCCCAACAGACTGGGAGTGACCCAAAAGTTACCCAGAAGGATAAAGGCCATCGACAGAACATCAACGACCACCAGCAAACATCAAAGGACATCTACTCCAGACCCTGCCCCTGGCATGGTTGGAGACACCTGGTCCAGAAAAGGCTGATGAGGAAGTCAAGGAGTGAGCACCCAATTAACATCAGAGGCGAAGAAATCAGGGTCCAATAGGAAACCAAATACTAAGGAATACGTAACCTAGAACCACTGAACATTAAACCAATGTATCACTGTGGTGTTTTGACTGTATAAAGTTTAGGGGAAAATCCTGTAATGCTCATGTGTGATGGAATGATTTTCTCTGCACACCCGCCTATGTGTGGATGAAATGATTTCTGTTGCACATCCTGGCCAGAGATAAAGTAATGCCTTGATTCTCTAACACTGAAAATGCTGTTGGAGGGTTTTTGTTTTCCCCGCAGTTTTCGGCGACACACTCACACCAAGCTCGTCCCCAATATTTCCAAGAATTAATCCTACCTCCCAGGGTAGCTGAGAGCAGGAAATGTGTTCCATATTTCTTGATCAGGTTTTCTGTGATCTGTTGGAGGGTCGGGCGCCGTCCCAGCAGCCTTATGTTACGGAAGAACTCGGGGGCGAGTGGCAGTGGGGAGCCAAGGAAATTTCTTCTTTCCACAGCGAGATTGTTTACTTTCCAGCGGCCAAACTCTCTGCAAAACAAAGCAGTTCTCATTCAGAAATGTGTCATTCAGACAAATGTCCTTCATTTGCAAACGACTCTGCTCTGCTGAGTAGCTGGGGGCGACTCGCTGGGAATTACAACCGGCCTTGACAGTGATACTCTGTCATGTGTTATAGACAGGACAGGCAACGAGGCTTATTTATTAGATGTGGAGACAGTGCTCCATAATAAAATAATTGTTGGGAAAGAAATAAATAAAAACCAACCCACTCAGGTTGCTACTGTTCCCATTGGTTTTGTGCGGCCTCTGAGGTGAATATACCTCTAAAACAACCAGATTTGGTAGAAACCAAAACGAAAGCAATGGTTTCCCCAAATTTGGACCAGATGCAGGAAGTATTTTTGTTAGAATGAGGTAAATTTTAAAACCATAACAAGGAAGGGTCCATGTTCTTTGCCTTTCAAAGTGACGTCACTTAGGTACAGAACTGGATAAACTGAATAACTTGGAAAAACACTGTCTGTCACACCACAGTTGCCCTTACTGTGATAATTCCAGTTCTCTATACTTTTAACCTCCATTTTGAGAAAATACACAGACAGAAAGACTGATTGCTAAAAAGTAATGACTTTTCAATTGTAAGAGGGTTATAAGTGAATTCAAAGACTTGTCCCCTTCCCCTCTCCAAAATAAATCAATGACAGCAGGGAAAGCAAACAAGCTCATTGCACAGCAATAAACACATCTTTTATTCATTTACTTGCCAATTAAGATACCAGATAGAGCTATTAGTGAGAAGGACTCATTGTCCTCAAAATCTAGACAAGACAGACAGCCTTGGCAGTAACTTGGCTGTTCCCAGATGCAGCAATATCTGTTTTGGTTACAGACTCCAGGAATTAAGTGCCAGCGACCTGAGGACTCTGCTTTAGCCACCACTTTGCTGAGCCTTTTGTGCAGCCACATCAGTTAGGACTCCCCTTAGACAAGGCTGTAGAAAAGCAAAGAGCCTTGCGAGCTTGCAAGATCCCACCGAAGATCCCAGGCAGAAAGAGAGCAACATTCAGGTACAAAACTAACACAGGAGCACAAAATAATGAAGCAGAAAAAGATTTGAGGGATGTCTGAAACCAAGGGTTTCCAGTGGCTGAATGATCAACACATACTCAACATACTAGGATTTTTTAATACTTTAAAGTCCACAGTTATCAGTAAAACCCAGATAAACACATTTTGGTATAGCCCTTCTGCTGTCCAGCATCCTCCCCTTTCTCTCCCGGATCCAAACTGCCTTTCTTCTCAGACACATTCTGGCAGATGTCATTTCTTAAGCAAAAACAAATGTGAGGGTTGATGGTAGGAAGAGATTTCTGCAACTTAACTGAAATTTAATGCAATTTACTAGTCAAGGGCATGAGGTTAAGCAGATCCCCATATTTCTTAAAGACTCTACGAATCACCAGTGTGCCTAAATTAGTATTTGGGAATTCTATGCAGTATTAATAGGGAATTCTATTAGTATTTGGCTTTCTGATAGGGGATTTTCCAACTTAGTTGTCAGGGTTTAAAGTTTCTCTCACAACTTTCCTTTCCTTTCAAGAAACTCTGAAACCAATAACTTTTATTTGCAGCTTTTCTGGAACTACTGTATATGAGTAGAGCAAAATGAAAAAAATGACACACAAATATTTCTTGCCTGTAAAGTGAAAAAATCCTCATTGTGTGCATTGATCACATTAATGCAGACACTAAAAATAGTGAATTACCCTGTACTGTAAATGTAATTTTCAAGTGAAAAACAAACAAACCTCCAAAAAATAAATCAATGACAAAAAAGCTTCCATTTTTTATTGTTTAAATTCTCTACTTTCTGCTCATATTTTTCATTTGCCTACATCAGAAAATATAGGTTAGCTGTAGTTCCTGAACAGACCAGCAAGAAAGACTTGCCTTGACACCAAGAAAATATTACAAGTTTTATGACGTAAAACACTCATTTTATACCTTGAGGAAACCTTTTGTTCTAAGCTTGCTATCTGAGCTGAGGTTCGAACACAGTATTAACAGAAAAGATACAATTTGTGTAGCAGACAATATGCTGCCACCCTTGATCTGATTTTCATTGCCAGTATTTAAGGACAGAGAAGACCCCCCCTAATCCCCTCAACCTGCCTCCCTTTCAATGCAGTCAGAGGAATCTCACCAAATGCCTCTTGCTACCCATGGCACACCTTTGGGACTGAGAAGAAACTGCCCCCAGGAAAACATCTCATCTTGACTTAAATGCTGAGGATTTCTCAGAAATCCTCAACAGTCTGTTGTGGTATTTAACTACAGAGAGGGCATTTTATTTTCGGTTTGAACATTGCCAATTCCAGTTTCCAATTTTTAGAGCTCTTAATGCATGCTGGGCAACTGAAAAATTTTCTAAATATTAGATACATTTTGTGCAAGTAATTTCAGCTCTTGTCTGAATCCCCTCTTAACCTGGGCTGAGCCCATTGCCTTCCATGGTGTCTCTCTGGGAACAGCGGCCTCAGACATTGTCTTACAGCACTTCTCCACATGCAGCAAATCCTTTCTTGGAAGAGTTAAATTGGAAACAATGGCCTCATCCATAAGAAATTCAGAAGAATTTCCAAGTTGAGGTTCCCCTGACCTACTACAAATCCTTTATTTACTGAATCTAGGGAGTGGGTTATTCTGCCACTAAGAGAAACTTGCTTGGCTTAAACGAATTCCAGTTCCTTCCACAGTTTTTGCTGCAGAAGGATTTTTCTCGCTGTGTGTTCAGAGAGGAAGTAGGCTAATGCTTTGGTAAAAGTTTTGTCATTCTTTTTGGGTTCAGAACATATCAGTGGAAACATTTATTAGTGCAGCAAGTAATCATCCTTTTAAATTCACTGCTGAGGAGTCTAGGGGAGTAAAATATGGAAGATGGAAGCCTTTTAAAAAGATGAGAGTTTTATAATTCTGCCACAGACTGAGCTGAAGCTTTCAGAGATTTTAGAAAACAACTTTTCTATTTTGCTGAGGTCTTTCTTAAATGAAGCATTTTAGAATATGGAGAGGTGAAGACCATCACTATCTTCTTGCATTATGCATATGAAATATGTGGAAATGTATTAATGAATTTTAATAAAAAGTACATACACTATACCTCAAGTGTACTCAGATATATTTCTTTTTTATCATTTCTGGGAGAGACAAGAAGAAGGTTCACCTCTGAAGATAAGATAGGGAATGCAGGACACTGAAAGGGTCTGCCTGTCTGCAGGAGTAGGGATATCTGGATTTGGACAAGCGAGAAGTGATGAACAGCTTCCAGAGCTGAGGAAATATTTCAGACTTCAGCAGGAACTGGGTTTATGAGAGTAAAGCATAGGAGCAGGGTAGAAGCTGGGGTGGAGTTCAGGGTGAGGGGTTGTGGTGCATTATTTCTAGCATGTTGAGTGAGGAGGTTTTCACAAATGCTTTCTGGGTCACTCGTAGCTCCTAAAATTAGAGCTAATTTCCCTTTTTAGCAATGTCACTCTAAGTAAAATCATATCCTTGTCTTCCTTTTATATGACACATAAATATGCCTATCTATATACCTATCCATACAATTTCCCTTTTTAATCTAAATTTCACTTTGCAAGCAGTGCAAGTCCTGTTTGCTTTTCCCCTCTCTTGTCACCCCTTTCTTCACCTGTTTGCCTTGTAGTCTCTCTAACACAAACTCTCCAGCCCCAAACGTTTTGTTTTGTGCCCAGTATGCATTATTCCCCTTTGGAAATCGTGCTCCTGCCCATTGCCAAAGGCCTGGTGGAGTCAGTCATCTTATTCTGAGCAGAGAAAATGCTCCTTTCCCAAGTCACTGAGTCCCATTCACCAGGAGAACACCTCCCATGGAAGAGCATGGCATCGATGGTGGCTGCTGGTCGAGAAAACCGGTTGTCCACTGAGAACAAACACCAGAGTTATGAGAAGCCTGTTCTTTCCTACTCTTCCTCTTCTTCTGCTGTGTAAGAGCCAAGACCTGCAGCTTCTGTGGTGTTCTCAAGGAGGGAATAGCAGGTGGCACGCCCTGTGCTGCCCATCCATTTCCAGCCTGAGCAATGTGTTAATCGGAGTTCTTCAGTGCTCCAGGCAAAGCCTGTTGTGGAGAAGGATGATGCCTCAGAGTTCCCAGGCTCGTAGAGAGAGAGGAAATCAGTCAGCCTGGCTCCTAGGATGAAGCCTATAATGGAATCATGTTATTATCCTAAGTAGTGCCAGAGGCCATGGGCAGCATTCTCTCCATCTTGCCATCTATCAGAGCCATGGATTTGCATGTGCTGTCACAAATCTGCTCCCTGGCTGCTTGGGAGCTCTGGAGCCCAGCAGTGCTGATTCTGACCAGGTGGACCACAGCCTGTCTCCTGCCAGTAGTTCTGCTGGGAATTCTGTTGGGTTGAACAGTGACCAGCCAGAGAGTCAGTGTGGGATGAAAAGAAGCACAGTTTAAAGTACAGTTGTCATTTCAACACAATTTCTTTTATTAATGGCATTGAGAGAGATGTTTAATCTCAGGAAACCATTAGTGTTCTGACAGGGAAGACCTGTTAGTAAAGTATCCTACAAGTTTTGGACAAGTTTTTACCTTCAACGAAGCTTTAATTGCAAGTGGACCTGGAAGGAATCCTAGGGCAGAGGCCAACAAGGGCTGCCAATGTCTCTTTTGAGTTTCAAGCCATAGCTTTTTTCCCAAATGTGTACATTAATTATACACTTGCTTCTATTACAGTATTCATTTCAATACATTTTAAATCCTATGGCATGGGGAGCTACAGGGAAAGCGCTCTATAAAACATCTAGATGAAGGAAATTTTTAAAATGCCATTGTTCTCTAAAACGGTAGTGTGAGCAGATTTGAAATGGGAATATAATCTCTTCCATTGCAGTGACTGAACCAGCCTATAAAGAGATTTACTGTGAGTTTGATGGATTCTTCCTAACTACAAAAGTCTCTCCTAAGGTCAAGCACACACAAAACAGAGCCCAGGCAAAACTAACAATGTTAGGCCTCATTTTAAGCAATTTATGTGTTTTACAAGTCAGTATTATTACCAGTAAGCAGAAATGTTATTGAATAGTATTGTGGCATAATGTGGAGAACACTCTTGGAAAATGAACTTCATATAATTTCTAATACATAAGAACTCTTCTGTGTTCTTTTCTCTTAACGTCCTCTAAATGAGCTGCCTTCACTCTTGGATGGTGAGAAAATGATTGCTTTGAATGGGCTGGAATGACTGTGGGAGACAATGACATTCTTTGAGAGAATATATGGTGTTTTCCTCTGCCTATCTTCTTTAAAAGCATGAGGATTTCTAATGTCTGAGGCCATGGCTTGAATAAGGCCAAGATGAGATGAAAGTAGTTTCATTTTATATTAAGCTTCTACCTACTAGCAGTTCCAAAACAAGGAGTACAGAAAATATTTGCTAGGAAAAAAAAATAAAATTTACTTTTAAAAAGGGGGTTCACCCAGATGAGGACAGATCTAGAATCAATATCCAAGACTGTGTTATTCACAGATTGTTGAGTGAAAAAATTCTCCTTACCAGCACAGGTCATAGAACTTTCCATGCTTCTTAAAATCAGTTAAACAATGGACAATCTGCCACAACCTTTACTAAATGCTTGTTATGGTTGATTTTTCTATCCAAGGTGACAAAAAAAAAAGGAATTAGTTATATTGTGGCTGAGCAGCCTCCTGAAAATATCTACCTTTCTGTGGAAACGTGGTAATAGGGAAAAACCTTGCAATATGAGCAAAGTAAAGAGAACAACCTCCCTTGAGGAAAAGGAGCAGGGCCTGATAGTACAGAACACATCTCATCTATGCCCCTTAACATTTGCAATTATCTACATGTGGTGATCAGAAAGAGAAACATTCAAGATATAATAAGCTCCTTTTAAACATATTTCCCCTGGATGAAATGGAAAGTATTTCTTAATTAACTTTATGCTTGTAATTGTCTGACATTTTCCCAAGGTCAAAACAGAAAGGTTTACTGAACAGATGCATTTTTTTTCCATATTATTGCTTTTTACCTTACAGTGAATAAGCACTATCAGTAGGATTTCTTTTTATCCTAATATACTAATCCTTTGAAACATCCTAGTCATTTTCTTTCCTTTTTATGCCTTTTTCACCTTATCAGCTTCCTAGCATTTGAAATTCTGCTTCCAGAACCAGAATTCATCAGTATCAGCTTCACTATCTTCTTGCATTATGCATATGAAATATGTGGAAATGTATTAATGAATTTTAATAAAAAGTACATACACTATACCTCAAGTGTACTCAGATATATTTCTTTTTTATCACTACTCATAGCTGGATCACTGTGTCAGCCACTGTGACATCAATGATTTCGAACTGCTCACCTGTTCTGAACGTCAAAGGGAAACAAGAGGAAGGAATGTGGCTTTCCTTTTGTGCATGTCTGATTGATATTTAGCCTCTATAACATATGTACTGAAAACTTCCTCCTCTGATGAAATCCAAGTGGGAATTATTTCTGTGTCTTGTCCTGTGGCGTTGTTTGCCTTTTACCCATAGCTTGTGATTAACTTCCCAACACACTTGTGAACATTCATTCAGGAACTCACCATCCACATATTTAGCTGGACCTCTATTCATGCAAAGGTATTTGCACAAAACCAGTAGCTCCCAATGACTAAATCTTATTTATCTCCTGCCTCACAGGCAGCTCAATCACCAAGCAGCACAGAGTAAAGTAGAAATGCTTACCAGGAGCGTGTTGGAAATGACACAAGGGTTAAACAGCAAGGAGTACAAACACTTCAGAACTGAAATGTGTTTGTATGAACCATCTCAGACTGAGGGACTGGTCAATTATCTTGTAAGGTCTCACCAGTTTGCACCTCTAAGACAAGGATTAAATTCCAAGCAAATGATTCATTATCTCTCCATGTGATAGGAGTGTTAGGGAGCAGACAGGAAAGGGAGAACTCCCAGTAAAACCTACCCTTGCCTCTACTACATCTGACATGGCAAATGGGTGGGATGCCTGGCAGGTGTTTTGTACAGGTTGAGTAAGCAGAAAATAGATTTTGCATCTCTTTTATATTTCTGGGGCTTGATTTCCTAGATGTGCTTGGCCTGTAGTACCTGTAAGTGCATGCAAATATCTTAGAGGTGAATGTCAAGAGCATGGGGCCAGACCCTTCAGTGGTGCCCAGAGACAGGGCAAGAGGCAACGGGTACAAACTGAAACACAGAAAGTTCCGTCCGAATACGAGGAAAAACTTCTTTTCTTGGAAGGTGGCAGAGCCGTGGCCAGGCTGCCCGGAGGGGCTGTGGATTCTCCTTCTCTGGAGACACCCCAAACCTGCCTGAGGGCGACCCTGTGCAGCTGCTCTGGTGACCCTACTTGAGCAGGGCTTGGACTGGGCGATATCCAGGGGCCCTTTCCAACCCCAGCCACTCTGGCATCCTGTGAAAATGATCCTAACAGCTTGGGTTTTCAGGCTGCAGGCAAGGTGGTGGCATATTTGTAGTCACAAGTAGTTGCCCATTCAAGTAATTACGATAATCCATTCTCACTGGTTTATATATTTATTCTTCCCTGCAAAAAGTATTGATGTCTTGGTTTGTCATATGTCCTAGAGGGCTTGGAAAACTGTTCCTTCTCCCCTTGACTGTATCAAGAGAGTTTCCAACACCTTGTACATGCACTGCTCACATTAATCCATTAATTCTGCAGTCTAGAAGAGAGTTTGGCAAGCTCAAAGCATCCTTTTTGCCCAGTTCACATCTGCCCATAGGAACCATTTCTTATCTAAAAAGGTAACAGGTTTGATAAAATGGTGCATTTGTTTAGACTGGCAGAAGACAAATGAAATAAAAATAAAATCCTCTGACTGGAAGATTCTTGTGTGGTTTTTTTTCATTTTACTTCTGACTGTTATGAAAGCCAATGTTGCCTGAAATTCAGTGTGAGGAAAAGGTATGGATTTATACTTTGCAAATGGGGTAAAAGACTTTTTCACTTTCAGACAAGAAGGTACTTTACCTATAGCTAAAACAGTAGTTAACCTTTAAAATGGAGAAGACTGCTCTGGAAAAGAGTTTTTTGACACAATAAGAAGAAGAGTTAGAGAAGCAAAAAGGTCTGTTTACAGTCTTTTTGCCCAACCTTAAGAGCCAATTGATATTATGGTCCTGTCCCTGCAGTTAATTGTACAGGACAAACCTAATGATTCTGGGTCCTAAGAAAATAAAACTCAAAAGTCTCTGGAGCTCTCATCAGGGCTGGGCATTAGGGATTTGGCTATACCTTACACTGCTTCAAAATCAACATGAAAATCATGTTCTTCTTCCTTCTTCCTTCTCTTTTTGTCCTGACTAAAAAGAAAAATAATTGAACCACGTTTCTTGTAGAGATAAAGAAGAAATTTGAATCTGTGGAAGAGTCTTAGTGCATAAATCAACACATGAAAATACAGTTTATGAAGAATGAATCAGCATAAAGGTCTGTTGGAGAAAATAAAACAGAGCAGAGGATTCATGGATTCAGTGTTGATAGATACTCCCAGATGAATCACAGGGGAAACACAAACTGCTAAAATTCTTCATCACTATGTGCTACAACTCACAGTCTCAAAGTCTTTGAAGTGCCTTTTATTACTATTTTTACAATTTCTGTTTCAGAACTACAAATTGATCTGTAGTACTGGGCAATGGAGAGGCGTACAGGCAAACCCACACCCTGAGAAATGACTGAAAATGTAAAGGGAGTGTTCTTGCTCACCTTAGTTCTCATTTGAAAAATGAGGCACAGTCAGGCTAAGAATTCTGGCAGTGCTGTGAGCAGCCATGACCTCCTTCTACCCCGTACCCTCAGAGCCAAGCAAAACACTTTATGACCTGGAGAGTGTGGCAGGGAACAAGAGTCTTAAAGCCTTTGGAAGCTGTTTGCTTACTTGTTTCTGGGATATTACTGATGCTCAGGGCTGGCTTGTGCTTGGTGCCGCAGAGACCAAACTGCCATCTATCCAAACCAAAAGCTGATGTTACTCCTGACTGCCTAAAAGAGGGAAAAGGTAACTACATTTTTGGCTTCAAACAAAAAAAAAAAGTCTCAAATATATCCTCAGAAAGAAATACTGATCCAAAGCCTTATTAATGGAGCTGTATATAAAGTCCAGAGTTGTTCCTTTTCCAGGAAGAATGCTGTATAAACTTAACCTTCTACAGTGTAGATTATTTGGCTCATTTTCTATTCAGTTTAGAAGTTTATCCTTCCAAAGTGGAGGCTTTTTGTCTCCTGTTTGATGCCAGCAGTGCTATTTACAGCACTGATGGATGACAGTTATTTAACCTGCACTTGAATTTATAAAGGCAGTTGTTTCCACCAACACTCTGGGATGAGTCTGGCTTCACACAAGTGTAAATCTCACATATGCATAAATGCTGGCTTGATATTGTGAAATATAACGACTGCACTATTGTTGTCTGTAGCAATTCAAATTGTTGAAAGCAGTAGAATGTAAACCAAAATATTTCCTGAAAATACTTTGGTGTTTCACTTGTTTGTTTATGGTTTAGCTCTTGGGGAATGTGCAGCTCATCCTCTTTGCATCTAAATGTTCTCCTCCTGTGTAAGTGGTGTTTCACTGATAGCAGGAAGTGCTCAGGTCTCTAAGCCCACACAAAAAAATAAATCCAGGAATTCTTATTCAGCATATAAAAGTGTTTCTACCACAGCAAGGGATGCTTCTATCCTTTAGGAAAACTATTTGTATTAATTCCAAACTAAATTTGCAGTGTTGGTTTATTAATAATGGTCCTGGTGTTCTTCTTTTTTCCAGTGGACTAAATTGCAAATATCTCTACAGAAGCACTGGAATTGCACCAGTGAGCTAAACAGAGAATCAGGGCAAGAAAATTGTCAATATAATTCCAGATTATAAACACAGAGCTTCCTAATGCTCTTAACTAAATCAAAGCATTGGATGGGAGTTCAGGTATTAATTTCTGCAACAGAAACAGTCAAGTGTTAAATGTGTTCTGTGAAAGAATAAAGCCTATATTTGTCTTACTTTATAGAATCCCAGAATCCCAGACTGGTTTGGGTTGGAAGAGACCTCAAAGCCCATCCAGTGCCACCCCTGCCATGGGCAGGGACACCTTCCACTATCCCAGGCTACTCCAAACCTCAATGGCCAGCCTGGCCTTGGACACTGCCAGGGATCCAGGGGCAGCCACAGCTTCTCTGGGCACCCTGTGCCAGGGCCTCCCCACCCTCACAGGGAAGCATTTCTTCCTAATATCCCATCTAAACTTCCTCTCTGTCAGTGGGAACCCATTCCCCCTTGTCCTGGCACTGCAGTTCCTGATGAATTGCCCCTCTCCAGTTCCCTGGAGCCCCTTCAGACCCCGGAAGTTGCTGTGAGGACTCCACACAACCTTCTCTTCTCCAGGCTGAATGTTCCCAGCTCTCCCAGCCTGGCTCTACAGGGGAGGTGCTTCAGTCCCCTCAGCAGCTTGGTGGCTTCCTCTGGACTCATTCCAACATTTCCACATCCTTCTTATGTTGGGGCCTCCAGGACTGGCACAGAGCTCCAGATGGGGGCTCCCAGCAGCAGAGTAGAGGGGGAGAATCCCCTCCCTTGGCTCGGTGGTCACAGTGCTTTGGGTGAGCCCTGGACTCCATCGGTTTCTGGGCTGGGAGCACTCAGGGCCGGCTCCCCGGGGGTTTTTCCTCACCCAGCAGCTCCAAGTCCTTCTCCCAGGAAGGGAGTCCTTTCTCTGCCCAACCTGATTGGGACCATGCCCCTACCTAGGTGTAGGACCTTGCACTTCACTTTGTTGAGTCCATGAGGTTCACACAGTCCCAGCTCTCCAACTTGTCCAGGCCCTCTGGTCCCTCTTTCAGTCCTTCCTGAATGATAGGGATGTAGAAATTACACAAGGTGGGGAAATAAACTTGGAAACAAAGCCTTCAGGTCTCTGGGAGTTGTACATAAATAGGTAGGTCAGCTGGAAATGTACCTTGTAGTACATCCATTGGAGAGTTACACACTTTGTATGCAACTAGACCTATTCTGAAATCAGACTATATAAAAAATTCTGAATAAGATACTTAACCCCTCTACAGAGTCCAAATATGAGCTTTTTGAAGAAGCTGTAAATAGAATGAAGCTCTACATGTTTACTATTGTAAAATATAGGAACTGAAAATGCATTACTATCAGATTTCTGTGCCTCTGAATTCATCTCATTATCACTCCCAGCACCTTCGTAGAAGAGGTCTCAGAGAGAAAAAAAAAGTGATTTTGGAACATTTCAAATGGGACATAAACACCAGAGGGAGATAAAATAATATCAATAATGCCATGTAATGATCATCTACACTGTAGATTTTAGTTATAATACTACAAGTCCTGGCACAGAGTGGGAGGGACTGAGACTTTGTGCACCGAACAGAGGCTGGGACAAGGACTGCAGATGAGGGACATATTTTACAGCCAAGAGAAGCCATACATGACACATCCTCCCAAACATTTACCTATGGCCAGGGTTACTCTGCCTTTCTCTTCTATTTTTTTCCATGGAACATCAGTGTTAACATATTTGGGAGCATAGTGTAAGCTATGCAGGCCGGTTGAAATAAAGAAGAGGCACAATAATGTAATTAAAATTAGCATATAGATTATTGCTTATCTTCTAGGTAAGAATTTTTTTGAGGTTGATTAGTCAATAATTTCAGATTATTAGCCACAGCATAGCAACCGTGCTTGGGACAACATTGTCCTGGCTGCTGTTCCTCCCCAGGCTTAGGATAATGAGGGTTTACATGAACACTGCAGGTTTTCCCAGGAAGCTTGCTCAGGAAGGAACAGAATGAAACATGGCTATACAGATCTAGAAATAAAGCCAAGATGAACTGGCTTCCCAATCCATGTGCCCAACAGACATGATGGTGTTTTTCTCAAACTTCTTTGTGTAAGGAACAATGCTGAGCAGTTACCAGGGATTCAGTTTTGGCCAGAATAAAGTTAACGTTTGCTCTTAGTGTCTTGGCCAGGATGATTTTTGTTTGATTGTAGCACATGTCAGCTCTGCAGTGCTGCCAGGAAAATAACCCAGTACACCTCTGCAGTGTGTCTTGCTTTTCCTAAATCGAGATTAAGTGTTAAATATAGTGCAGTATTTTATAGATAATATGTTCCATTAAATGAAAGGTGTGAGAATAAATTAGGTCATTTATGTCGTACTTATGGACGATGGCAGTGCACAAGACAAATCTGTTGACATGGGGTCCTTTGAGCAGTTAGAAAATCTTGCCCTTTGGACTGTCAGCTTGAACACAGCTCAAGGTGCAAAAAACCAGGCATTTTGGCCATCTGATGTTTGGCAGGGACCAGTGTGAAGGGACCCCCAACTTCAGTTCCTGGGAGGAAATGTATATATCAACACATTGCAGGAACAAGCTAATCAGCATATTCATAAATAGTCTCACTGAAAACAAGGCAGAAAATTTACAACCCCAGGGTTTGCTCTTCCTGCCTCACAGCATGTGAGCAGTGGGAAAGAGAGACAGGATGGTTGAAAATTTTCTTTCACACCAAGATAAATGCTCACTTTGTGCTGCTGGTGCATTGAGTTGTACAAGGCTGTGCTGCATGAGTGAGAAACCCATAGCCACCAACATGGCAGCTTCTGCTGCATATTTGACATTGTCAGTGAAAATAACATTCTTGACTGCAGCTCTAGACTACAGCTCCACTCTGGCAGTTTGGAATAATTCCCCTTGCACGCTGTACCGTCCACTACATGACTTCTCCTTCATGAAACACAGCAATTACAATTAGCACTTTATAATGTAGGTACATTCACGTTCTCTGAGCTGGACCCAGGGTGGCACAGCCTGTGCTAATTCTTGATGTGCTTCACACGAGGTCAGAGAGTTGCTGTGCCACACGTGTTGAACAACTTCCCTCCCCCTTGAACCCAGGACCAGGTGAAGTCAGGTCAAAGACAGAGCAGAAAATTAGTGAATATCCTCACAGCACAGAAACAGAAATCTCCCTGCCATGAGACTCCTCTCACACTCTTCTTGCCAGAAGCAGTTCACACACAAACAAAGCCACAACCTCCCTATGCCCCCACACCACCTCTGTCAGGCAGGAAGAGGCAGAGGTAGATGTTCCTCCAATTTGAAGAATATCTCAAATTTGATATCTCGATATCTCAATATCTCTGATTCGAAGACCATCTCTCCTTTTGGTTTTCTGGCAGGAGCTCAAACGCTGCGTCACAAGCTTCAAACAACTGTTCAGACACACAGAATAGAAGTACCCTCTCCCTTACTCTGCTTTCTGCTCATCCTAAACCTGACACTTGTGTGTGGCTGAGGTTTAGCTCCCCTTGCCACAGAGTCACCTCAGAGTGGTGATAATTCTTCCTCTCCCTCAACTCCCACAGACATCCATGCCCAGGTGTGGTCTCACCCCGCTGAAACCACTGCAGAAAAAGTAGAAAAGAAGGTTTCCAGAAAAAATTAGTAACTCATACAAGAGCACTGGGCTTCATCTGATCTGCTCCTGGAAGTGAGATGTGGAGCCCATATACTCCTGCTTCTCTGGGGACAATCCTGAGCCTTTCCCCTCCCTGCCTCCCCCCCAAGGAAATTAAAACATAAGGAAAACAGAATACATGGATATCCTACTCTGAATCCGGATAAGACCAAAAATGCCCTGGATATGAAGAATTAGGAAGCAGTCTTGGATCCCACAATTCTGACATAGCCATGAATCCCTGCACCCTTTCAAGAGAAACTTGACCCAGCAGCAGCTGCACAGATAAGAACAAACTCTTTCTTCACCTCTTTAACCTAAATAAGCACACGAAATTCGCTGCCAAATAGGGACTATTTAAATGCTAATTGGGACAGCAGGTGATTTCATTTCCTCTCTGATTTTTCCTTGCAACAGAAATAAAAAGAGTTGCAGCAATCCAAGCCTTTTTTGTTATTACAATGCTTGATTTTTTGTAACTCTTGTTCCATGTGGTATTGCTACATCTTGTGATAACTAAATTTCTGAAGTTGAAGGAAATTACAGAAAAAAAAATCCTCCACGTCTTACATCCGTGTCACATTAAAATTAATTTACTGAACCAAAGAAAAGTTAAAAGGTGAAAGTGTTTAAAGTTGTTATAAATCAAATACTTTTCACTTGCACTGTAATTTTTAATCCATTCTTTTGGTTAATAGCTTAATAGACCTTGGCTCATGTGAAAATTTCTTAAAAATATAAAACATTGACCATGCAAATTTCAGTTTTCTAGTGGAATTTTTGTAGCATTCTGCATACACAAATTGCACTTTTAGAACTCACATGAAGGCAGAAAATTGGGGCAATCGAATAATTGAAGGCCTCACTGCAGTCTTGTACAATCTTCTCCTCTGCCACAGAAACTCTGTAACCCCAGAAATCATCAGGAAGTGGATATGGATCAGTTTGGAGCCCCCATGCTGGAATTCAATGTATTGTTATCCATCTACAGCCCCAATAAATGGTGAAGGTTTGTGTATCTCAGGACAGAAAGAGTGATTCCATTCATTTGGCTGAATGTGGCAGACTCAGACTCGCAAAGGGTTTGTTGTTGCTGGTGCATTATCAAATCAGAAAGGATCCAACAGGGATTATCCTGAACCTGGTCTTTTAAAAAACTCTTGCTATTGAGTAGAATGATAGAAAGTATATTCATAAAATACCCAGAAAATACTAAGCTGAGGACCCTGGCAAGTACTTTGAAAGGTTTACAGAAAACAGAGAAGTGGTTGAAAATTGAAAATATGACATGTGATAAAGGGGGGGGTGTCGCAGATAAGTAAAGCCTTACAGAATGAAGGCCTTGTTACTCCTGTAAAATCATGGCTCACTCCTGTTACTTCTGCTAAGCAGAAAAGGGCTCTGGGAATGACTCAGCACGATCAGAGGTAGGAAAACAAGTTGTGTGACCCTGGAAAACAAGTTCTGTCACCAGCGCGTGTTCACATCGCGGTGTGCGGTGGTTGGTCGAGGCCTGTTTGTTGTGATTTAAAACTATGCAGCTGATAAAGGACTGATTGCTTAAACCTCCCTGTTTTTTTCAATAAAGGAGCTCCCTTTTCCACCTGCCTGAAGACTCTGCATTGCTCTGCATCGTTACAGGGAGGTACTATGCCAAAAAAAGGGAGAAAATACCACAGAATGTCGTGGGTCAGCCTTTTTTCCCAGGCAATTAATAATAGGACAAGGGGAAATGGCCTCAGGTTGTGTCAGGGGAGGTCCAGGTTATTAGGAAAATATTTTCACTGAAAGAAAGGCATTGGAACAGGCTGCCCAGGGCAGTGGTGGAGTCACCATCCCTAGAAGTGTTGAGTAAATGACTGGATACGGTGCTGAGAGATGTGGTTTACTGGGTGTGATGGGATTCAGTCAAAGATTGGATTCAGTGATCTCCGAGGTTGTTTCCATTCTATAATTTTATGAAAATAAATAATTAAGTAAGTAGAAATATGGTAAAATACGACGCATTTCCAAAAAGTCTACCTGATTATCTTTGGAAATCCACTGCAATCTCTAAAAATTGTAACATAAAACGAGAATGTGTTTTGTGTGACAACAAAACAGCTACGTCACTTTCCAGATGGCTGCTAAGATCCCAATGCTAGCTCCCAAAGAGAGAGAATAATATAAGAGAGAGAAAACAAAATAAAATAAGTAAAACAACTGTTTAAATCCTTTTTAAAATAACAAGCAGATAAGAAAAGGTGTATAGAAGGTTGCACAGTTGGATTTTATTGGAGAACACAAGCCTTCCAGTAACACATAAAATGTTATTCGGAAGCAGGAGATGAACCATTGCTCACTCAGGGAAAACAAGCTGTGTTTGGGGTAAAGAAGGCTGAAGAAGAGCTGTGTGCCAGTGCCACATTTCTGCCAATGCAGAGCTGTAAATCTGAGTAAAGCTCTGGTGCTGACTGACCTGCAGCAGCTTGTTGCCACATCCATCCACCCTCTCCTAATTCCTACTTCCACTGCAAGCATTTTTCTTAAAATCACAATGTTGCTAAGGAAAAGACTTTTAAGATCAAGGTCAACCATTAAGCCAACATCACAACCATGGTCACCACTAAACCGTATCCCGAAGTACCACATCACTTCCAGGGATGGGGACTCCACCACTGCCCTGGGCAGCTCATTTCAATGCTTGACAACCCTTCCTGTGAAGAAGTTTTACCTCATATTCAACCTGAGCCTCCCCTGGCCCAGCCTGAGGCTGTTCCCTCTCCTCCTGTCCCTGTTCCCTGGGAGCAGAGCCCGACCCCCCCGGCTGCCCCCTCCTGTCAGGGAGTTGTGCAGAGCCACAAGGTCCCTCCTGAGCCTCCTTTTCTCCAGGTTGGTTTTGTGTGCACCTTCAGTGCCTGTCTGTGTTTTAGCATTGGTCTGTTGGTGATTCCCAATACACAGTTAATATACAGTTAATAATATTCACAGTTAATAATATTCACAGTTATTGTGCTACGCCAGCTCAGTAGTTCCTGAAAAGTACACAAACATTATCACCAAGGAAAATAAAGAACTGTCAGCAAAAGAATTGGGTTTAATTGTATTTTATGCAAGGCAGGTTGGCAACAAGTTGATACAAGAATATGAAATAAAAGAAATTAAAAAGTGCTAATTATAATTGCTGTGTTTCATACAGGATCAATCATGTAGTGGATGGTACAGTATGCAAGGGGAATTATTCCAAAGTGCCAGAGTGGAGCTGTAGTCTAGAGCTGCAGTCAAGAATGTTATTTTCACTGAAAATGTCAGATATGCAGCAGAAACTGCCTGTTTCAGTGTTCCAGTGGATTTACCATGCTTAGATAAAATGCTTTGTTTCAGTGATATTAAAATTATTTCAAGATTATTTTTTAATCAACTACAATTTCATTTAGACTGATATTTTTCTAAAGCTGACACATTTTGACTCAGAGACACCAAGGAATGTCATTTTAAATACAGAGAAGTTGGGCAATCAAAAGTAATATAATTTAAATTTTTATCCTCATGGGATTAAAAATAAGAAAAAGCACATACATGTGTAATTTTTTTATTACTATTAGTATCCTAGGTTTATTTGAATCGGTTCAGTTATGATTAAGATTTCGAGTTATCATTTCATCTCACACCCAAGAGGAGGATGGGAAAAAATTATGTCTATCCATACAAAGAGCAGTGCTCATAAAGAAATTGCTACTTATCCCTGAAACCGTGGGATTCTTTGTGTTTGGAGCTACAGGAAGAGGAGCAGCCAGGCCTGACCATGGCAGCAGGAACACACAGGTCCTTCCCGCGTGGCCTGGCCCTTGCAAAGTGAACAGATATTACCATGGGATTTGCGGGAAACCTCACCATACAAAACTTAGCTGGCATGAAGTGTTTTTCTCCTTCAGCTGCTCCTTGGGTCATGTTGTTGCATCTTCTAGTGCATTGTTCAGTGATGGCTTGGAGCATGACCATGCAAAGTGCTCATTTTGTTTACATCACTGCTGCAGGCTAAAGTGCTCTCTTGGCAGCTCGTAGCCATCGCACAACCCCAGAAAATAAAGCCTTATTAAAAACCCTATAAGGATTAATCCTTATAAAGGATTATTTTGGGTGAACGCACTGAGAGCAGGTGACTCTTTAGATGCTGATGTCCTCAGTGGGAGGAAAAACAGAAGGAAAAATGTCTCTTTCAAACTGGAGAATTGTTTATCAGGAAACAGCATTTCCAGACTTTCTGTGGGTCCTTTATAAACTGCATTTGCAGCGTTTTGCAGTCAGGAGTTCAGCTGTTTCTGTAACTCAGGGGTGGTCGCTGCCCTGGCAGCTGGACATGGGGGGACAAACAGCTCTTCCAGGGCAGACATTGACATAATTGGAATGTGCTGCCAGGAGAGAGCAAAAGTTGAGCATGGATAAGCAGCAGCAATCCCCAGGTGAGGGGTAGAGCCTTCCCAGAGCCCTGCTCTCAGCAGCAGAGCTGTTTGGGAGTGCTGGAGTGGCTGTGATCCCTAACAGGATTCCTGTCACGCTGGAAGCAGAGGGGATTGATCTTCCATTAAACATTTACAAGGCTTACAAGTGAGCTGTACAAGAGGAAATGTGAAAGCACCAGAGACGTGCTGAAGATTCCAGGAACACCCTGCCTTAGATCTTTGGTGGTAATATCTTGGGAAAGTGGAACTGAAATGCTATTTTAAGATTCTATTAACCTTAAATAATCTTCAGACTTTTTAAAATCAAAATATTTTTCTACTGTATTTGCTCAGCCAACAACTGGAATGCAAACGATTTTGTGTAGTGGACAAGACTTGACATCTCCATTTGAGCTCTGATCTCATTTTCATGGGGAACTGGGCCTACTCTCTGCAGGTTTTTTATGTCCTTACACATTTACACTATATCAGAATAAATATTTTCTTTTTTCTAGCAAGTATTCCAGGATACAAACGATGTGAGTAATCAGTATGTACCTGACCTTGCACTGCTTAGGAAGCAGCTTTAGGAATTTTAAGAGCAAAAGGTGTTTTAAGAGTCTCACATGGCCATTGCCAATTGCACTTGTTTAAACACAGAGAACAACCCCTTCCAGCCTCAGTTTTCCCATCTGGAAAAAGATAAGTATTGAGACATTTATGGAAGTCATCATACCGGTATCTGTAAAATATTGTTGAAAGCACAGTTCTGTGCCACTCTGCAATCAGAAATGTCTGCATTGGGAATTTAATTAATGCCTTTCTTCAATACAAGAAGAGTAGGATTTTATGAATTGCTGCTCAGAAAGAACAGAATATAGTGAAAGAAAATCAGGAAAATTTGGAGAGAAATCTATTCATCCACTCTTTTTTCCCCTCACTTTGCTCTCTGCATTCTAAGATTTTACATCTCACTGCCTTGAAGGCAAACTTGGGGTTGCCAGTATTTTCCTTCTCTCTTCAGCCAGTCGTGATCACTGTTCACTGACAAATAGTATGGAATTCACCCCAGCCACACTGCAAAATGCTTCTTTCTTGTTCTGGGGCAACAAAGTACAGTGACCCAGAGCCTCTGTCTAGGGAACAGCAAGAACAGAGCTGATAACTCTGCTCTCCTTGCAAGACAGCACAGCTGCCTGTAGAGTGAATCTCCTGAGGGAAGCACGGCTGGAACCAGGTGGGAGGAATAAGGAGTTTCCCCAGGGCACTTACAGAGAGCTACGTGTGGACAGGTGTTGTTTTAAAACACCCTATGTTTTGGGGCAAGAAGAATGCCATTCGGGGTGATGACAGAAAAAGGATGTTTGGGATGGGATTTTAAATGCCTTTTCCAGCATTATATTCTTTCCCCAAAAATAGTTTTGAATGGGGATACCCTTTGATCTGTGTAGCATTGAGGTTCCATTTCCCTTGTGATTTAAAGGACCTTGTTTCACTTCCATACAGCAGTGGAGCCTCCCTAGCTCCAGGCAATGCCTGCTGTCCCTAACAGTCATTGTTTCTGTTCTTGAGATGCTGCAGTGGCCATCACCTCTATCTCTGCACAGGGGTACCGGGGCCTCTGAGCTGCACTCCAATAATGAGACGGGAATATGGCCCTGCCAGCATCATTTCTTAGCAAGGTAATAACCAGGGCATCATAGGACGATCTAAGCCATGCATTAATAACTAGCCAGTAATCAAATCTGACAAGATTCAAGTATATTTAGTTTCACAGACTAGTAGGCCAGGCCATACCACTTACACACGCCTTGAACATTTTTTGGGAAGGTGCAGGTGGGTACGGATGGATGGATGGATGAGTTGGTTTAAACATCTCACATCGAGCTGACAGTCAGACTGCTGACACCAGCCAAGGGATAAGAGTTGGGGTTAGGGGGCATGCCTGACATTGTTATATTTTTATAATTGTGCACACTCTCGTTTTAAACTGCAGCTGTAGCTGTCATGGCTAAATCGTCCAGAACAAAAGTGAATCCTTCAAACAGAAGGTGCAAGACAGGCAGAATAAGAACAGCAGGAAATCCCTTTGCCTGCTGGAGCCCTTTTGGTTTCCACCTGCCCTTTACTGCAACAGGTCCTTGACCTCAGACCACGTCAAAGCAAACTGGCACTGCGGCACTTTGTTTGTTGGCCAAACACTCACACCCACACGTGGGACACTTCCGTGACAAGTTTATTGACACGATAAGAAAAAAAGTATTGGATATTTTAGGGCTTTTAGCTTGTCTTTCTATATAACACAAACAGAAGTAATGGCAAAAATCAGAAGCACGGCAGACCTGTGCAATGGATCATAAAACAATAAAATTGCTGTTACCTGAGGGGGATTAGTTCGCCCATATCTTACCTTAATCAAGATAAATCAAAGAGTAGAAACCTTCTATGGAAATTCACCCTCTGGAAATCCTAAGAATTTAAACTGTGCCAAAAGAATGATTAAAATAAAGACAAAGTAATTTTAATTCTAAGGTAGAATTTGGTCTTCTAAATTCAGCATCTGCCTCAGTAAGGAGTAAATATGCAAAGTGTCTGTAATTCTCTGTCTCCTTTCCATCTCCCACCTGGCTTTTGATTTAATTGATTAAATACAATCAAAAATAGGTATAAAAAATTGTAAATGCTCACCTTTGTTTTAATCTATACCCAGATATTTGAATATCTAACTTCTCCCCAAGGCATCTTTACAAGGATGAGCCATCAAAATCCTTTCAATAGCTCCAATAAAGCAGTATTCTTCTAAATACAAGTTTGGAAGCACAACTAATGAAGTAAACAATGATTAGTTCAGAAATGGCAGGGGAATGAGGAGCGAAGAACGCTTGTTCTGCACCTGCTGGAGTTATGCAAATTTGCCATGAGCCACTGGAGGCCTCGCCCTGGGAAGTGTCCTCAATAATGAGGCAGAAGTTGGTGTTTATACCCACATCAAAGAAAGGCAACTTTCAGGACTTATCGAGTGTCTAATAAACATTCTCAGGACACTGATGTAGTGCAAAATATTTTGAGCCTCAGGATCCCAGCCCCTCTGATACTGTTGGCAAGCAGCTGTGACACCAAAAAACAATAAGAAAAGCAAAGTTACACAACACTGTTGAAAAGCCAGCAGCTGAAATGTCCTCATCCTGAATGGCCACAGTCACTAAAAAAACCCCATAATCTAAAAGGGCCTATTTATTAATTTGTAGTAGGTATAAATAAGTGTATAAGTATACTTGGGGTTATGTAGCATATGTAAGAGATGTAATTTAATTATACACTAGAATACCTACACTGAGGACAAATAATGCCATTAGTGAGCTCTGCTGATAATCCAACTTCTCTGTAAGTAAATTAAAACCAAGGTCTGTCAGAAAAGCTAACAGTCCCAAGAGGTTAGAGCATCTTTTTTACTATATTTAGGGATTTTAACAGAGAAAAGAAATTAGTAGATGCAAATTATTTTTCATATCAAGTGCTAGCATTATAATTACCATTATTAAAAATGGTGAAAAGGACCTTAAGTTTTGTGACATCTACTGTAAGTCTACTTGTAGGAGCTCAATACAAAGCCCACTGAAGCAAATAAAGAGACAGAAAATAAATCCACAAGCCACAAAAATTTTAATTGGCATTTTCAGCCCTCTGGTCTTAAAAAACTGATTTAAAACTGTGTATTGGAATAAATTATTCACAATCAATATCTGATCAATTCAAACTCTTTTTGTTCACAGCATGTCCAGTAGCAGATTAGTTTTGTAGTTTATTCAATGCAGTGAGAATATTTCCCTTGAATTTTGTGCTGGGGATAATTCGTGGTATCTACTTGACACCACACCCAGAGCGCCAGTTAACTGGGATCACTGCATGAATCTCCTTTGATTGGATTAACATAAGTGGGCTAAGCAAGCAGATGTATAGATGAGCTGAATCACGCAGGAAATGCACTCATCTGTCCACTTCAAACTGTTTCTGTGGCTTCAGAGAGAAAATAATTTAAATTGATACACTTCTTTTCTGGAACTGTGCAAAGAAAGGGATACTGCTATACACACAAAAATAAGGTTGTTCAATCAAAACAAAGATTTTTTTACAGCATCTGAAAACCTCAAAGGAGAGAAGGTTCAAACTGGAACCTTCCCGTCGCACACTATGGACCTGGAAATCTTCCGTACGCCTTTGGCATCAGAGCATTCTGGGAGAATTGGATCAACAGAAAGTTGCCAAGGCCAGAAATCCAGATGGTGCTGGTTTCAGCCAGCTAAAATTAGCTTCATTGGGCTTGGCTCACTTGTCTATTCCTGTTGATCTATGAGAATTTATGGAGAACTGGACAACAGCCAAAGCCATACCCCATTCGTTGCTGGATGTGACTCCAGTTTTTCCTGTTAGAGGTTAGTACATGATCTTTTTTTTTATCTGAAGTACATAAAAAAATTGATTTTAACCAACAGTTTGATTTTTCTGTGATGAAAATTGTGTATCTGTTTGTTAATCAATTTTCAAAACACAAATGTTAAATTTTAACTTTATCAACCAATACCTCAGATGACTCCAAAAAAAATAACTAATGACTTTTTAATTACCCTCTGGATATGTCAGCCTTGTTGGTTTCAGACATGATTTGTTCTTCTTTTTTATTTATATTTTTGCAGTGTCCCAGTACCTTAAGCTATATAATTAGCAAAGTTTATTATATAAAATTAGACACCACGGCGAGTTGCAACTGAAATTCATTCTACTAATAAGTAAAATAAGTACTGACAAGTAAAAGTAGAATAGTTCTCTATTTTAACAAATATTGTGCCACTAGCATAAAGTGATAAAATATGCATCTACAAGATATGTGAATGATAGGAAATTGTCTCTCAAAAAAAATGGTTGATGATGGTAAATAAAACACATTCTCAAATGAAAGTGTCTTTATCCTAAATTAATCCAAGCAGAAGCGATTATTGCCCACTGGCTACACACAATTTGTAAGGCCACTGGCAAGCAAGTTGAAAGACACGTTTGAAGTATGGTGATCATGGATTTTACCTTACACATCTATATTTAGTTCCAGCTGTACTAGGTCAGAATCAAAGGCAAAAAGGCAGAACTACAAATGCTCTGATTTCAAAGTGCAGGAATGTTGACTGAGAAAGGTCACTGCCAGTTAATCTGGATGTTTCTTCATTGCATCTGAACTGCAGGTTGTTAGAAGGATTTCTCAGTACTACTCACACCTCTTCTTAAGCAGTACCATAAGTAGATAAAAGTGAAGAGAGTTTGGCCAAAATGTCTTCTGGAAGCTCCCTGACAATGAGCAAACCCACAAGCCAGAAAAGGTAAGACTGTGTCACCTTTACCTAGTTCTATTTTGTATGGAACAACCAATTTTTATATATGCAGAGCATCATGAGAGTTTTGTTTTGAGGGAAGGACTTACAAAGTTGTTGACTTGTAATTTCTGAGTTAAAGATGTCCAACAACTCCTGAACGGTAAAGGAGAGACACATCCAATTGGATGTAAAATGGATAAAATGATACTGGACATATTTTGACATTGAGAAGGAGAAAAAAAATCCCTTCAGATTGCCATTAGTCTAAATGCATCAGTCACATGAACCTCAAAGTGCAAGCCTGAGGAAGTTTGTAGGCCACAGAAAAGTCCACTCAAGTTGAAGTTGTGTCCACTTCACATCACAATTGTATTACCTGCATGTTCTGTGTGTAAATCTACTTCATTATTCTGTAGATTCAGCTTAGGGAGTGAATACAAAATTCAGGATGAGTTTAAGGTAGCAAAAATCTGTTGATGTAGGCAATTCTTTCAACACGTATCTGATATGACCAATTACCTTCACGTCTGTTATTAAAGTTAGAAATCCAAACCCTATCTTACGTCAGTAGATCTGTCCACAAAAGTATTTTAAATTAACTCGGTATTCCAGACCCTGTGCAGAGACTACAGAGAGGAGTGAAGAAGAAGATACACATAACTAGGGTTGTTTGAAGCTGAAACGAGAGGCATCATTCTTTGCCTTCAACATAATTTTCTTATTTACTGCTATTTTTCTCTACAGGAGAAAGTGGCCACAGGCGAATTTTTAAAACTGGTGCCTCTTGCAGCTCATCCCTCTGCATTCCCTGGGTGCAGTGCTGACACATGGTGGTGAACGTTACCCTCTGTTACACTTCAGTGGAACTTCTGTCCTTTCTCCCCAGTGCCCAATTTACAGCGGAAAGCAGCGAAGAGCAATCGCCTTCCTCCAAGTGCTCTGAGTGTCATTTCCCTGTTTCCATGCTTGACAGCTTCCCTGTGAGGAGGCACAAGATATTTCCATCTTCTTTCATGTACATTTTCCTGCTATTTCATTATCATCTGCTAAATAGCATTGCAGCAAACACTTAAATGCATTGTCTGGGATAACAACGGCGACACAGCTGAGAATGTGCTGAGATTGCTGCATATGCAGCAACTGTGTCATTGCTTCAATGTGAGCTCGTCCTCCCCCAGGTTTGTTTTGCTCTCTTTGTCTATCTAGTCACCATACTTCTCATTTGGCAGAGAACTTGTATTTTATTTATTGCGTTTCTGAGACACTTGTGCCTTCATGGGACACTGAAGGGTTTCTTGCTCTCTCTGGCCATTAGGACTTGTGTGTTATTGCCTCAGTTGCCACTTGCCTCAGTACTGAGGCAATTACACACACGCCTCTGACAAAAATTAACTGTTCTCCTCAGGTAAAAGGCTTGCATTTATCAAGCAAGGAAATTTACTTTAAACCCTCATGCCTTTATCACCCCACAAGCACTCGCACAAAGATTACTCACAATAGCCAATTCTCAGCCCTTCCCAGGAGCTGATCTCAGGAGGCAGGAGGAAGGTCTCATCTCCAAAGCAATTCCACCTTTTTCATGTAGGGTGATAATCCTACTCAGGTTTTCTTTACTTGAAAGTCTTACTTTTCTCCATTTACTCTCAGTCAGCTTTCGTGGCGAGGAATTACTTTTCTCATTATAATCATGAGCTGTTCTTCATAAGATATTGCAGAGCTCAGAGATGACTTTGAGTGTGTCCTTCCCCCGTTTCCCCATCAGTTGGCATGGAGACACAACAGCTGCTACAAATCACAGGAAAGATGCTTAACGGGTATGTTTCAGAGAAAAGTTCCTGCTAAAGAAACCACTAAATTTGCAAAATTAGCCACCCTTGTTCTTGGGTGGCTGTAGCTAAGGGAAAATATATTTTGGAAGTGCCTATCTAAGGTATGAGCAAGCTTGTGTTATGAAACAATCTGGGATGGGTCTGAAGCATTTTCATTCTGTGCATGAGGTGATTCTTGGCTCCACGGTCAGAGATGGAGCGCACACAGCTCGGTGTCACAGGGATCCAGTGACACCAAGGTGCAGCTGGAGGTGCTGCCTCAGCTTTGAACTCCTCTGGCCTTCCATGCCATTGTGACTCTCCAGCACTCAAATATGTGAGAGTTTAGAGCTAAGCCCATCATGTACAACTGTAATATTCACACTTTCTAGGGCAGCCACCCGCTGGAAATCACGAGGTGACAGTACAATGAATTAATCTGTAATGTCTATACAGTCCTGCATGCCAGAATCAGAACCAAGCCCCTTCTCCTGCTCCCATCCTGCTTAGGAGTACCTGGAGATGGGCCAAAGTACACTGCCAATGCTGCCTGCAAGTGCCTTTCTGGATTGCTTGGGATTTAAGGATGGTATTTTTCCAGATAATTGCCTTATCAGACTGTGTAACTTCCTTATCCGACCTTACATAATTTGTAACAGCCCTGTGTGCACTTGCTTTGAAGATCAGTGTTTATACATCCCCTGGGGCGTGTTTGGAAATTCCCAGTGGCATCTTAGGTTCAGAGTCAATTATCTCCATTCTTTTTCCTAGGTTGTATTTTGGGTTTTCCCACTCCCCACCCCGAATCCTGCATTTTCAGACTGTCACTCTTTCCTGATTTGTGTTAACAACATCGAACAGGTCTAATAAATCTTTTCCCCAAGCCCATTCCTTTCCCTGGTAGCAGATATTTCTCTAAGAAGAGGTTTATGGGCCGTTTGGAATTCCAGCCAAGATTTAACAAATCTTCAAAATGTAAACTGAAATTCTCGATGGTCGTGTTTTCAAAAAGAGGCAAGCGCCTCTCTTTAAAATTATTACTACTACTTTAAGTGGTGGTGTGCTTGTATTTGATCCTGGATGTTCCCGTTTTCTGCTTAGAACACACTTTTTGCGGATGAACAGCATTCCCATTAAAATGAGGGTTTCAATGGAAATGCTGACATACTGAAGCAGAAAAGCTGGTGCTTTTGAAATTATGCAGGATATATCAGGTGGGACATATTCTTTTATAAAAGTTGTGTTCTTGTAATTATGTCACTCTCCTTCTGCAGTGTTGAGGTTCTGACAAGTCTAACATATGCTTTTTGGAAATGTTATATCAGAGACCAGCAAGAGTGTTTCCAAGTTCAGTTACTAGGAAATCACTGAGTATTGAATGAGACAACCCCTCAGCACAAATGTGGGTATCAATCCTGACCTTCCTCCCACGTCCTCAACTGCTTTTATTTCTATTTGGCAAATCAGTTTAGTATTTGTGACGCCATCACCTCCCAGTTCATAAAAAGTAAGATACTGACAAGGGGAAGTGACCATGACTATTCAGGGGACTGCTGGCAGACAGAGACATGGACCCAGGTATCCTGTACTGTCTGAAATTCTCTCCTACCTCCTAGCAGGGGCTTATTTTTTCCTTTAGGTTATAAAATTTAGGATGGTGAAAGCACCACTATCAGTGGACTTCAATTTGACTTTCACTCCTAGAATTATGCACATGGACTGTATATACGCATATTCCTGGCACAGTATAGTCATAGATAGTGTTGGAGGCCAGAGTCAACCAAATAACTCTTTCCCAAAAGGTATTTTTCTCTCATTCTCCTTTCTTTCCTTCTTCTTAACACCGCTGTGGCTGGGAAGAGCATCTGATAATTCCACCATTGCTAATGCCAATTCAAAAACTAAAAAATGAAAACAGGAAAAACATGTTCCTAGGTTAGAGAACACAAATATGCCCTACATGTTTGTTTGGCGAGCTGTTGGGGGGTGTTCTACTTGTAACTCTGAGGTTTCCACCATGTGTGTGGGGAAAAGCAGGACTGGTGTTTTCGTGACATTGAACACAAGCAGCACAGCTTCAGTGTGGAAACCCTGATCAAACCAGACAGCTGAATCCATCAGATCCTAATCCCCCTTGTATCCAAGAGAAGGGAGGTGGTTTCTAGCCTCACTGAACTCAATACCAATGCTAAGGAGGTTTGCAGCAAGCTAAAAAAGACTCAAAGTAGCAAAAGTGTTCAGAAAAGCACTTCAAACTACTCATACTGAGAGATGAAGGCCATTGCACAGCGGGCTGGGGGCTCTGTGACACAGATGTCTGTGTGTGCACATGTATGCACAGCTCATGTTCAGCCAGGGCTGGGGCACAGCTATAGCAAAGGGAAAAATCATCCCAGCATCATTTCTGCACAGGTTTTGATTTTATAGAAGAATGGTTGCTTTCAGTGTCCTTCAAATGTTTGAAATGTTTGGAATAAGAGCTCAAGTCTCTGCAACTCTTCAGAGAAACAGAAATCTTTCAGATATCTGCTATGATCCCAAAAAATTTTATTTTTAGCAGTATTACTCTGCTTATGTGAAGTGTATGTTTGAGAGGTACTCAAGGTTCTGACCTGTTTTTGTGTTTGTTGCTGATCAATCAGAGCTTGAATAACTCCTGCTGCTCTGAAAAAGCTTCAACTGAACTTGTGGGAGTGGCAGGAAGAGGAGGTGAGCTGAGGACCTCATTAATGAAGGCTAAGAAATGACAGGAACTCAGTGTTTGGATGGCAATACATTTTCCCCCCCATCTAATTGGTCTTTTCCTTTTCTATGCTGTCAGTTTGCATTTCCAGATAAGGTTATGAGAGAAAGAGAAATAATCCTATTAAATAAAAATACTTATTAATATTTATACACATAATTTCCTAAAAGATTTATTGATATAATTATAATAATTAATAAGCATATATTTTCCTCTTCAACATCTTCTGCACATTGCATACTAATCCTCACGGTGTTTCAATGACTTGCTTTAGAAAGCAGCATGCAATTGGAGCTTCTCAGAAGTTACATACATTTCCTCACTGCCCCTGCTTACTGCTCCATGTATGCAAGGAGTGAAAAATTCATCAAAAATGGAGTTTACAAGGTAACTCATCCCACAGAGTTCATTTGCTGGGTGAAGCATCAGCAGAGCCTTGATCCCGCCTTGCTCTCCTAAGGACCAACTAGGTAAGATAAATCCTAGTAAATGCTTCCTTTGTGCTTAGAAGCATATTTTGATTCTGATTTCCTTGAAGGAAAGGAGGTTCTTCATGGACAGGTGTAAAACTAACCCAGCTAGCAAGGGTTGTGAAATGATGGGACACCTCTTCCATGAGAAAAGCCTGGGAGAGTTGGGACTGTGCAGCCTGAAGGAGAGAAGACTCTGAGGTAAAACTGTTGAGGCTTTCCAGTGCCTAACAGGGCTCCAAGAGAGATGGAGGGCCTTGTACAAGGGCATGGAATGACAGGACAAAGGGGAAAGGCTTTGGGCTGGAAGAGGCAGTTTTAGATGGGATATTGGGAAGGAATTGTTCCCTGTGAGGGAGGGGAGGCCCTGGCACAGGGTGCCCAGAGAAGCTGTGGCTGCCCCTGGATCCCTGGCAGTGTCCAAGGCCAGGTTGGACATTGGGGCTTGGAGCAGCCTGGGACAATGGAAGGTGTCCCTGCCCATGGCAGGGTGGCACTGGATGGGCTTTGAGGTCCCTTCCAACCCAAACCATTCCATGATTCTATGACATTGCTAAGTATATGGTTACAGTTCTGAGATCAACATTCCAGGCATGGCCACAAATATCTACAAGATTTAGTCAAATGCCCAAATCCGTCACTCTTCCATCTGTACTCCCTTAGCTTCGGCACAGACTTTGCTGCCCTTTTCAGACTTCCACGCTCCAGAGGACACACGATATCTCGATATCTCCTTACAGATTCTCCACTTCCAGCTGCTGGCCCTCCTTAGTGAGAGCTGAGTGGAATTGTTGACAAATATACCAAGTTTTAAATTTTTATTTTATTTCTCTAGTCAGGCTTGGTTTGGCTTTGCCTTGGGGAAAGGGATTTTAAAGGGTTTTTTTAGGGGATGTTGCACCACTCAACGGAGATGGACTTAACATCTCGACAGACTGGGAGCAGCCCAAACGATACCCAGAAAGACAACGACCATCAGCAAACATCAAAGGACATCTGCTCCAGACCCTGCCCCTGGCATGGTTGGAGACACCTGGTCCAGAAAAGGCTGATAAGGAAATCAAGGAGTGAGCACCCAATTAACATCAGAGGCGAAGAAATCAGGGTCCAATAGGAAACCAAATACTAAGAAATTCGTCACTTGGAACCACTGAACATTAAACCAATGAATCTTTTTGGGTCTTGACAGCATAAAATTTGTGAAAAATATAATAAAATCCATGTGTCATGAAATGATTTTCTCTGCACACCTGGGCTACGTGTGGATGAAATTATTTCTGTTGCACACCCTGGCCAGAACAACATGCTGGCCAGAATAAAGTAATGCCTTGATTCTCTAACTCTAAAAATATTGTTGGAGGATTTTTGGTTGTCCCGCAGTTCGCGGTGACAGTTTGTGCTGTGACTTCCCAGAAAACCCCGAGGGAGAGGAAGTGGACAATTTCTGCTGGGTGGCAGCACTAAACCACTCCCATTGTGATCACCCCAATCAGTTGTTTTGTTCAGCTTGTTTGACACTCTCCTCCTCAGCTGTGCTGTGGCTGAATGGCACTGTGATGCTTTGAGGAATTATGAATTCTGTTCAGTTTTGGGAACACTATTTGTAATTGCAATAACCACTGCAGATTAAATCACCTTTTTTTTTTTTCTGTGCAAAATTGCTACACTTTGTAGGGATAGAGTCTGAAAGACTGTGACAAAGAAATCCAATTTTATCAGCATGGAATGACTCTTTCCAGCTTGAATAATGGTACTACTGTCAGCAAGGCTTTTAATTGAAATGGATTTTATACAGAAAACTAAACCAAGCCTGGCCTGGCCTGAGAGATCCAGAGTCCTCTAAGTGCCAGCTCACCCAGTGACTCAGAGAACTGATTTATACCACTTGGCCAAGAAACCTGGGGAGCTTTGCCTGTCAGCCTGCAATATATGTGGTAAGACTTTGAACCAGGATATGCCACACACAAGCATTAAATATGAAATAATATATGTTATTTTATAAAAAGAAAAGAAACGAAAAATAAAAATTAGGAGAAGCTGGGGCACTTCTGCTATGGAGACAGACTGAGTTGGGGCTGTTCACTTTGGAGAAGAGAAGGAAGGAATTGTTCCCTGTGAGGGTGGGGAGGCCCTGGCACAGGGTGCTCAGAGAAGCTGTGGCTGCCCCTGGATCCCTGGCAGTGTCCAAGGCCAGGTTGGACATTGGGGCTTGGAGCAGCCTGGGACAGTGGAAGGTGTCCCTGCCCATGGCAGGGGTGGCACTGGATGGGCCTTAAGGTCCCTTCACATCCAAACCAGTCTGTGATTATACGATTCTATGACTCTATATTTCAACTTAACAAAACAAAAATTGCTGTAAATGACCGTGAGCAGCCTTTGTTGGTTCCCGGGGTTGTGAAAACAGAGATTTTGCAGTATTGGGCACCTTTTAAAAGCACCCTCCTGGTTATGAGGAGCAGTGTAGCTGCACTGCATGAATTACTCCACATCGAGGAAGCCAAAGTGCTGTCTGTCAACACAGGCCCTGGAGTACTAAAAGCCTAGAAATGTGGTTGTTTTCCATTTACAAAGGTGTTTATTTACACAGTATATTGATGTTAAACTGCCTGCTGTGATGAGCTGTCTGAACCAGGCTATGTTACCAGAATCCCTTCCACCTCACATTCAATCATGTTTAGTCCCAATAAGCCAAGACAATAAATGGAGAAGAATCACACACATGGCAGTGCAGTTCAGTCCATGTCTTTCTTTTCAACACTCTACTACATTTATTAAAGAGTGTGATGCCAGCTATAGAACAGCTTCAGTCACTAATTGCTATTTCCAAGATTTAGTCAGGCTGTGATTTTTTTTCTGCTGAGTCCAGTGCGTTTTGGATTCCAGCCCACATCAGCAATTTGGGTCTCTTAGTATGAAAATTAAATGCATTCCAAAACCAGTGTTAAAACCAAGAGGACTTAATAGCTGTCAAAGCTGTATACACAGATACAAATTGGCTAAAGCACAGGTAGAAGGATGGTCACCATCTGGACAGCATTCACGTGGTAACTGCATGTTTCTCACGTTAGGGATTTGGCATTTCATTCCTGCTGAGTTTACTGCCAGGCACAAGGCACCTGAGCAGAACTCAGATTTGGAGCTTTTCAAAAGTCCAGACCTCCTTCCTATGGCATCCAGCTTTTATTTGCTGAAATATTGTTAAAACCAGCTCTTGTGAGACTTGGTTTGCTGTTTGTGCATCATGGTACAGGGCCCCACAGGGTCATCAGCCAAAGCTCAGGTTTATCAGTGCAGTTTGTGCCTGTTGATCTGTCAGCCTAAGAAAACAAGAGTCCAATATTCCAGTTTCCCTAGCTTGCTGGGGAAAATTCAAGGCAAAATCTGCTGCTGTGGTTGAATATTTCCAATGTTCCCCCATGTGCTAGGCATTTGTGAATTTCCTGGTTATAAGCTCACTGCTTATAACCTCCCGTGGTTGGTATGTGGGGCATGCTGGGGATATTTCAATACCAAGGAAGACTGATGGGTGTCCCTGGCAGTGTGTACCGAGGTGAAGGGCCCAGGATGGAGGTGACTGCATTAAACTCCTGGCTCAGCACCAGCTCCTGATGGGATGATCAGCATACACAGGTTTCTGTGAGGTCAAAGGAACAGCATCTATAGATTGCTGGGATGACAGGGAATGTTTCGCAAGCTAATGGCTCAGCCACTGCTGCAGGGAGGTGACAAGCCACAAGGCATAGTGAGCTCATTAATCCAAGGCTGTCCTTGTGGGGATTCAGTGTCAAGAAGCTCAAAGGCGTTGTCTCTCTGGGTTCATCCTGAAGGTTAGACACGTGGTTTTCAAATTATTGATTGTACAGTTTGTGTGAAGTTGCAAATTGTACATTGGAGTCTTTTTGATCAGGTGTTTGGTCACGTTGAGGTCACTGACTCTCTGGCACTGATGTGGCAGAACAAAGTCTGGGGAGCCATGTGTCCAGTTTTTGCTGCTGTGCCAAAGTGTGTGGCTTTTGTAGAACCACTGCAGGATCACATTGATCACATTCTTTAGTCTAACGACGCACTTGGGTAGGATTGCCATGTCAGCCAGGACACAGAGCACACGTGGAGGGCTCTTTCCATTTTTCAATCAATTTGTCATGTGTTGATTGTATAAGGTGGGAATTGCATATAATATGATCGAGATTTTAATGGATTCATGAATTTTTGATAACTTTTGGGTTATATCCTTAGGAGATATGTTTTTCCCGGCCTCCTGGTGAAGCACTTTGTTCTGAGGTTTCGTACAGCACGATGATGTAACAAGGATGAAAATCAAACTGGACTTACCAAAACATTTTCTGGTAACTATTAGCAAATTAGACTTAGTAAATATTTTTGGTAAGTGTAATACTATGCAATAAAGGAAAAAAGATACTAAAATTTAATCATAACTTTAATTTCCAAGTTTTCTTCTAATTTTATGGCTCTTTTAGCTTCAGATTTTCAGAGAGTCCTGACCTGAGAAGTGAACAGACCCTGGGAAACCACCAGGAATGAAATGAGAGATTACTGGACGTAACAAAGAGCATAGTGATAAGAAAAAAAATTACAGACAGTGCTGCTAGAAATGGCCAGATTTTCAGGAGTTTAGTGGGATTTATGGGAGAGAAAGGCACTTTTTAGAAATATTTGGAAGGGAGCACTGGGGACTTTTTGTGGAGACAGACTGAAAGGCCAGCAGCACCCAGGGAACTGTGTCAGCAGCACCAGGATTACCCTGGAAATGCTGTCAAACATTCTAAATTTGCGTGCTAATATAGAAAGAAATGACTTTTGTGGGGAAAAACCAACCAGGGACAAGTGATCTGTTTCGGGGGAGCCCAGGACAGAGAAGGAGGGAGTATGTAACTGGGGGAACAACCAACAGGGGGAACTGGTGGGAAGGGGCTAAAAAAGGAGTCTGGGAGGTTTTGTGCCCAGCTGGGCAAGGGCTTCTGCAGCCCTGGAATAGGTGCTGAGCCAGCAGAATGGCCACCAAGGAGGAAGGGGACCTCCCCTGCACCCTGAAGCCCAGAATTCCTGCAGAATTTCAACAGACTGAGATCTCATTGAGAAAGCCTCAGTATTTTCCATAAGCGACCACTCGCATCATTTGCAGTGTTAATGGCAATGTAGGAAAATGGCACTTCTTGATACTTTTCTGGGGAATTTTCACACAGAAACTATTTAGAAAAGATCATCATTTATCTCTGCTTTTTAGAGTAAAACACTGAAATCCCTTTATAACCCATGCAGATGGCATATGAAGTCACTTTTTCTCTGATTACCACTCTGTTTCCCTAGATGCATAAATAATTATTTTTCAGTCCTTTTACAAGCTTTATAGGAGCTTAGTCATACAAATAATTGCTCAGTCACCTGTCTGCAAAGTGCTACAGGTTTCAGAAACTGAAAAAAAATCTAGAGAGACTAAAAGCAAGGATCAAAAAGATATAGGTTTAAAAAAAGCTTTTTATTTTGGGGTTTTTTTTTTCAATTTGAGTAGTAGGGACTTTTTCTTCTAAATATCTAAAGAATAGGATATGTATGCTTTGATTGATCTGTGCTCGCCACAGCAACAATAACAAATTTTTCCACAAATGCATTATTTTACCCTTGTGTTTCAAAGAGGAACAACCCCCAGCACCCTTGTAAGTCTGGTATTAAAGGATGATTTAAATAATGTTATTCCTCTGCCTCTTCATGCACATAACCCCATGGGGTTCCCCCTTCATTTGCTCAATTTTTCCTTGAAGTTTTAGATATTTTCTATTATAAGATTATTTTTATTTTACATAAAAATTCAGGACAAACTCCTAATTTGCTCTCTTGAATAGATTTTTTTATTGTAGGGGCTCATTTTTATTCTCCAGATCCAGCAATCACCATGTTACTATTTATTACTTTGGCTGCACTTTCCTCCTAAGCACTCATTCTTTTCTGTAGATGCTATTTCACTTTTTGCTGAGGGACAGGAGCATATTTCTGTTTGTGTCAGATTAAAGCTCCCTCGATCAGTTGTAGAAGAGTACCAGGAAATTCGGGGTGTACGTTTATTACTTGGTTATTTATTACTGTCGTCTATCCCTTGAATTGCCAACAATGACCCTGAATGTAGCCTGACAGTCAACTGTTCAGCATTAATGAACTTTTTCAATTCCAAATTGATTTAAATCTCATGAAAACACTTTCGATTTACAAGAGGTATCTGTGTCACTGGTGCACCAGGTGCTCTGAAGTTTTATGGGATTGGCTACGTAGGGCAAAACAAAGAAAAAATCAGTGTGACAGCTAGTGGAGAATCTTTCTCCCGGGATCTTTTCTTCCTTTCCTTATCCTAGTAATTTTTTAATTGTTAATGCTGTAGATTTTTTTCTTCCTGTTGGAACACTAGTACTTCTTATGGTGGACTGGACATGGATTTTTGTCAAGGGTTTTCTTTTAGATTTACTGCAGCAGAGTTGAAGCAAGTCCTCCTCAACTTTTCCTTTGCTTAGTGTCCTTTAACACACCTCCTCCTGTTTCGGATGTGCCTCACCCTTCTCCCAGCATTGGAGGAAGTGTACTAGGCTATTAAATTTAGCTCAGAAGGTAGAACCAATCCTATTTCAGGAATTTATTGATGATGTTGATGTTATTCAGTGTTTTTCCACTCCCACAAGCCTTTTCTCTGCTTTACTACGTAACCTCAAAAGGTAGAAAAGGGATTCATTAAGCCCTGTTCAAGCAGTTCATAAACCAGCAGCTACAACTCCACTCCACTCACCACATTCATTTTTACTGCTGTCATTTGAAAATGTCAGGAACCAGCAAGCTAAACAGTCTCAGGACTAAATGAACAATTTGTCTGAAGTACAAAGAAATGTCCAGACTGCTGGACAGCTCCCAGCACCTGCATTTCCTACTTCCCAGTGCGTGACCTTGACAGATCAGATCAGATCAGATCAGCCTCTTCTCAAAAGGAAAGAAACAAGGGCAGGAGGAAAAGTGTGGAGGGCCAAATTGTATCTTCATTTATCTGAAAGCATGACTTCCATTCTTTTTAGCCAACTGAATGAAGGATGGCACAATGGAGTGTCCATGACAGCAAGAAAATGAAAAGCAATCTGTAGGGTGCACTGGATGTGTTTTAACTTTCTAGGAACGCTCATGCATAATTAAAGGCAGTGGAAATTATTTGCTCGGTTTGCTGGCTGGGTTTTTTTAGGTGGCAGCTGAAAGTACTGCACTTCCACAATGCCCAAAACGCAGCAGAAAGGTGATTTCTGTCCATCAGGTACAGAGCTGGCACCCTTTGCCTTTGGATCTCTGGCTGCAGGGAGGGCAAACTGTGCTTGTGGAACTCTGGTGATTTAAAGGACTCCAGTGCCACAACTCCTGTCCCCAGGATTACTCCAGGAAGGAGAACAAGCACAGCAAGGAAGGCAGGAGTGTTAAGCAGCTGCATAATTCCACGGCCATGGAAACTGCAGTGGCTACAATTTTTGAGCACATGAAAAGGAGGAAAGACTCTTATAGCAGGAGCATTTGAAAGCCTGCATGAATAAGAATGCACAGGGAGAAAATTTATCCCACAAGCAAGAAATGAGATCAGAAATTTATAACTCCACATACAAATAAATATGAAGAAGAAGCTCATAACTCTTGGAGGAGTGGAATGTATTGCAAGCTACAAGATTATCACTGAGCCAGGTACCTGGACTAAAAGTTGCTCACAACATCTTTCCATGAGCTCACAGATTTTATCTTCTCACCTAAATTGCCTGTCTAAGATGCTAACTGAAGGCCCAAGTTGACCATTTGGGACACCTCCTCTCGAGAAGCCAAGACTGAATCCAAGTACAGCTACTAAGGGCAGCTCAGCTTTTTTCTAGACTTCCAGATTGTCTTACTTTAAGCTGAAGGATGATAACTCTCACGTTTCCCCAAAGAGAAAGGCCAACAACTGTGGCTACTCAAGGATTTTCAAGAACTGGAAGGAAAGAAACCATTGGAGGGGGTTTTTTTTTGGATGGTGGAGTTGTTTGATAGAGAGAAAAGAAAAAAGGAGGGGAACAGACCACACACAAGAATTAATCCCAGGTTTTTTGAGCAAAACAGTAAAATATTCTCAGAAAATTGTCTCAGAGTTCTTGTCTTTGGTTTTCTCTTTCCTACTCTATTTTAATTAACGATAAACTAAACTAATTTTCCTTGTTTAGCCTGGTAGTTGGTATGTGGTCTCTCTGTCTACATCTCAGCCTGTGAGGTTTTTCATCTTATTCTCACATCCTGTTGAGGAGGGGGACTGTGAGAGTGGCCAGCAAAGGTCCAACAACCACGATGCTAAAAAATCCCCAGATTTATAAAGAGAATTTAACATGGAGAGTTTAAGAGAGTCACAAATTCCCTAATCCGTCCTGGTTTTTTTATACACCACTATCTTACCTAGAAAAATTGTAGTTGCCCTAATTCCTGTTTTCTTGTCGTGTATTTTAAGAACCTGTATCAAGCTGCCTGGTTCTCAGACACTGTAACCACACAACATCCCTGCTGTGCCCATCTTTTTATTGGTACTTTCTGCTGTCATTTATCCTTTGTGGCTTTTTCCTTGCACAGACTGCTACACTTTTAAATTCACATTTTACTCATCTTTGGTACTTGCCATGATGTCATGGATTAAAATATGTAATAATAGCAATGCATAATAAACAATTTGATTTTGTATAGAAAATTATTTTAAAATTCAAACTTTACAAATAACGTATTACTTAAGTGCATTGTAATTTCTAAAAGTGTGATTTTCTAATTGTGAAATACACATAACACAGCAGGCATTATAAAGTATTACTACAACACACACCACTCACAGGAAAAAACAACTATGTAAGCTTCTAAAGACCCTTACTATTTAAAAGAATAAGAAATTTGCATTCTACTACATGACTTCTCCTGCTCATGACAAGGGAGTGCTCTGTTCCTGTGAACTGCTACTTGAAAGAATAATATTGTACAGGCTGTTTTTGTGAGGAGGTTTGTACAAACAGCAATACCAACTGGTGATTTAGTAAACACGAGGAGCTCTTAGGAAATAAGGGCAGTATTTTCAGCTGGAAGTTATTAAAAAGGTGCATTAGAGGGTAAAGAAAAAAGGTGTTATAACCATGGAAGTGTTGCTAAATAACCACTTTTTATTGTGTTCTGTGAGCTATTAGCCGTCAGAAAGTTCAGCACAATAACGTCTGCAGAGAATACAGTAAAGAAAATACAGCAGTAAAGAAATTCTTCTGTGTATACATCACCTCTGCAAATACCAGCCAAGAAGCCACAAGGTCTAAAGAAAAGCTTTGTAATTTCTCACTGCTTAAGCTGTAAATAATTGCTTTCTGTATGCTGAAATGTTTACTACAGGCATTAAATGTCAGCATCTCCACTGACCTTGTATCCTCGCTGTCAGGGCTGCACAGAGTTTTGCTGCAGGGAAAATAAGGCAACAAACAGAAAATCTGACCTGGAGCATTTTTTTTTAAGCTATTTGTTTTCTATGAGGTCCAATCTATCAATTTTTTAGTCAATCACATATGTGGACGTGCAATTAAAGTATAAAGATATAGTTTAGTGACCCTGATGCTGTACTTGATCATGGCACACACAAAAATATTGAACAAAGCACTTTAGCAAGTGCAACTGCTCATTAAATTGATAGTTCCTATCATTTTCAAGGCACAAGCTGCACAAAATTTATCTCAATCACTAAAACAGCCTAGAAAACAGCAAACTCGACCGCCCCAGGAAAAGGCAAATTCATGCTCAGCCTTAATTTTAAGTTTCAAGTTAAGAACTCTTCAGCTTTTACATGGGCTATAGGGAATTTTGGGAAGAGGTGACTATGGGAATAGGAAGTTCTTGGAAATCAGAAGCTCTTAAAAATGGTTAAAATTACAGCTATGAATGCCTTTCTCTCCATCACTATGGACAAAAGCTAGAAAACCTAAAAGCTAGCAACTAAGTATAAATAAATAATTCTCAGTGGTCATAACCTTTCTACTTCAGGGTTGGAGCAAATCTAGTATCTAAGTCTATTCTTGCTTCTTTCTGCTCCACAGAAACGAACCATCTAACACTTTGATGGCATTTGTATTTCACCCAAGCACTCACCAATGCCCATCAGAATGGCATCTGCTGGTCTCTCTTTCTCTAAATGACAATGAAGGAACAAAGTCTTATAAAAAGGTGTGGGTGGCGTTTGCTCTTCACTAGAGGCACCACGGCAGCCTTTGATTTTCATTGGGCTTTGAGTAAGTGTTGCCAGTTGTTGGCAGAGTATTGTTAATGGTTTATAAAATATTCTTTTAATTGATGAAATGCACCTAGAGGCCTCTTAGGGAAAATAAGCCAGCGTGTATTTATGTGCAAGTAAGCCTAAAATGGGTACTATTGAAAAGCAGAACATCAGCCAAAATATCCCAGTTGCTTATAGCAAAGCACTTTTCAAACACTTTAATGACTCTAAACTTCCTCCCTTGAGTAGGATAAGGGACTACATAAATGACATTATTTTTATTTTTGTTCTGTGGGCTGAGGTTGACATGATTGCTCTCTAGGTCAGCTACACCCTCATAGACAATCATGTTTAAGCATTTTTATGTATTAATTTCTCCAAAGGATCAGAGTCAAGCCAAGATAGATTATTTTCATGAATAATTCTTGTGAACTATGATATCAAATGCTTTACTAAGTTCAGATATTAATCTAATTCATTCTACTGTTCTCCCCAGAATATGGAAATTAGAGTCAGTGGTTCAGAAAATTCCTCAGCAAGGCTGGAGGTCCTTGTGGCTGAAGCTATGAAATATAATATCTTTTGCTTCGAGAATGGATGGATCAATGAATAAAAATGGGATAAGTAGCCCTCATCGTTTCAAAGCTTCTGGAGGGATATGGAGCCTGATTGCAGCGCATGTGAATGAATTTGCTTGCACACACTCTGCTTAGACAGATCTGCATTGAGGCAGGTAATGTGAATGAGATACGTGTTGGATTTGAGCATTCCATAAATCATTTAGGATGATTGCTGAGGCTGCTTTCTTGGTGCAGTATCTTCCAAAATGTACCTTAGGGATCAACTCAGCGGAAAGTCCCTGGGTTTAAAAAAAATTCAGCTGTGAAACAGCCCCGTTCTTATACCAAGCAAGGCCAGGTGATGGCTGAGATTTACATCTAAGTGTGCAGAAGTGGAAGGGCATTTTTTTAAAGCTCTGTGTTGTCTGAGGAGTAAAGTTGGGTTCTCTCTTTGCAAACTTGCAGGCATTAGTTTCCCAAAAATACAGAAACTGGGCACAGATGCAGGTAAGGTTTCTGCTTCCTGATGTGTGGATCAAGGTTTGCTATCAGCACAGTGCTGCTCTAGTCAGTAGTGCCATCACCAACAAGGTTTGCAAACTTCACCTGCAGGACCAGACTCCACTCTGCGAAATGTTTTGTGAAAAGAGAATGAAAACCACCTTGTACTCCACAAGGATCATACAGGGAACGCAACTAGTTCCAAGAAAAACCTCAACAGGATTAACTGGAAACCTGACTACAGGGTCTCTGAATCTCTTGGCCCTCCCTCTCCCACTCAACACTTTCCCCTATGATCCCACAACACAGCCCTTGATGACAAACTACTGGAGCTCTGCAGTTCTTTTACTGGGTCTCTTTGAAAGGAAATGCAGCAGAACAGCAACCACCCCGTCACTCCAAACCTATTCAGCCACCGTAAGATTCTGATTTAACTTTCACACCATCATCTTGTAGTGCTCTTGGAACAAGACAAGGTTTGTGAGATGATTTGCTTTGCTCCAAAGGGATCCTGGGCAACAGCTTGTTCCTCATATGCCACATGAGTGTCATACATGGCTTGCTGGAACCCACATGAATTCACTTATATTGCTAAAGCAGAATTTGTAACTTATAACTAACCCATTCAAACATGTCCAAAGAAATACTGCTTATGAATAGCCCTGCTGCTAATTTTGCAATGAAATATCTTGTTCAGAATTTTAAAGTCCCAGGTAAGCAAATAAGGCATTGTTTTGGTTTGTTGGGTTTTTTTAATATGGCAGAATTTATTTTAAATTGTATCAATAGAAGTTGTTTTACATGTGAAACTCTCTTGCTTTAGTTGCAGGAAGTTTTTTCTCCCCCTTTGAACTTCAGTTTAGACATAACTCTACAAAATCAACAGTTGCTCATTTCCCTCTTTTCCAACAAGGATTACATAGAACCGTATCAAACAGGTATCTCTCTGTGTATTAAAAAAATAGGTTCCAGTTTCTCTTCCTAGTGAAGATCAGCTTGTGTCCCCCACTGCCAGGAACATTTTCATGAATATGACACCAAATCTTCTGGTGTGAGAAACAAAGGCAGAAGTAAAGTTCAAAGAAAGCCACAATCTAAGATGAGCCACTGGAGATGAAGGCTCTGATGATAAGACCCAAAGGAGTTGAAAATTAGAAAGAAGGACAATAGAAGGAGAGGTAGCAAATTTTTTGTACTGAGAAATAAGATAATGAGATGTGGGCAGTGAGGAAGGAAGGCAGTGGAAGTAGAAATGAATGAGACTGGTATCACAGAATCACAGAAGGGTTTGGGCTGGGAGGGACATCAGAGCCCATCCAGTGCCCCCCCTGCCATGGGCAGGGACACCTCCCACTGTCCCAGGCTGCTCCAAGCCCCAATGTCCAGCCTGGCCTTGGACACTGCCAGGGATCCAGGGGCAGCCACAGCTTCTCTGGGCACCCTGTGCCAGGGGCTCCCCACCCTCACAGGGAAGCATTCCTGCCCAATATCTAAACTAAACCTGCTCTCTCTCAGTTACTAGAGGAAAAAAAAAAAAAAAGAAAAAGGACAAAATCCACAGCAGAAATTTGGCGTCATAAAAATCTGTCTTTTCGCTCCTCTCTTATCACATTAAATTAAAAGGACTTTTGGGGAATTTTCATGGTACCCCTTGAGGTAAATAAAGCACACATTTGTGCTTCAATATTAGCAAAAAGAAACCAAAACCAAACACATGATTTAACAAACAATGCATTGGGCAGAGTCCCACTGCCTTAAGCAGTCCTCCAAGGAGTCCACAAAGCTGTGTCACCAGCCAGTTCCCTATAGACTATGCTGAACAACTACGTTTTTAATTTTCCTTCACTGTAAAATGGTGATAACTTATATATTCTGCAATGTAGTTTAACCCTGTCTCATTTGTACACACCTGGGAATTTCCTAGGAAGAAAACAGAACATCCCCTTCCTCAAAAAAACCCTGAAAAGCTCACGTGGGATTCTTCAGCAGCTGAAAATTAAAGTGCTGGTACTCTCATGCATGCATATTTCTGATGGTATTTCCACAGTGTTTGCATTCCATAAGCACTTTTAGCGCTGCTCTAACACCTTGTGTTTCACAGATGAACAGAACCAGCTCTGGCCAGTTATTCAAGATCAAGCTGAAAGTAAATTATCTCAGACAACAAGGGAATACTGTGAAAGTTCTGTGCAAGTGTGACTTGAATAAAACATGGCACACAGCAATGAGGAAAAGAAAGCTGTTCTTGCTTCAGCCAGCTGGACAAAGCTTTGAACTTATGGAATTCTCCCTTTGGACAAACGCTGTCTGCTTGTATCCTAAAGTATGGATTTGTATCTCTGTACTCTTAGGCACATGGTAATCAATTTTACATGGGGTGAAACACTTTTATCCTGTCAAAAGCATCAGCTCAGTCCGTATTCATGACATTCGCATTTTGAAAATGCTCACTCAGTAATGCTGCACTTTGCAGGAGGGAAGAAATATTTTATGGTGGCAGTAAAAAAGACTTTTAATGTTTGACTCCAACAAACACCTTCTTCATTACCATACTTCATAGAATCTTTAAGGCTGGAAAAGACCTCCAAGATGATCAAGTCCAACCTTCATCTGAACACCACCATGCCCATTAAACCACATCATGAAGATTCCTTTCAATGTGGTTGTAGTCCTGTATCAAAAAGTAACCACACAGATTTGCAACAACTACATTGGAACAGTTAAGGGCCTTATCTTTTGGATATCTTTTGGTTATCTTTTGGAAGCCCACAGTTTTGATCTGGGTATTTCTTGTAAAAAAATGCTTACAGTGAGAACATTTCTATACACCAGTTTTCCCATAAACATTCCAGGGTGGTTATGCTTGTCTGTGCAAGGGAAAACAGCTTTTCAACTCAGCTAGGCCAAGTCTCTAACAAATAAACTGATAATTATGATGTGCATTCTGTCACTTACAAGTAATGAAAAAGTGTTTTGGACTGGGGGAGCGTGGGGTGTGTGCGTTGACAGAATCCATAGTAGGGAGAATTAAACCAAACTGAAGTTTTCTGTCTTTTTCAATGAACCACAATAATAAAATAAACCACTATATTTGGGATCAGCTTCTTTTCTATTCTGTTTCAATTCCCTTCTACCATTTCTGGCAGGAGAAGAAAGTCAGCTGTAAAGGAATTTTCTCAAGCAGCACAAAGTGGCAAGAAGCCACTGCTTGAAGCTCCTCGGCTGAGTGCAGCCCTGGGCTTACGTGTGTCGGAAAAGAAACTGTGGAGACACTGTGGTCTGACCCTGCTCCAAACCCACCCCTGAGGCTCAGCTGCACCTTTCACCTTCGTGCCACATTTCTGTGCTCTGACCACAGGTGCAGGAATGCCCAGTGTTACAGATTTGTCTTTGGATGGCAAGGGAATGCTCAATAATACACTTTCTCAGGAATATGGATCATGTTTTAACCAGCTTTAATCCTCAATTCAATTCTTGTTATTCTTGTGGCCAACCTTTGTTATGGACACAAGATCTCAACATATAAATTGAATTTTTACAAAAGTAACCTTCAGCTGCAAGAAGTGAGCTGTGTGTTTTTGGAGACAGACCAAATACTGGAATAGAGGTGCCCAGGTCAAGAAAAAGATGTGATAAATGCTAATGACTCACTGTAGGAATTCAAGGATGACAAAATACAGAGAAAAAGAGGCTGTTGCTGCATGTGTCATCTCATGCGCATATCACAGGCCATGAAAACTGCAATCCTTCCTTTCTGATTCAAAGTTCTGCAAACTTTGCCTTAGCTGGAGCAGTCAGTATTGGGATCACTTTGGGATCTGTTTGAAAAAGGGCCAGAACTGTGAGACTCTATTCACCAGAAGACATGGTAGCACTTCTGACACCTTTTCATAGTCTCTTGATGCTGCACAGTCAATATTTGATCATAGTGTAGCAGCAACGGCAAACTTGGGCATTGAAAGGTCCTCTCAAAGAAAACTTGTTCCAAATTTGTGCTTTCACTACCCTTCAGTCTTTGTGAATAATGGGACTTGAGTAATTAACTGTGTGTTCCCTTTTCATATAGGCAGAAATTTTCCTTTTAGCTGGCAATTTACAGAAAAGTATTACATACATTTTTCTTTATTTCAATAGCCTTGCATCAGCATTCAAAATCTCTGATGTCTCAGGAAAAACTATGAAGGAAATATTAATATAAACAGCAAAATTTTCAAATTATTTGCCTTTGTACAGTCTTCCATACAGTTGGTTCCTGTCAGGGATCCTTTCTGCCAGAGTTCCTGTTCTGTTTTCCCTCTCTTCTGAGCAAGTGAATGGTAATATTTAGCCCTGTCCCTGAAAAATCAAAGCTTTAGAATAACTGTTGTTCAGCCCAGTTTCTGGGACTTAGTGACCCAATATGACAATTACATGAGTGGCACTTCGTGCTGAAGTTCCTATTACAGGGTAGAAGGGAAATTGGAATGAAAAAGTGATGGAAATCAAAGTGATGAAATTCCAAAGTTGTCAATTCTGTCAAAGAGTTCCTGCCAATCCAAACTTCAAATATAAATAAAAAGCAAAAAATGACTTAGCTGTGTTTCCTCAACCGTCTCAAGAAGCAGGCCTTCTACATTCCTTGTTGCCTTATGAGATGGAGTTCTTTTCTCTTTTTATTTTGGGGCTTTTTAGCTAGTTGTAGCAATAAACAATCTCATGTGTATCAAGTGTGATAGTGCCAGTCCATCACTACCTATCCCCTTGTAAGTCCTTCCTAAAAGTACCTTATTTGCCAAAGTAATACAAGGCTGTCTGCATTAAAGACTGAGAGATGCTGCAGTAATGGGCACATTTTTAATTTCTCTCATAAATAGAATATTTAGCTTTAAATTAGTCAGAGGTTTAGCTAGTCATTCCTTAAGACTGCTTAAGCTGGGGTAGTAGCAGTAGCTGCAGAGGGAATGCTAGAGGGCACAAAGAGAACTTTGAGGAATAATTTTTCATTTTTGGATCCCTCCACAAGGCAAAGATATAAAAGCAAGACTAGTAGTTGTTAAGGTAACTCCAAGTGCCAGTGAACATGGACTCAGACTGAAACAGGACGCTTCTGTTCATGTGAGAACAATCTGTTTTCCAGGATAGCTGATCGTTTGGTTTCTGCATGGAACAATGACAAGATTCACAACTATGATGATCATTATTGTTACAATGTACTTTTCCCTTGCTTTAAAAGAAAAAAAGGAAGACAGCTTCATTCAGACTAGTAATTCTCCGAAGACATCTGACATCTTTAGAGTTTTGCCTTCAAGGTCTTAACAACTGTTTGATTCTGAGATCATACTGTGTATAGAAGGTTAATTCAGTGACACCAGGACAAGAATGGAAAGTGGCAAACTCAGAAATACATTTGAGATAAGACTTGACATGCTGTAATGGGGAAAGATATGCTGTTCCTGAAAACCCTGTTGCTTTTACAGGATTTTCTTTTTCTTTTCAGGAGAATTTGTTGTTAAAGTCTTACCTTCAGAACTTGAACAAGAATACAAAATAGCCACATCTATATACAGACCTGAAATAATATTTCTCCCTCTTAGTAAGATACTTGTAGTTGAGATGCTGAATAACAAAACCAAATACAAAATTATTCATTAAATATCACTCTCTAAAGTCATCAAAACTGCAAAGTAATCAGAAAAAAACCTAAAGAGACTATAAAATTAATGAGGTGGTTGTCACTGTTGAGCTGATGTTGAAACAAGAAGCACCCGAGAGAATTTTCCAAGAAGAGAGAATTATTTATTTAAATACAGCTTTTATATACAAAATGACCGCTCACTGGGATTGGCCACAGCCGTCCACCCCCCTAGCTGATTGGACAGAACTCTGACTGTCTGTTTTAAAAACAATTCAGGCAAAACATGTACTTATCTTCATATTTACAGTTCTCAAAGAAGAATTTCTCACGAGAAAGCAGACTGTGCTGTCACAGGTGGTAAGTTGGAAAAACCATGGTGGGCACTTTTTAGAAGCAGAGCAAGATGAATTTTTTGGATTTCAAGGAACATCTATTTCCAAAATAGTGAGTTCACAGAGTACAGACTTTGTATCATGGATGTTCAGCTGTAGACGCAGGAGTACAAGGTAAGGATGTGGAAAGGTCCTAAACAAAGCCTTCCATAGTTCTCACAATTGAAAACCAGCAGTTTAAACTGATAGATGCCAACCCTGAAGCACACGGCCTGGGCTGAAGTCCCTGTAAAAATGCACGTAATCATATCGCTCTCTTTGGAACTAACTCAGACTCAGTGGACCAGCCTCACCAGTTAGTGAGCATAAAATGATTGCAATCATTGAGTTCCGAGCTTACAGCAGTGTAAATATTTACTGGATTGTCACCAGATGACTCTGTGTCTGAGCAGAGTCACAAAACCTACTAAAAAGTCATTCAACAGTAAGCACAATCAAAAACTGAGGAGAGCCTTTAACTTTTAGTTAATCTGTTTCTCAAGCTTTCAGGCAAGTTTTCTCTAGCAAAGAAGCCAAGAAAGGATTATTTCATGACAATAATCCTTGTCCATCCCATCAGTTACATTTTTTCTCTTCTTGGACGAAATCTGCTGCCTCCAATTCATTACCATTTGGACAATTTTCAATCTGGAAACGTCATTCTGGCACAAACAATATAAATCCTGACTGTATCAACATATTGATGTACCCAACCTTGCGACATCAGCAGCAGCTTTCAAGACATGTCCAATTTCACATGTTTCCTAAGTTACAGCTGGGTCAGTCACTAATCAGGAACTCATTGCCAATGATTTTCCAAAGCACAGTTGGGTATTTCAGACAGACCAGCAGCACCCATCAGTCCCCAAAGCAAGAGAACAGACTTGGTTGTACCAGGAAGCGTGACATAATCAAGTGTCCATGAGCCCGGTCTCAATTTAAAGCCTAGTTCTACTGGAATCAGGTGCATGGCTAAAAACCAATTTGGAGAGTAGGACAAAACTATCTAGGAGGTCATTTATCAGTGTCGTCTCACTGAAGAGCTTCTCTCAGCTACTTTTCTCCCACAAGTGAAATTTGTGGAGAGATTATAAAAACCTTAGTGTGAATCACTTCTGAGAACAAGCAGACTCCAGATAATTCAGCAGAGTATTCCAGCACTGTCTCTTTTCCTGTCAAGGTGACGACAATGGCAATCAAAACTAAACACATTTCATCAGTTGATCCCTGCTTAAGCAGCAATGTGAGACCATAACTACAGCTGAGCACCCCCAAGGACTCACCACACCACACTACAGCCATGCCATCAGGGGCTAAATTAAACCCTGTGAGACAAAAGTGGTCTACTAGTCTTACAGTCAATCCTAAAATGCTGAGTAATGCACCTGAAAGCAAATGTTTCCTTTCCAGAGAGAAAATAACTCCAAATGAATGCAATTTGAGCAAGTCTAGAATCTATATAGATTCTAGTAATCTTGCTCTTGGAAAACAAATGGTGTCCAGTCCATACCCTATATACTTTGCATATATTGTCAATAACTTCAGCTTGCTTTTAATCCAAACCAGGATAGTTTTCCCACACAAATACATGTATTGATATTCCTTGCTTCTCCTGAAGCCTTATGCAACCATGAGCCCACTCAATATATGTCTGTTTAATGCAGAAACAGATGCTGCTCTGTACTATATATATTTTTTGAATTAGATGGTCTTCATAAGGCATCCAACTGGATGTTTCAAAGAGAAAGGACAAGTTTTCCATAGCTCTTTCACCATTGTAAAAGATGTGTGTCTCTCTCTGTACTGAGTTTGGCTGGGATGGAGTTAATTGTCTTCATTATAGCTGGTAAGGAGTTGTGTTTGGATATGTGATAAAAACAGTGTTGATATCACAGGCTTAAATTTTTGTAGAAAGCTGGTAGACACTTTCTGATGCTTTTTTTCACTGACATCAAATATATAGCACACTATTTGTCTCAGTAGAGTTTTGATTTAAATAACATATGTATTTGTAGGTGGGAGAGACAACTATAAAATACATAATTATTTGTTATGAATTTGGGTATCAGAATCTAGATCTTAGCAGAAATATCTGGGATGGTACACAGAAAAAAAAAAAGAATTATGGTTGTGTCCTGCTGATGGGAAGCAGAGAATGAAATCTTGTTGTTTCGTTGCTTGCATGCACAACCTTTGGCTTTTGTTGAGTAAACTGGCTTGTCTTGACCTATGAGGGTTTTCCTTAACTTTCTCAGGGAATGAAGTAAGGCTGACGGATATATAATTTCCTAAATCCTCCTTTAAGCCCTTCTTGTAGATATGGGTGACATTAACCTTCTTCCAATCTTCTGGGATATCCCCTGACCTCCACAACTCCTCAAAGGCTATGGGGAGCAGCCTCACAATTACATCAGCCAACTCTTTTAACATCCTCAGGATTATAAGGGTCAAGTTCCTCTAAGAGCTCACATACCAACTCTTCCTTCACTGGTGATGGGTCTATGTTTGCACCAACCTGGATTGGTGTTCCCCAGGACCGGGGTCCAACAGTGCTGTGAAGACAGGTGAAGGATGTGTTAAGAACCTTCATCTTTTCAGCTTTATTGGTGACACCTCTCCTGTTACACCGAGGGCTCATATTTTTCTTCTGTTTCTGCTTGTTGTTTAAATACCCGATAAACCTTTTCTTGTAGTTTTTTGACGTCTCTGGCCAACGTCAGTTTGAGCTGAGATTTTTGTTTTTCTAACTGCAGGTCTGCACACCCTGGCAATGCCCTTGGAGTTCTCAGTGGGTATGTGACTGCTTTTTCATCTCTGGTACTCTCTCTTTTAGATTTGAAGCTCACAGCAAGCCAACGGTGTTATCTTCTTCTGCCTGCTTCCCTTCCCTTTAAAAGGCATGAATGTTTTTGTGCTTCCAGGAGAATGTTCTGGAATAATCCCAGCATGCACTAGTTCCTTTATCCTCTAGGGACTCTTCCCACAGAATCCTTCCCAGCTGAGCTCTGAGCAAGCTGAACTTTGTTCTTCCAAAATCTAAACCCTCTGTCTTAGCACAGACTTCCAGGGTACTCAGAGGATCCCAAACCCCACAATGTTGTGATGGCTGCAGGCAAGGCCGTCACTGACAGGGGAACTACAAAGCAGGTTTTCTTGGTTTGGGAGCAGCAATTCCAGCAGCAGTTCATTCTGGCTGGCATATGCAAAAATTGTACAAGGTAGCAGCGCTCTCAGCACTCCAGGAACTTCATGTCACATGAACTGACACGTGAGCTGCTGTGTTGTACTTCCAATAAATGTCTGCATGATTGAAGTCACCCATAAGAACCAGGTTCTCTTGACCCAAAATTTTTTAAGTGACCCAGATATTGCTTTGACGTCCTCATCTTGGTTGAGAGGTCAGTGGCAGATGCCTACTGCAAGACTGCCCCTTGGAGGTGATCCCACTGATCTTGACCCCTCAAGACCTTCAGTTTAAAGCTCACCTCACCAAGTTGGCCAATCTACTGCCACATATTCACAAATATTTTTCTTTACATATTAACAATATAGCACAGAACACTTCCAAGGCACCTCTGCAAGCTCATGATTGACTTCTGAATTACTACGTCCCTGATGACAACCTCTAACGGAAAGTTAAACCACACAGTGGTTTGTCTAACACTGGTTTATTTTGCAATTTTTTTAATGGGCCAATACTAAAATAAAAGTGATGCTGAAATGAGAATAATTATTCATTTTAGGAAGCTTTCTGTGAAAATTACAGATTTTCCGTGTTGTTCTTGAGGGTGTCATTAGAGTTTTGGAAATTTGGATGCATCAATTATTTTGTTTTCAAGGTAACTTGTGTCCCAAAGGATTGTGTATGAATATTTTATCCCAGATTATTTTATGACTGTGTGAATTCACCATTTAAGCTCCAATTATCAGGCAAAGCATTGTGACTCATTTTCTGCTTGCATTTCCAGGTGTTTAATTCAGAACTATTAGGAGAGCATGTCCATCCCTCATTATCCTTGGAAAATGGCAAAAGTGATGAAACAGAAATGACACCAAAAAGAATTATTTCTCTCTTTCACCTTTAAGTGCAGGTTTGTGTGAAATGCACCTCTTAGTTACCTAAAGGCTTGAATTGCTGATTTTGTTGTTATTTTAGCTCAGATTTTTTTAATTCTTATCGTGGAAAGAAAAAAAGAATTCTTAATCTATGTATGAAGCATTTGTAATGAAGCATTTGTGTGCAACTTGCACTATCTGAATTTTATTTAGCTATCCTTACGGAGCTAAAGCTTGGTCAGCATTCCTACATATACAAGTTTACTACCATTTCTGTTATCCTACTGCTCTAAATGAACCATTTTCCTCAAGCATCTAATGATGTAGAAGTGCCCAAATATTCAGGTAAGAATTATTCCTAGCAAGCAATGATGCAGAACTGGCTTTAAATAAAACTGCTTTTATGGTCTGCAAAACTATAGAGCATTTTGTAAATTTAAATAAGCTGTTTGCATACTCTTCAAATGAACATATTTAAATCAGGTGATTGCATGCAAGGCACAGTGCACCATTTAAAACAGGGATATGCATCACACTTGGAGGGGTTCATGGTATTCCCTGTCCAGTGTGTGCTCCTGTCACTGGTTTAAAGGCTCTAAATATCCTTATTGGTTTGAAGAAAAGGTAGTATGTTAGTAAAGCATTAAATTCAACATATGGCCTATGGGGGCTCAGTATTTTAATCCCCAGAGAGCTTTTATATGGTCTTGGTGCTTCATTGCAGCCATTTAAGAAACAGGGATGATAAATGTGTCTTTTTCCAACTCCCTTTTAACTTCCTGTTTTGTTACTTAAATATACATATTTTTGTACATACAGGTATCCATATGTTTCCTCTACACGGATCAATGTTCTTTCTCAACATATGCAAAGTTTTTCGGCAGCTCTCACAGCTGTGCTGTCTACAAAACCTTCATCAGATAAGAAATGCTGCAGACCAATCAAGATGCTTTTCCCATATTTATTCTACTCTTGTCAACCCACATGCCTTTCTCCCCCTTTTCTTCCTGACTGCCTATGTGAGCTATTCCTCCTTACTCCACTCTGAAGAATTTTTCTTCCCTGAACATCAGGAGAGCCTTTGGTGTAGAGCAAAAGTCTTTTTAGAAGGTTAAACTATAGGAAACATCTAAAAGGAAATAAGAAAGGGGGAAAAAATTATATTGATTCAAGGGAAATTATCTGATAGATTCAAACGCTCCTCTTCTGCTCTGTTGAAATGACATCTTTAAAGAAAGCACCCTGATCTCTCATGAGCTGTAAAGGAGCAGACACCACGGGAACACACATTCCCGGGAAATGCAGGAAATGGTTCAAGTGCCTTCCTTTAGGTATGAGCTAACACAGCCTTTTGATCACTCGTTAGGATCTTGTTTCATCTGCTCAGCTCACTGATCTTGCCTGGATTTGTCAAGCTTTTCATGATTTTCCTCCTCTGCAGCCTGTCCATCAGTTGCATTTCCCCGTGGAACTCTGCCAGTGCAGCCTGGCTAACTATCTGCTGCTACTAGAAGCTAATAAATCTTTCCAGGAGTACAGGCAGCCCTAAGAATGCTCTGAATTTAAACTGGTTTATGTCCTTGGCTCAGCAGAAAAAATCCCTCTCTGAGAACAAAAGCTCCAACACTTAAGTAAAGCTGGAAATTCTTGAAGTGGCAAAATATTCCCAAGTCTGGGCTGAAGTTTAACTCTGGATGACCAATCAGAGCTGGGCATTGTCTGAGAAGCTAAACCTTGACTGGCCTGGCTTTTACTTCAGACTTTGAAAACTGATCTCACAGCTTATTATATTTCCCTTTGCCGAGTAAAACAAATTTCTGTTTCAAGCGAGATTCCAGATTGGTTCATTGCAAAAAGCATTTAAATTACTTGAAGGTTAGAAATCAATAAAATAAAGTGTCAGTGAATAAAAACCCATCAAGAAAGGAGAAACTTGTTTCTAAGCTCATTTTTTCCCACCACAATCTCTTTGGATAGTCTGATAGAAAAGTGATTGCAGTAGATTTGGAAAGATTTTTGTTACAAGTGTCTTTCCTCCTCTAGATCTGGATCATGTTGGAGCATCAAATAAAGGATATCTTGTTTCCTTCCAGTGAACAGTGCTGGGTTTCTTGCTTCTTGGGAGAATTGAGAATACAGTAGAGAAAGAGGTTCTAAAATGTATCACAAGGAGACTTCTGCAATCTGCTGAAGAGTCATGGCTCAAACAGGAGATAAAACCATCATGCCAATATTATACGTATTATTTTAAAATTCAAATGGATTTAATGTGTTTTTCTGTAAGAGGATTTCAGATAGTTATGAAAGATGATTTCTTTCTATGCTAGGCCGTCTAAAGCTCAGAGTTCTTGCACTCTCTGACACATATTATCCTTTCTGTTGATGAAATATGAGATTTACAATAAGCTCTATGTCTAACATTGTTCTTTACACTTTGATGAATGCTACACTTATTCCTAAATTTATGAGCAAATGAAAAACTTTTACAGCTATGGAACAGAAAGCAGAAAATAGTTTTCTCATTTTAATAACTTTAATTAAATTTTTCTATGTACTGTAGTTTGAACACTCACGAACAGGAATAGATACACCAGCAAGTAATAAATCAGCCTTGCCATTCCTCTGTTATTTCCCACCATGAGTGAATGGTACAGATTTATGTTGTGGTAATTCATCACTTTCCATCCATTATCCTGTGAATAATTTGTTGTGTTTATAATAACAGATTCTAAAACTCATTATATTTAAATCCCCAGAAACTGGAAAGCGCATAAATTTGAGGGTTAAAAAAAATCCTGAATATGAAATCAGCTGCTTTGGCAAAATACAGATCCAAAGTTACAATTTTTTTTAGTTCAGGGGTAAAAAACCAGTATTTACTTGCTGCAGCAGAGCAAGGGAAGGTGGGTAAAGCCTCTGTCATGACAACTAGAAGTATATTAAGAAGCAAAGATCAGCTCAAAACTGCAAGCCCAGTGTCCTAATGGTTGTAGCCTCACTTTCATTAAATTAAATAAATTACTTCATTTGGTGTATTTTTGTTATGTGAAAATCTGATCAGCATTGCTGTCTAAGATCTTTACCATCTTTTATCTGTCTCTTACTGACTTCTATTTAATCTATCTCATAGCATGACTCTGGTGGCCAGTCAAAGGTTGGACTGGATGATCTTAGAGCTCTTTTCCAACCTTAATGATACTGTGATTCACGTTACATATTACAGCGAATGTTCGGATTTTGTTATAATCTAATTTTTATAACATCAGATCTCTGAAACCATTGAAATGGGAAATGTATGCTGGAATAAATACCTGAACGGAAAACTTTAAAACTCTGTACAAGGGCTTGGAGCTGTGTCAGGGCAGGTTTAGGTGGATATTGGGAGAAGGTTCTTCCCTCAGAGGGTGGCCAGGCACTGGAACAGTGACTTTTCCCAAGTTCAGACCTTTCCTACTTTAAATATGAGTTCCACTTTTCTTTCAGCTAGGTGTAAATAAATTGTAGTTTTTCTCCTTATTCCAATTGTGAAAAGTATCAATCAAATGCAAAACTAAAGCAGTCTAATTAAACTATGTGCTGGGAAGCAAATCATCTCCTGGTAGAACTTGCTTTGTGACCCCAAATTCCACTCTGGACTTGCTTTGAGCACCAAAGATGGTAAGAGAAAATTGAGAAACAGCAATTTTCCCCAGAAACGTGTTTCCTTTTGATGAAAACCTTGAAATGGCAGTGTCACAGTTGCAAGTGTGTTTTACTAAAGATAGATTCTTTAAAAATCCATGCAGATAAATATTGTGTAATGACACCATTCCAAACCAAGGATTCTAAGAGTAGGGCACCACATGGCTGCCATGTGCTCAGACCCTTCACAGCCACTCATGAGATGGGAATAAAGAGAGCCAGAAAAACCGGACACTCCCAATCTCAGATGAAAAAAGATATGGCCAAAATATAAGCATAAAATAGAAGAAATAAGTTTTAAAAATAAATTCTATCAAAGGAAAAAAAAAAAAGATTAACACAGTACAAAACTTGTGAATCTTGTAAAGCAAAAGCTGTTTTACACAATAATTCTGAATCCTACTTCCAAATGATCAGTGGTGGGTGGACAAGTTACAGAAGAAGAGATCCTGAAGCTTGCCCAGGCTACCTGAGGGTTCCCTGTCTGAGACAGCTGCTGATGACACAACCTCTAACCAAATACAAGTCCAGCACATGGCAGCACTGGCTTTACAGTGATTTTTGCAATCAATTGTTTATTTTTGCCATAAGGTCGGTTTACATTCCTTTACATAATATAAAATTTTTCAAATGGGAGGATTTTGCAAGACTTGGGAATGATTTTGAGTAGGAATATCTAAGGGGAGGTCATCAACACACCACACACCTGCTATTACATTTGTGATGAAAGTTCAATGCTAAATTCATCACACCTCCTCATACAGGTGTGACTGGCACCGTGGATCATCCATGAATGAAAGACTGAATAAAAGGCCTGAGGAAAATTAAGCCCCTGATATGCAGTCTACACAAACTGGGGGAAAAAATATTTCTACCAAAAAAAATTAGTTACAGAGATAGATGTGAAAATATTAAAATAACTCAAGTGTTAAACTCTTGCAGAGCATTTGTGGTTTAATTTTTTTTTTCTGAAAAAAAAAAAATCCCTGAACAAATCCACAACATTTTTCTATGAACAGGTGCTGATTGTGTCAGAAGGATCCCAGGAATCTCAGGACATCTCTAGCCCAACTCCTGCCCAAAGCAGGAGCAGCTCTGAGGTCAGACCAGATTGCTCAGAGCCTTATTCAGCTGAGTGGTGAAAACCACCAAGGATGGGGATAACAGATTTTTCTGCTTTGATTCTTGAATTATTGTAGGCAATGAAGAAATGCAATTTTTCCAGACAGATTTCTAGTCACAGGATGAACCAAAATAATTCAGTGGGCCATGCCCAAGCAAAGTCCTACTCATCGTATTTCAGAGTATCAAATCTGGATCGAAAAGACAGCCAGAGACATTATCACAATAAATTATATCAAGTGAAAAGTATAAAGGAAGAAATAAAGCAAGAAATCCTTTCTAAATGAGTCCATGAAAAAGAATAATTATTTGCAATGGAGAGTGAACAACAAAACCCTTGGAGCGTTTGAAACTAGACACCCATGAGCTGAATTTATAAAAATAAGGATGTTGTAAGAGCAGATCAGCTGCTCTAGAAAAAATAAATATTTACAGGGGAAAAAAGGGATTGAGAGGACTTCAGCTCTGCTAAGGATGTTTACTGTTCATGCAGGCTGAAAACAAAATGGTAAGAATGTCCTCTAAAAATTATTTAACAGCAGTAAATGTCCAGAGAACATGTATTGCTAGAAATAATTAAAACTTTTCATGATAAGTACTGGAAATAGTACAGAAAAGAGAGACATGCTGAACCTGCAATACTTCCTTCAACCAGATGAAAGTTACCTGCTGGGGAGTTTAGTGTTTATTCATTTATCAAAACAGAGATTATCTTAAAAAGTGATAAGGAGCTAGCACAGGGCCTGTTCTTGAAATGAAACCCTCCTGCCATCAATGCTGCCTGTGAAAAACTCTTGTGTTTTCTGGAGCACAGGCAAAGTACGTGCAGAAACAGAAAATGAATATAAATTACATGAAACAAATGGCAGCTTGCTGAAAATCCCCCTTTTTATCGCTTTATGACACAAGGGTGCCGCTTTAAACCTTGAAAGTACCTAAACTCTTCTTCTCTTTCTTATGCTTGCATTTCACAGAATCACAGAATTGTTAAGGCTGGAAAATCAACCCAGCACCACCACCATGTTCACCACTAAACCATGGCCCCAAGTGTCACAGCCACACATTTTTGGAACCCTTCAAGGCATGGTGACTCCACCCCTGCCCTGGGCAGCCCATGGCAACACCTGACCACCTTCTCCATGAGGAAATTTTACCTACTATCTGATCTAAACCTTCTCTGACACAACTTAAGACCAGTTCCTCTCGTCCTGGCTGTTTGCTGCAAGATGACTTTTCACTGTTTATTATTTCATCGTTAAGAACACTCTGTCAGTCCAGCCTGTGCAAGCACATGCTGTGATATTGTTCAGATTTAGAAAGAGATGTTACTTGTGCTTGCCAAAAAACCAGAATCCCTGCAATGTTCCAATTCATCCTGAAAATTAATGATATCTTTCAGCAGGAGCCTAAGCAGTTGCTTGAGCCCAAGCCTGCCTTCAGAGCAAGCCATCCCACACCAGTGGGATTAGATGAGTGTCACGAGACCCAGAGCAGCACAGAGCTCTGAGACTGAGCTCTGTTGATCTCTCCTTACTCTGAACGACCCCAAGAGACCAAACTCCTACTCCGAATGACCAGCTAAAGATTTAAGAAATGAATAAATTATATTAGGCACTCCAACTCTTAAAATACACAGAACTCAAAGCAGCTGCAAAGGGTAAGATAGAAATTAAAAATTAACTTATGCATTGCTTTCTATCTGTTGATTCCTAACTTAAATTTTACCAATTCAACAGGTATACACTGACACACTGAGTCCTAGCCCTTCAGAAATTCCTAGGATCTTCAAGGGATTTCCCTCACCTCCACAGTCTGGCTGTCTCCTTCACGTTTCTACTTTCCCACTGTGGGATCACAGAACCCCAGACTGGTTTGTGTTGGAAGAGACCTTAAAGCTCATCTCAATCCAGCCCCTGCCATGGGCAGGGACACCTTCCACTGTCATATATGTCTAAAACTCTGAAAGTAACCCTTTCCTGGCTTTCTCAGCCTCTTCTTCACTCCAAGGGTTCAGTTTAAAGATGTCTTCTATAAAAGCACAGCACAAAGAGGCAGTTGGGGAATAGAACAAAGGAAAATTCATCATCATCATGGGATGGGATGGGATGGGATGGGAATCTCAGCAGGATCCACAAAGCAAAGATTGGTCTTGGCTGTCTTTATGGAGAAACCAAATGTCTTTCTACTGAAACGTGCAGTAGGATGAAACACAGTGTTGGTATAAAAGGTTCCTAATTAAAAAGAAATATGAAAAAAAGGTGGGAAATTTATTTATAATAATCTTTCAAAAAAACACATCAGTTTTAATTTTTCTCGACTAGAATCATGATATAGCTTTAAGGACTCTGGACCTTCAAAATGAACTCTAGTAAAAACAAACATTGAAATCTCTCTCAAAAATAAGGAGAAAAAAAAAATTTTTAAAATTAACTCATAATTAACATTTACAAGTTAGAATCTTCAGAATCTTCAAATAAAATATCCAGTATGTGCTTAACATATCATTGGAAACCTAAAGGGAGACCAAACAAATTTGTAACCAGCCATTAAGCAGAGAAGTTTGTTACAAAGTTCTCTGTTTCCAAATATGAAAATATTAGTCAAGAAATGATGGAGTTTAATAGAGCCAACCACAAAGTATAAGCCAAAGCCTTGTCACTATATATGGGATGGTAAGTACTGTGTCTGTCTGATGGAAAATTTAATCTGCATTCAAGAAGGATTTCTGCATTAATGAGCACCCTCTAAAGTTTGTGCTGTCCCCTCAGTGCGCAGAAATGAGCTACACAGGCAGAAATCTCAGTGCCAGCACTGATCACCATTCTGGAGGGTGCAGACAGCAAGCCAAAACCAGGAGGGAAGAAAACCTTCCAAAATTGATCAGCTGGTTCTCCCTGACCAAGGAGCAGCATTTTAGAGAAAAGAATAAGCATTTTAGAAGGAAAGAATATTTGTTACTGAAGGTTTTAGTGACAAAAGCATTTCTGCCTTTATTCTGTTCCCTGCAAAGCCCTGTACAATTCCCTCAAGCAAAATGCCCAGACTGGGAGGCATTCAGGTGCTGCTGCAATGCAGGTTCCAGAAGCTGAACCCAGTCCTAATGAGTCCATCAAACACCACTTGGATGCACAGTGCCATAGGACCACATAACAGCTTGTGACAGGAGGGTTCTGCTGCAGAGCACTGCACGTGCACATCACACCTCTCTGCCAGATTATTTTTCAGAGAACATAGTTTCTTTTCTGAAAATGAAAATTGCTTCACTAAGGACAATACAACTAAAATATTATTATTTTCAACAACATTGACTTTTGATGATTTTTTTTCATGCTTTTTTCCTAAATGCTAATTCTCCTTCCAAGTGAGAATGTCTGTATAAGAACAAACACCCAGGTCAGAATCCTTTGAATTTCTATTGTCACTAAACAAATTGTTTTATCTTATCTGCACATTTAAAATAATAATAAATCTTTGCTTTTTCTTGTTAAATACTTCAGTTCTATAATATCACCCATTAGTTACTACAGGCAGAGAGACTAAACCATAAAAATAACACAAGTCTAACAGAGGATGAAGGAATTAAATATATAATGCAATTAAATGAAAAAAACCCCATGAAACAGTCCTTCCAGGCTTTGCATTTTACACCCCTATCGTCCACTCTTCAGTAACTTCGTCTCTTTGTTTTATACTACCTGGAATACATTTTGGATGGTGTATTATATCTGTATATGATACCTTCTCTGAACCTCCTCAAACCTACAAAATTTCCATTACAAAGAGCTGTCCCTGCAATCATAGGGTTTTGTCATAGCTATGACTTCTCCTACAGCAGATACAATGTCATTTACAATGTCCAATATAATGTCTGGTGATTTTACTGGAATTGTAGAGAGAAAAAAGGTGAGTTGCCTATTTTTTTTTATTTTTATGAAAGTAAATAAAAAATAATTTTTAAAATGAAATCCACAGGTGCAGGTATAGGTATTATCTTCTTAAAATAAAACAACATTGCAAGACTGAGCTTACAAAATCTATACACAACTTTATTGCAATAAAGGACATTGCTGTGCATATTTCCTCAATATTTCAATTCATTCAGTCTCATGAAAATAATTTCAACCAATAAACCAAAGTTTCTCATTTGCCTAAATATAAATCCCAAGTTAACTGAAATATTTTAGGATCCCAAACAATAATTCTGAGAATCCCCTGAGGAAGGTGAGTGAAACCCAGCATGTCCAAAATGCTCTGGCAAACACAGCCCATGTTTCAGAGCAGATTGCTGGCAGCCATGCACGCATTTCTTGTTTTCTGTGGTCCTCTTTAACCTGAATTGTGAGATATGCCACACATACTGCAAGATACACTGGAAATACTGCAGCAACACCCAAGATACTTCATGTATCGGTGTACTTCTTGTATCTATGTATTTTAATATCTGTGTTGATATTAAGAGGAAGAGGAAAAGGAAAACCTAATATTCTTCTGCTCTGTTAAAATGAAATATCAAGAGACTTCTTTTCCCTTCTGTACTAGGTACAATTTAACCTTATAACCTTATTATATATTGTTTTTTCAATAAATCTCTAGTATAAAGTAAAATAATTTTCATTATTTCTTAACATAAGCAGCATTTTCTTTCTAATTTTCTAGTTACTAGAGGCAGAGGGAACCATCTTTTACTGATTGCCTGGTTTTGACTCAAGCTAATTTAATAACACAGACAGTGATGATGTTATTATGGGATGGTACATTGAAACGTGAAGAAAAAAGCCAACAAGAAAAACAGAACATCTTGATATAGACACCATGGTTTTGGTTCAGGAGGGATATTCTTTAAAGTTTTCACTGCTTGTGTTTCCTGCACTGAGAATAAAGAAACTAAATTAAGTAAATATTTTGACTTTGATTAATATGGAAAAACAATTTTCATTTGTGTAGTGGCTTTTAAAATACAAAATAGCATTAAGGTCTGAGAAAAGCCTTAAGGTGTACACAGGCCCCACGGCTGAATCACTTCATCCACCACTGGAGTGAAACTGCTGCTGACATGAGATATGAGAAGTGTTTCAGTTCATGGCAGAACCGCCAGGCACAGGAGAAGAACCAAGGAACAGCTTCTCAGTGTAGAGCTGAAGGGAAAACAAACTTCATGAATGGAAAGGGAGCCAGGCTTTGGGGCTCCCATCCCTTTCCTTTAACATTTCTGTGCCTTTTGGGTCAAGCAGTGTTAAAGGAACCCTTTGGCCAAGACACTCAGACAGATTATAGGTCAGGTGTCTCCCAGTCACGTGTGATTATTCTTATAGATAGATCTTTTCCAACTATAGAAACACTCTTTTCTGTCTCTATAATAAGAAATAACTGCGTGTTGACAACTATTACAGCAATAGTTCAGTGCTGCTGATTTTTACCCCATCTTCTGCAATTTGGCTTATTGGTAGTTTTATTCATAAACCCACTTTGAGGGACTTGCTGAATTGTTATCAGTTCCTGGTGTCTCAGATATCAGTTCACTTCAGAGCCTCTACACCACTGGAGAACAGCATTTTCTCACCAAGAAAAACATTAAGTCCTTTCTCTGCATCCCAGGGAGGTGTTCCTCCCTGCTGGCATGTGGAAGAAGTGCGTTGTCCACGCTGCTCGCTCTTCCCAGGAGCGGCAGCTGGGACTGCCCAGGAGGTCAAATGTTCCCTTCATCTCTTGTATTCCAGATTCTTCCATCCCAGCAGGTACACCGGGGTCTTTTGCACTCAAGTCCAGCGTGCCAGCTTACATTTTTTAGTCCGAACACAGAGGGAACCTCTTAAAACACATTTTGTTTAAGGTCTTAAACATGCTGGGGTGGTGGTAGTTTAAAGAAATGGCAGCTGCATGGCCCCAGGACCTTTTTTCATGTGTCCTGCCACTGTGATGCAAATAGCATAAGTGCCTAAGAAGACATGGCCCAGCTGGGCACGTTAAGAGGCACGAACACTCAGTGGTTTAATAAAGACCCAGTTCTATTACTGGCACCAAAGGCGAGGTCAATTCAGGAAACGCTGTCGCTGATTCACAACCTACTTCTTGCTCCCTGTTTTAATGAGAAAACACAGTATGGCTGAAAGTGGAAGTGAGACCTTGCAGTGCAGTTCACATTGCTTTTTCTAACAGTATTTATATGGTTCTTGGCTATACTTGCTGAAAACAGGCTTTGGCTTCTTATTGTGTCCACTGTTCATTACCTATTTCCTAAACAAATATCTGCTTTGACACCTGAAAGCTGAAGCAATGCTTTTAAAAGTCCAGTGTGACATATTTTTATCCTGTAATCTAATCCCACAAAGGCACAGAGAAAAGCATAAATACTTCTGAAAGACACAAAATCCAAGTGGCTTGGAGGACACCTCCAAAGTGGAGAGCATTTAATGAAGAATGCCCTGGTTTGAACTGCCAGGGTGCCCTGAAGCATATGAAGTTTTATACAGAAAAGCAGCAACTAAAGCTCTACCTGCCTAGAAAGTAAAATCATTATATAATTGTTGGGACTCTCAGCAGTGTATGTAGGAAAAGGCTGGTTAAATCCTCTTCCAGGGAATGGGAGGCGGATTTAGAGGCAGCTGAGTTACAGTCAGCTAAATTCTACATCTCATACAAATGGTTACTGTGGCTACACATCTCTCTATTTATATATTTCCCAGATTTCATCTCCTTGCTTTGCTTATTGGTGATGAACAAGCCTTCAAACCAGAGGCACCAAGGTCACAAGGAGCTGTTGGTAAGGAAGGTGTTAGGCCTCCCTGCCAGGACCTGCCACTCTCAGGTCTAAGGAGCTCACTGAAAAGGAGGGTCACAAAACCAGCCTTTGCATAAGACACTTGAGGCACTTGTAAGTACCCCAGCTAAACAATTTGAGTAACAAAGAGCAAAAACCCCCAATTTATTTGCAGTGTAATAGCTTTGGGATGAGAAGAAGGGTTATGCTTCAATGGGCAAAGTCCTCGAATGCTGCACACTGACATCATCTCCCAAGGAACTGCAACACAAGTGCCTTTGCACGAACACAAGGGGTTCTTAGTGTTGGGTGTGCCTGGCTGACCTCAGATGTACTCATGGGATTTTGGAAAAGGCAGTCTGGTGCAGAAGATTCAGAGAACTGAGCACTCGTGGAATCACAGAGGCAAGGAATCACTGATGTTGGGAAAACCCCTTTGAAATAGAGTGCGGCCACCTGCCCAGCTGCACCACCGTGTTTACCACTAACCACTCTTCAGGTGCCGTATCCACATGTTTTTTGAACACTCCCAGCCATGGTGGCTCCACCATCTCCCTGGGCTGCCTATTCCAATGCCTTACAACCCTTCCTGTGATTTTTTTTTTTCCTAACAACTAATCTAAACGTCTCCTGGTGCAACTTGACGCCATTCAAAGAACTGCTGCTGCTTGCAAGCCAATCAAAAGCCTCTGCCATGGTACCAAGCTTCATTATTCTTTGCACAACAGAGGAGACTTGAAAACAGAATGAAAATAAAAAACAAACTAATGAAAACTTACTGTAGCAAGAGTCATTAACTGCTTAAATAAATGCTGTTTCTAAGCTTATTACATTAGAAGAAGTGTCACTTTTACTGACTTGAAAATGTGTGGAGCTGCTGCAAACTCCTGCTGCATCCCCATAAAAGATAAAGGGAGAGGGATTTTATAGGCTCACAATTGTGTTTACCAGGGGCTGGAAAAAGGAAAAAGAGCTGGTCAGATAAAAAAAAAAAAGTGCACATGTTTAGGGTAAAGAAAAGGAATCATCTGCTATGAAGATAAGAAATTGAAAGCCTGTTCAAATTCCTCCACTGTACATGTCCTTATTTATCAATTTGTTTATTTCCATTTCTCATGGAAAGATACTGATAATTACCCAAAGGCTCTCCAGCCAATCAAAAACACATAGATTTTTAGTTGGTTTTCACTTATGAGATCAATTTCTTATGGAATAAGGTGATACACCACTTTTCTTCCCTTCCCAACAAGGAGTCAGTTCTGCAAGAGGAGAGATCTTTTCTTTAGTCCGACATTATAAGAAACCAAAGGAATGAGATTGTTTAGTCATGGCTCTGCTCAGTGCTAAGGCTCCTCTTTCCCTTCACTGTGTCCCACACGTAATCATTATAGGAATGTTTTCCTTCTACACTCTTCCAAAAGGCTTGGATCAGAGCTCTCAGCTAGAAAGGGTAGAGCAGCAACTTTACCCAAGATCTGATAAGCATTCAACAAACTCCTGGAGGCACATGTGTATTGTATAATTCTCAGAAGGGGCAATAAATGGAATGGAAAAATAATGGGAAAACGATGAAGTTATTTACAGTGGTGATGAGCTGCAAGACTTACAGACATTAAAGTATATAACCTATTACACTATTTCTCAATTTCTACTGGAAAAAAAGGAAAACATCATATGAATTTCCTTGCTTGGCTGGGGAGAATTATTAGTGAGCTGTGACAGTACTCTCTAAAAGGCAATTTGAATATATTTTTAATCAGGACCTCATTGACAGGTGCAAAACTACTTCAAATGGAGGTGAGATGTCCAAGGCAAATGGTGTTTTATATTTTGAGAAAGCTTCATTGCTTTTTGCAGCACAGATTAGAAACCAAAGGAAATCTAAAGCCTGTAAACAGCTTTTCTTCTCATTTAAAGTCTGTATATTTTCATCTCAACACCCAGATAAAATATTAAGTTTAGCTAGAGGAGGACAGATATCAAATCCTAAAGCTTCAGAGGAAAAGGGAGAGGTAAAGGAAAGTTGAAAAATTTCTTAAAAGCTGGTTTTTCCAGAAAGTATAAATATTACCAGTTGAAGAGTGGAAGTCATATGCTTTAGTGATATATTAATTCCCCCCAGGTCAAGGGCTCCTTTAACATACGTGCTGACGTGTCATAAGGTAGTCCGAATGAAGTTCAATATTTGGGAAAGGTTGGAAGTTGATGATGATTCAAAATCAAAATATTTTATCATCTGTGAAATATTCTACTGGAAATTGGTGGCTGATAGACCCTGGATTTGATTCCTTCCTGCTGGAGCTAAAGGTGTAAGGTGAAGCTCACCCCACCCAGGCTGCAACTTGAAACCCAACACAAGTTGGCTAAGAAATAAAATAATTTTTGAATTCTGACTCTTTGGTTTCAGTTTTTCAGTAACAGCCCCTGGATTACCTCTGGCTGGGATCATTACCAAGACAGAAAGCCTTCTGGAAATTGAGGATGACTTTGTACTCTTCCCTAGTACTCTCTCCTCTCGTTCCCCAAAGCACCTCTCTCGGCAGTGTCCTTGAAACACAGCAACTGGAACCAGAGCAGGGAGTCTGCATGTGTTGCCAAGATTGCTCTTTTAATAAATAGAATGATTTTTTAAATAGTCTGTCTCTCTCAAAAGTTCTAAATGAGCTAAATAAAATCAATAGACAGTAAATTTATAATATTAATATTAGGAGAAAAAAGTAGAAATAAATTACACGTTACTCTCTCAAATATATTTCCTTGCTCTGTCCTGCCACACATTTCAGTGCAAGTATAGGAAATGACTGTGGTTTAATAGGCTGTTTTCCCTGTGTTTTCTGCCTCCCACCTCCAGCTGGGGTAGAGTGGATGGTTCACAGATGGGTGGATTAACATCTACAAAGCATCTGGCAGGGAATGCAAGCCTGTGAGGTATTCAGCTTCCCTGGAAGCCGAAGGCATTCAGCACTCAACCAAGAAGCCTTAATTGTGCAATGCTTTACCATGGAAGCAAATTTCTTCATTGCCCAGTTGGTTACCAATTTAAAAATCAAAATATGAGCACTTGTAGCCTTGTCAAGTTTATGCTAGAAAATGTACAGCTGTCATGGTTGCTCATAGAAATATTCACATAGGTATTTCTCCTTCTACTGCCTTGTGACAGCATATTCCACAGATCATGTTGTCTGTTATCTCTTGTACTTTTAAATATTCTGCCTTCTTTTTACAGTGACGGACTTGGAATCCTGGCAGTGTTCAAGGATGGGGCTTAGAGCACCCTGGTCTAGTGGAAGGTATCCCTGGCCAGGAACAGGATTTGCTTTAAGGCCCCTCCCAACCCCAACCGTTCTGGAATTCTGCAATAGGATCCTATGACTTACACTGGAAGCATGTGGAGTGATCCCATGAATTTGGCAATGCTTCCCCATCGAAGCAAGAAGGGCAGAAGGCTGATAGACACATGGAGCTGCACCTTGATGTGCATGAGAAGTTTATGCAGTGTTTTCCGTGCTCAGCAAACCAGCCAGGACTGTTCCTGTCTTCCTTATGATTTTTGTCATTGATTCTGTGCCCCAGAGCTATGGAAACATTTTACTGTACAGAATCAGAATGCAGAATCTCAACACCAATGGTTTGGGGTGGAAGAGAGCTCAAAGGCCACCCAGTTCCACTCCCTGACATGGGTAGGGACACCTTTCACCAGACCAGCTTGCTTGGGGTCCTGTCCAATATGACCTCGAACACTTCAAGAATAATTTAATCAGTTTTGGCAAGCTAACAGACAATAGACAATATCAAAAGGCCACTCCCAGTGGAGACATCAAATTCTTCAGCTTTGGGGAACACTGCTGCTTTTAAGATGAAATAGTAATTTTCCAAGAAATCTCTGGGTCACATTTTCTTTACCCTTGTCTTTTCCCCTGCCTCTGTAATATCTTAAATACATGACTAACTTAATGCCACAATTACCCCCTTGGGGGCAGCAAAAGGCACAAGACAGCAACAACAAGAGTTTTGGCAGACCTTGTGCCAAACTACAGCTTTCATTTACAAATCCAGGAGATGGAACACTTTTCTATCCGGCGAGATCATTGCGTACCATATGAATAATATTCTGAGTGAGGATAATATGCAAAATAAAAACCAACTGACATTTTGATATATGCTTTGCTTTGGAAAAAATGCATGATCTCCCAAGGATAAATTGGGCATCAAAACTGGGGTTTAGTTGACTCATTTCTAAAAGAGATTTCAAAATCTATGGCATAAAAACATGAGAATAATTCAGCCTTTATAAACAGTCTGTATAAACTGTCATGACACAATTTTTTCACAATGTGGTGGTAAACCTATATATCAGCTTTAAACCAGGATAAAGGGCACATGAAAATATTTAGGTGTTTTCCACTATACCTTCTTGTACTTGTTCAGTGTAGTTTCTTTGTATTATCCAAGACTACTAGCAGGAAATTTCCTGGAGAACAAACACCCCACCTTCCATGTAAGCTTTTCTGATTTCTTTCTCTGTTCACAGTTGGTACCACTGTTGGTATTCCAAGGGTCATGTGGATTTCTGTGCACCATAAATGGCACTGCAAAGGTTCTGACGCCTGTTTTACTACACATCTGCTACCAAACCCACAGGCAACCTGGCCTGCCCACTGAGTAACACTAGAAATTCAATTTTCATGTTTTCATTTGCAGCTTAAATCTTGTACAGCTACAAATGAAACGAGACGGATGTGATCGGAGGGGGTTGTGAGGACACGTGCTCACCTAGCTCTGACTCCTCGGTTTGGCTCAGGATTTAAACCCAGGAATTTGGATTGTGTGGGTTCAGCTGATAAAGGTTTATTACTGCTTAGGATGTGAGCTGCGATGAAAGGCACTGGGAAAGTAGGAGCAGGGTCTGATCAACAGCAGCAGGGAGTGTTAGGCAAAAGGTCTCTGGTGAGGCACAAATAGTTGCTCTGCCTGTGGCAGGATTTGTCCCAGGATACCACTACAGTATGGAGAGAAAAATGGGCAGGCTTTGATGATTTTGCTGTAGTAATGACACTCCTTGTTCTTGGTCCCATTACAGCTCTTCTGGAGGGGATTACTGGAGGGAGGGTGTTCTTTCCTCTATCCAAACAGAAACGGCTTCACTTTCATCTCAGAGCACTCAGCTTTCCAAAGGCATCAGAGAAGTTTGTTAGCCAAAATCTCCTAAAGAAGCCATGGTGCAATGGGACAAGAGAGAAGATTCTCTGGAGGATTGCCAAAAGATAGGAAACAAATATAGGGGAAAAAATAATGGGTTGTGCACAAGGGAGAAGATTACTGTGTCCCACATGGATCTCTCTTGTTCAGCATATTCCTAAATCATCTGGAAAATGGTGCAAGTAATGAGGTGAAAAAGTCAAAATACAACATTTTAAAAATGCAATAAAGACCTTCAGCTGAATTGAATAATTCCTCAATGGATTTTTCATTCACAAACACTTTTATATTTAAATTGTTCACTCCAGTATTTGAAATCTGTTTTCAACATGGGAGAATATTTTCTTACCCAGTTTCATTTCTGCCCATCTACTAGTTTTGCTGAAGAAATAGTCAAATTGTGATGGCAATTACAAAAGCCACTTGCCCAACTTCTCCACCTTCCTGAAGAACTACATTCGTATCTTACCCGTTTATCACATTTTTTCCCTTTCACTGACTGTCTACAAAGATGTTAAGAGCTTGTGCTGCAAAATCTTGATCCTTGTTGTCCAAGTAGATCAATGAGAGAAACTTTTCTGGAGTGACTTTATTATAGTTGTCATCACCTTGGCTGGGTCTAACAAACAGATATTCAGAAGGTGAACACACTGGCAGAACTGGATGTGAATTGTTAAAATTTGTCTTGCCTGTAGTGCTTAATACATGTTTGTTGATTCCCATATTTTAACACACCAAAATAAAAACACACGATGGCAGCCCCCAGTTGTCTCAAAGTGTCTCAAATGATTCATAGGGGAGAAGGGAGAATCAGATCACCCCTATGTGGTGCTTCCAGCGAGGAATGCAGTATAAATAGTGGAGGGAGGGTAAGTGCAGCATGCTCTGTAATAAGATATGGAAAGTGCAGCAGCTGCTCTCATTGCACGGACTGTCCCTCTTTTCTAGTGACATGGTGATGCTCTGTGGGCAAGAAGCACCATTGTTTCAGGGATTCTTATATCCACATGTTTTAAGGTCGAGCGGGACTGTGGAATTCATCTGATCCGACCTAGTACAGGCTAGGGCAGAGAGTGGTGCCTCGCAATGTGTCTGTTCAAGATTCCTCCTTCCCCTCCGAGTGAATGATGTTATCCCAGGAACCAGGGCTGGACAGCAGGCTTTCTCTTAGGTACTTCCAATCATAAATTAAGCACTCAATCTAATTCTTACTCACAGCTAAAAGACATTAAATATAGTGATGGAGTCCAATAAATGCCCACAAATTTTTCTGTGGCTAGGTTACATCGGAAACTAATATTTGTTGGATAATCCACAGTAACCCTTTGTTCCTTTAAGCTTCCAATTTTTGGGACAAACCTTTCTTCTTCTCCCTTTTAGCCCAGGGAAAACTTTAAGCAGACTTTTCTGATATTTGTGCTTGCCTTCTGACCCTGTACTTCATCACTGTCAAGGGATCTGTGTGGAGCTGTGCTAGAAACACCTCTGCAGCTCATGTCTCACAAAGCCATCACATGGAAACCAGATCCTACTTCTTGGTGGCTGAAAGGACTGGGCAATTTGTCCTTAAATCTTTCATCCATCACTTTGTTTTTCCTTCTACAAAGAGCAAAGAACACCTTGAGTAGAAATCACACCTACAATACACGAGACACTACAGTACACTGAAAATCCCAACGGTGCTGTAAAACCAAGGACTAAACCATGCAAGGTTGTTATGGTTTTGAAAGAGTGAAATTCCTCCCTCTGTGCTAACAGAAGTGAAACTTGTTCATCATAAACTCAATTTATAATCACTATTGCTGCCTCCTACCATGTTTTTCATTTCTAGAGGATTCAGATGAGAAGACACACGTAAATATATGCAGGAAACAATCCCCTTACACCTATATAAAAGTTAAATTTTAAATGAGAAAGGTCAAACAAGTTCAGATTGAGCAAAAGTGGTGCTCAGTTAATCCACACCCCCTACTTTTGCCATAGCACCTGGGCACATTTACATGTATTTCTTCTGACAGATTCCTGTGAGGCAGGAAATTGGTTTTATCTGTGGAAAAGCAGGCTAAAGGATTTGTGCATGGTCACACAATGAATTTCTAAGGAAAAAGGGATTTGGACATAAGTTTTCTCAGTTGCAAAAAGCACTCTAAACCCTGGACTCTGAATCTATTTCAAACAAAGGTATATAAGTTTAGTCACCCATATTTTCTCAGTTAGCAGTTAGTTCTGGGTCCCTTAATGAGCTGTATAAATCAGCAGTTTTCTAGAACTTCATGAGGAAAGACCTGAGCCTACCCTTTAAAACCCACAGGGCTAAATCTCCCAGAATACATACATATACCACTGCCTATTTTTTCATCCCATAAATCAGATATGTTTGAGCCACACATAAAGAAAACACAATGGAATATCCTGAAGATGATACAGTGGAGTATCCTTTCTCTGCAAGCAATGAACAATGAAGCTGGATAAGGGTTTTTCTGCTTTTAAACTCTTTTCAATAGGAAAACACTTTTCATCGGTTACAGGTATAGACAGAATGTGCGTCTTCCTCACAGAGCTTCATTTTTCCTTCTTTCGTGAAAAGCTGTGTTTTTGTAAAGACAGAAGTGGTGTTCGCTGTGTTTTGGGAGGGGTTAGGGGAGAAGTTCCTCTGCATTCACCCAAAACTGAAAGTGCTTTCTGCTGAAAACAGCGCCATGGATCATTCCGAAGGGTTCAGCGTGCTCACCTCACACTCGGTGTCCTCTGGTGATGAACACATCACCTCTCCCCAGATGCAGCTGCCATCCTAGCCCTGCACTGCCCTAATCACCAAACTCTGTAAGAAAGATCTCGAGCTGTTAGAGAGCACCCAATGGAGGGACATGGAGAGGGTGAAGGGTCTGGAGCAAAGCCATACAAGGAACAGTTGAGGTGGGGCTCAGTCTTACTGAAAAGCTGACATTTGAGAGAAAAATATTCTCTGAACACTTGCAATGGCAGTCAGTGCCATCTCACTGGCTCAGCGACATTATGAGTCATAGCACCACAGGCTTAAGGGCTGCAAGGGTCCTCAGAAGGTGTCTGGTCCAATCTCCTGCTGAAACCAGACAAAGATGGAGACTGTACAATCTTTTTGGGCAATCTCTTCAGTTCTTAACTGTCCTCATGGAGAAAAAGCTTCTCCCCACATTATGATCTGAACCACGCTTGTTTCAGTTTATAGCTGTTGCCTCTTGTACTCTTATCTGTCTCATCCTCCAAGTCATTGATAAGATGTTAAACAGGGCAGGTTCCACAGCAGAGCCCTGTCGGAGTGCAGTAATACTGTGAGCCCATCAATAAGGAGACTACAAGAGGATGAGGCCCCTCATCCTTGACCTTCTGGAAGCAGTCCAGCTGTGGCTGGTGTCCATGTGAGTGTACTCCCATCTGGGCTGCGAGATCAGAAGTTGATTTCCAGCACATTGTGAGACTGACCAAAGCCTCACTACAGCAAAGGGCAGTCAGCACCCTCCTTCACTCATCCAGTCACTTCCCTGCAGGGCAATCAGGTGGGTCAGACATGAGGTAACCTTCGGCAATCCATGTTGTTCCCAGCCTCTTTATGTGGCCATCACTTCCCCAGAAAAGTGCTCCTAGAATTCTCACTCCATGATTTTCCCATTGATCACAACCAAGGTGATCAGTTTCTTAGATCATTCTTTCAGCTGTTTTAGAAGACGAGTTCAACTTTTACTTCTCGAGTCATCCTGGAACGTCCTCAGTCTCCATGACCTTTCTAGAGCTGCAGAAAGGGGCCTTACAAGGACACCATCCAGCCCTTTCAGCTTCCTTGGATGCATGCAGGGTCACATGGGATTGCATGATGCAGTTTTTCTTATGTAATTCCTGACTCAACCCTCATTCTCTCGTGGTAGATCCTCTCCCGCTTGTACCTCTTCACTCAGTTTAGGGGCAGAGAAAATCTTATGGATAACAACAGATGGGCATCTCTGCCTTACTATGCCTCTGTATAAATCACTTGTCCCATACAGCAACGAGTCCAAATTTGCCTCATGCAGCATTTTGTTGCTTACATAACTGTATGAGCTCTTTTGTTGCCCTTGTTGTCCCTTGCAAGTCTATATTCCACCTAACCTTTCATTTTCCTACCACTACTGTTGCATGTTCAAGGAAGATTTTAAGTTTCTCACTGTTTCCAGCTCCTGAGCAGTGCCTGTTCGCTTTAAAGCTCTGTCATGGCTCTGCTTACCTGAGCTGGTCCCCTGGTACATCCACTCATCTCCTGACTTTGCCTGGAGGATGCTTAGAGGATGCTCTTCTCTCAGCCTTGCCAACTTTCCAGAGCTCCTTTGCCTTCCAACAAGTTTTCCAATTCCCTGAATAACCCAAAGTCTCTTCTCCTAAAGCACAAGGTCTGTACTCTTTTCTCATTCCTCTCCAGAACCTGAATATCCCGCTTCATGTCCTTTAAAGCCACGAATTCTCACATTGCCACAGAGCACATCCTAATTAGTGAACAGCAGCTTTGTCTGCAGCCACCTCTGTTGATCCACGCAGTACCTCGATCAGAAATTTATTCCCAACAACCTCCAAAAACCTCCTCAACTCCTGGTGTCCCACCATGTTGGCAGATATCAGAAAGGTGAAAGCATGCCTTCAGAACCAGGGTCTGTGATCCAGAGACATCCAGAGATGTCCTTGAGTTGCTTAAGGAAGACTTCATTCACTCCTCACCCTGACCAGGCGGTCTGTAAGTCACTGCCACTGCAGCATCATCCCCTGCTCATCTCTGATCCTGACTCAAAAGCTGCTGCCCAGATCTTGTCCATCCCAAGCCAGAGCTCTGGCATCAGAGCTGCCTTAACACAGAGGCAAATGAGGAGTGAATGGGAGACTGGGAAAAGGAGGGAAAGGAAGGGAGTGGGAAAAGTGCTGTTGTAATTTAATTTTTTTTTTTAATTTGGGGGTTTTGTTTCTTAGTGCCTAAATCTGTTTTAACAGGGAAGGGAAGGGAAG